>CM064529.1:8053460-8122472 GCA_032716605.1 Paralithodes platypus
GACCAGCAAAAACGGCCCGTCTCCCCTTAACGCTCTGGTAGGCAAATGGAATAAGTAGATACGGGGTTGCTTTGTGGGGTCAGAAATGAACACAAGATATGTCTTCAGTTCCCTAATTTAGATAATGGAATAAATACACGTTTGGTTTTACATGATAGTTAAGTAATAACAGCCAAGCAAACATCTTACATGTAAGGCATAACGGCTAGATAGTTTGGAAGGAAAAAAAGAATCGGAATAAATTTGCCGAAACCTATTCTGCACACAAGTTATTATTATACTTTTGCTGGAGGGTTTTGAAATAGCTTATTATTTCAGTAGGTAAAAGAATCGAAATGTAGACTAATGCAAGTCAAGTATGCAATCGACTAATTATCATACATAAAGATATAATATGCATAGCTAAAATAAAACGATTGCATATACAGTATGCTTACAGACAAAAAACAACAACACAGGGCATAAATACATACGCACCTCATAAGAACACATACATGCGACATATCCACGCACACCACCAATACACACCACCGCCTACTATACCCCATACACACACGCAACTCCGGGTGTTCATCAGGGCTCTGTCCCTATCTCCTATTTTCTTTCTAATTGTCTAAATTACCTTCTGAACTGTACCTCAACTCCCATACATTATTACGCCGAGACCTCAACCTTACACTACTTCATTAGTTTTCCCAAAAACGCCCAAGCAAGCAATTCCTCAACGACGAAACGGAATGAAGCCATAGAACACGTAAATTCTGATCTAAATACTATTTCCACATTGGGACAGAGAAAAACTTTGTTACCTTCCCAAAACCCTATTTCTCTCTATCTACCCGTCAGGAACTCCCTGCGGAAATCCATTATTCTTCAAAAATACAAAAATCAATCCTTCATCTTATCTCAATATATGGTGTCTCTTTTCTTCAGGCTCTCCGTTGGAAGGCACAATATTACCCAGTCTTGCTAAGGCAGCCTACCAGAAGCTGGGTGTGCTCAAACCGCCCTTAGGGGGTTCTTTACACCTACACAGCTTTCTTGCACTGTACAGGGGACATAGTGCGTCCTGGTAGGAGGTAATGTTCACATGTGTGGGGAGGTTCCTCTCACACCGCTCTCAGAGACAAAATTGAAAGGAAGGCCTTAGTCTCATTAAACTCCCGTCCACTCACCAACTCTCTGAACTATCTCTCTTAGCCGCAATGTTTGAATCTCTATAGTTATTCTATCGCTACTATAATAAATCAGGGTTCCTCAGAGCGTTCCCAGTGTTCTACCACCTCCTTTATGTAGGGCACGTGGTACCCGTCTTGCAACACAATCCCACCCCTGCTCTGTGCAACTCTCTAACCCAAGAGTGAAACGTTACTCTGTCTTTCTTCTACTCAACAGCTGAGCTCTGGAACTCTCTCCCAGAATCAGTCTTTCCCCCTTCCTATGACTTAAATTGCTTCAAACTCTGTGTGTCCAGGCATTTTGGCTCGAACGTCCCTTGATTGGGACCTTGTCACTCTTTCAACTTTGGGGGAGGCACTCGCTATAGGCAGTTCTGCCTTTTGCCTCCCTCACTCACATAGAAGAAAAAAAAATACATACACACACAGAACCGAGGTTGAGTAGGACTAATAGGAGAATATGAGAGGGAGGATATGAGTTTCTTATTAATTAATAAACACGAAAACAGAGAGAGAGAGAGAGAGAGAGAGAGAGAGAGAGAGAGAGAGAGTGAGAGAGAGAGAGAGAGAAGAGAGATAGAGAGAGAGGAGAGAGAGAGAGAGAGAGTGAGAGAGCGAGAGAGAGAGAGGAGAGAGAGAGAGAGAGAGAGAGAGAGAGAGAGAGAGAGGAGAGAGAGGAGAGAGAGAGGAGAGAGAGAGAGAGAGAGAGAGGAGAGGAGGGGAGGGACAGAGAGAGAGAGAGAAGGAGAGGAGGGGAGGGACAGAGAGAGAGAGAGAGAGAGAGAGAGAGAGAGAGAGAGAGAGAGAGAGAGAGAGAGAGAGAGAGAGAGAGGAAAAATAAGACAAACAAAGGGCCAGGGAAAAAAACAAAAACAAAACGAGTTTAAGACAAATGATCGTGTTCAGAGACTGTAGAAGAAACTAGTCTCACAATTTTTCACTTTTCTCACAAATTTTCACTTGCTCACAATTTTTCACTTTTCTCATACATTTTTACTTCGCTTACATTTGTGTTAAACTTCTGAAATGTTGTCTATTTTCTTTACAATTATCGCTTTTCACAATTTTTCACTTCTCATAATTTTTCACTTACTTAGTTATTTTTACTTTTGACAATTATTCTATTTTCTCACAATTTTTCTCTTCTCACAAGTTTTCACATTTTCACAATTTGTCTTAGTAATTCTGCATTGTAAATTTGGGCTAAAAGAAGGCATGAAGAGGGGTAATTAAAGTGTCCATTATAGTATACCCCATTGACCGGTTTTCTGGACCACTTTCTCCCTCATGTTTAGCCCCATTAGTTTTCAGATGTTAATATGTTTTCCCCATTAGTTAGTCGATTGTAAGACCTTTCGCCCCATTTATTCGTCAATATTTAGACTTTTCGTGCTATTTAGGTGTCGATTTTTTCCCTGGCGAACGATAGTGAGCCTGAGATGTTGGAAGGACCGGCCTTCGGCCGGGAAATTTGTCTACCGAAAAATGTACAAATTAGTCTAGAAGGGGGATCTAATGGATGTTTTTTTATAATTTGATGGAGGTCTAGGGAGTAAACTAGAAAAATAACGAATACATGCAAAAATCGCCCAAAAAGTGAACCATTAAAGGTATATTGGTAGTGAAAAAGGCATCTAATAGAAGGACAGAAAGATATATCAAATAATCAGGAGTAAATCAATATACCCATCTTGACTTTGATTTATCATTTTATAAGCTTGTAGACGATTTTATTTATATTAGAAAGGACCTATCAGAGGTGGAGGGTAAATGGAGATTGACTTTAACCTTTTGATTCCTTATAGATCCTTCCTAAGCTGAGTAAGATCATCTGACAGCACGCCGTTAATAATTTAGGGAACAGAAAAGGGTTTGAGGAAGTTGTATAAGATCGTGAAGTATATTAACAGTGAATTACCTATCTATTCTTGTTTGATGTGGATTTATTAACATTATTCTAGCTTTATATAGGTTAATTAATATGGACACTTTAATTAGCGTCATTTACTTTCAGTGTAGTATTAATAAATACGAAACAAATCGTCATTTGATGGAATGGTTTAACCTCTTGAGGATGTAAGACGCAATTTGAGTTTTCTATTTCTGGGTATTAATAGAGGATTTTATTTAGATTGGGAAGGGCATGTGGAAGTCAGAGATTTGATTGAGATAGTCTTTAGCCCTTTTAATTCCAACATATCCCTTTTTTAAACTGTTTAAGGGGAGATATCTACTTGAGGGATTTTTTTCTGGACTCCTTTCTCCCTCATGTTTAGCCCCATTGTTTTTCTAATTTTAAGACGTTTTCCCCATTATTTTGACGATTTTAAGAACTTTCAACCCATTTCTGTCAATTTTAAGACCTTTCGTGCCATTTAGGTGTCGATTTTATCCTGGCGAGCGATAGCGAGCCTGTAATTTAAGGGGAACCGGCTTTCAGCCGGGACATTTTTCTACCGAAAAATGTACAAATTTATCTTGAAAGGGGCTCAAGGGGGTGTAATCTTAAGCTTGAAGGATATCTAGGAACCAAACTAAAAACCTCCCCTTAAAATCGTCTAATTATAGCCAGAACAGAATGTCAAAACGCGTCATTATCCTCAAAGGGTTTTAAATTAATGTTTCCTCAGACTACAACCCTCTACAGGTGGCGTCACTGGGGCACAGGTAGATGATTAAGGGGAGATGGGCCGTGTTTCTGGTTCCCCTTCTCCCTCGTGTTTAGCCCCGTTAGTTTTCAGATGTTAAGATGTTTGCCCCATTAGTTAGTAGATTTTAAGATCTTTCGCCCCATTTCTTCGTCAATATTTAGACCTTTCGTGCTATTTAGGTGTCGATTTTTTCCCTGGCGAACGATAGTGAGCCTGTAATGTTGGAAGAACCGGAAATTTTTTCTACCGAAAAATTTACAAATTAATCTAGAAGGGGGATCTAATGGATGTTTATTTAAATTTGATGGAGGTCTAGGGAGGAAACTAGAAAAATAATTAATATAAGCAAAACTCGCCCAAAAAGTGAACCATCCCCACTTAATCTGTAGCAAAGCTTGTTTTTCCTACAACATTGACAGTCAGTTTTGAGTATGTGTGTAATTGGTTTGGATTTTAAGGAGTTTATTCATGATTTTCAGCCACACGATGAAAAATAATGTAAATTGGAGTGAACGTTTTTCGAATAACAATATTTTCTTATTACACTATAAACCTGATGAAGTGACTCCGGGCCTTGGATAGAAGCCATGGTGTGAAGCCGGCTTGAAGGGGGTATCACTAAAATAATGCCAACTTTGTTTGCCAAAACTGATGTGCTGATGAAAGTCGATGGGAAAAGAGCTCGTGTGATACCGACTTGAGTATATACCTGTTGTCCTATTGTTATTAACACACATTTACCTTTATACCTTCTTTCTTCGCATTCACTTTCGACAATCCAGTGTATTGATAGAAGTTTCGCACTGAATTTCATGATGATTTTACTCATTTGAAAATAGCATTGACAAATAGAAAATATATATCCGCAGTTGCCATAATATATATCCGCAGTTGCCATAATATATATCCGCAGTTGCCATAATATATATCCGCAGTTGCCATAATATATATCCGCAGTTGCCATATTCCAGTGAGTAGAATCAAAGTGAAAATCAGATGACAAACGTCGATAACTCTCTGTAATGTAGGATGTAAATGCTTATGGGTAATTTCGCACTGACAAAATGGTATACTACAAAATATGCACATTTATACAACCTAATCCGCCGACTATACATTCTTATTCAGTAACGCATTTCTTTCAATTACTCTGGCTATCATTATGTTACGCGATTTGTTTTAGTATAAGGAGGATTGTGGGATTCAGAGGATTAATTGAGATGGATACAATTATACCCCATTGACATTGATATCTAGTGGTACTTCCTAATCTTAGTATTATAGTCTATTGTAAGTCAGAATATAGTGAAAATTACGTAAACTAGTTTGGACACTTGATTTATCCATATATTACCTTTTCAATCAAATTATTTTCAACAGGGTATTTTTTATCACCAGTATTTGTAATAACTTCATCTGTTGTTGCTTGTTTTCTTTTATATTACCTTTAACCCCCTACCAGCCAGTTCATAGCTCCAACCATCTGAGTTCGAGCCCAAATAGGAACAGCAAGCCACCAATGAGCCCCCCGCGCCATATTATTCTGCCGGAGGGGGCATCGCTCCCCGGGCCCCCCTCCACGTTTTCCACAGGCCCTCCGAAGCCGCCGTTCCCGTTAAAGAGCCGTTCGTCGTAGTCCGCTCTCTGCCTCTGACGCTGCCGTTCAGTATCGAATTCGTAGCTTTTGATGTTCTTGCCCCCTCCGCCGATCTCCCCTAGCCCCCCTCCGCCGCCCCCAATCAGCCCCCCGTTCATGTTGTTGTTGTCGCCCCCCAAGCCGTCCGTTCTGCGCAGGTCGAGAGGACTGCCGGACTTGGCTGTGGTGATGTGGGCGAAGTACAGGTGCTCCGTTGTCGTTCTGGAGGGAGAGATAACAAGAGTATGAGAGTGGCAGTTGCAAATATAGCGTGTGTGAGAGAGAGAGAGAGAGAGAGAGAGAGAGAGAGAGAGAGAGAGAGAGAGAGAGAGAGAGAGAGAGAGAGAGAGAGAGAGAGAGAGAGAGAGAGAGAGAGAGAGAGAGAGAGAGAGAGAGAGAGAGAGAGAGAGAGAGAGAGACTGTGGGAGACATTGAGAGTAATTGAGATATATTGTGATACGGTGAGGTTTACATTTCGAGGAGTGAAAAGGCCTGTCAGAGAACACATTTAATATATTAGTATTCAGTCTTAACAATTCAATGGCATGGTAATTCACAGGTCACATACTGGTCGCGAAATGATATATGATAACACAGTATGTATACTAAAATAATATCGTTAAACGTAGACGTTAATAATACATCAGCCTGTCCCTATAATTATATGCTATATGACATCAAAAAACAATTGTCTTTAGATTAGCCAAACCACTTGCATGCATGTTAAGGAGTGGGAAACCAGGCTACATTATTTCGATCTTCTTTTTGCTGTTGTTGTTGTTGTTGGCGAAGGTGGTGAGGATGGTGACTTTGTTATTATTATTTGTGTTGTTGTTGTTGTTGTTGTTGTTGTTGTTGTTGTTGGCGAAGGTGGTGAGGATGGTGACTGTTATTATTGTTGTTGTTGTTGGCGAAGGTGGTGAGGATGGTGACTTTGTTGTTATTATTTTTGTTGTTGTTGTTGTTGTTGTTGTTGGCGAAGGTGGTGAGGATGGTGACTGTTATTATTGTTGTTGTTGTTGGCGAAGGTGGTGAGGATGGTGACTTTGTTGTTATTATTTTTGTTGTTGTTGTTGTTGTTGTTGTTGTTGTTGGCGAAGGTGGTGAGGATGGTGACTGTTATTATTGTTGTTGTTGTTGGCGAAGGTGGTGAGGATGGTGACTGTTATTATTGTTGTTGTTGTTGGCGAAGGTGGTGAGGATGGTGACTGTTATTGTTGTTGTTGTTGTTGGCGAAGGTGGTGAGGATGGTGACTTTGTTGTTGTTATTATTTTTGTTGTTGTTGTTGTTGTTGGCGAAGGTGGTGAGGATGGTGACTGTTATTATTGTTGTTGTTGTTGTTGGCGAAGGTGGTGAGGATGGTGACTGTTATTATTGTTGTTGTTGTTGTTGGCGAAGGTGGTGAGGATGGTGACTGTTATTATTGTTGTTGTTGTTGTTGGCGAAGGTGGTGAGGATGGTGACTTTGTTGTTGTTATTATTTTTGTTGTTGTTGTTGTTGGCGAAGGTGGTGAGGATGGTGACTTATTATTGTTGTTGTTGTTGGCGAAGGTGGTGAGGATGGTGACTTTGTTGTTATTATTTTTGTTGTTGTTGTTGTTAGTGGTGTTGTATTTACTGTTGTTGTTGTTGTCTTTGTCGCCTCACGGTTCGGGATGTGTATAAGTTGTTTATAGTATATACACTTGAATGTTATATACACTTGAATGTTATATACACGTGAATGTTATATACACTTGAATGTTATATACACTTGAATGTTATATACACTTGAATGTTATATACACTTGAATGTTATATACACGTGAATGTTATATACACTTGAATGTTATATACACTTGAATGTTATATACACTTGAATGTTATATACACGTGAATGTTATATACACTTGAATGTTATATACACGTGAATGTTATATACACTTGAATGTTATATACACGTGAATGTTATATACACGTGAATGTTATATACACTTGAATGTTATATACACTTGAATGTTATATACACTTGAATGTTATATACACTTGAATGTTATATACACGTGAATGTTATATACACGTGAATGTTATATACACGTGAATGTTATATACACTTGAATGTTATATACACGTGAATGTTATATACATTTGAATGTTATATACACTTGAATGTTATATACACTTGAATGTTATATACACTTGAAAGTTATAACTGGAGAAGCCTGCACGACAGAACCTGTAATCAACTTGTGTCTCGCCCCATCAAAATGAAGACGTCATTATATTTGCAGCATGGGTAACTTTTGGCGATTGTATTCAACTTAGCAAGTACAGTGGCGGGCATTAATACCTACGCACCTATCTGAATCACTATCGAACCCAAACGAGACAATACAACGCTTGATTATACCCATATGCTTCAAAAAAATGTATTAGTGGTTCAAAGATTCATATGGGTGAGTTCTTATTAGCTCTCACGATTGTTCAGATTGCCAAAAACCTTGATGACGATGTGTTGTTCGTCAAGAAACAAATAATATTAGGCAATTACTAACACAATAGGACTGTCGTGTGAAGTGAGTATTACTTTAAAATTCACAGTATATAAAGATTGTTGTCGTTGAGCTACTCGTTCGGTATGTCTCGATGGAAGGTAAAGTATAATATAAATATGAGTTGTTCGATCACTCTCTCAAGTTATTGCAGGGTTTATAAATTATAATTTCTAACCAACTAAAGAATAAAACATCCAAGTAACGTCACTGTCAGATACTTATATTGCATATGCATGTCTAACTAATGTATAAAACACTCTGTTATGACATCAGTATAAGATGCCTACGCTGTATTTACGTGCCTAACTAAAGTATAGAATGCTATAATGTGACATCAATATATGATACCTATAATGTATATGATTTTGTCTATCTATCTATCTATCTATATGCTCAGGCCCAATCCCCATTTTGGGGGTAGCCGACTCAAGACAGAGCAAGAACAGGGAAAACACAAAAACAACATAAAACAAAAAATAAACACAGATAAAAACACAAACTCTCACACATCCAGGTCACCCAGGAGAAGACCCAGAGACAGGGTTACCAAAGGTCGCTCCAGCACTCCCCCGGCCCCTGACCACCCGGAGAGGTTCCGATCTCGGCAGGAGACATGCAGCGGATATGATTTTGTCACCAACGCACAAAGCACTATATCACGACGCCAATGTAAGATAACTATACTGTATCATACAAAATACCCCATGACGTCAATGTATGTATATATATTTCTAATCAACCTATATAGAACAAAACAAATAAATGAAAAATAAAACCGGGTGAGACAGCACTAAATCTGGCAACAAAATGGTCACAATCTAACTTTTGTAACGAAGTTCACTAACCATCAGATACGGTCTTCAGTAAGCGGAGGGCGGTTTTTGCCTCCAGTGGCTCCCTATCTGATGGGCACTGAACGATCAAAGGTGTGTGTGTGTGTGTGTGTGTGTGTGTGTGTGTGTGTGTGTGTGTGTGTGTGTGTGTGTGTGTGTGTGTGTGATAAATGATAACAAATAATCGGTTTATTTCAAGTGTGTGTGTGTGTGTTTGTGTGTGCGCGTTTGTGTGTGTGTGTGTTGTGTGTGCATTTGTATATGTGTGTGTGTGTGTTCAGTAATAATTATAATAATAATGATAATAATAACAATTATAATAATAATAACAATAATTGTTGTACTTTCAAGTGTTTTCGCCATTTATAAACAAGTATACACAACCCAAGAGTGCATTAAAACGATAACATGTATTGGGCGGCATCTCAGCCAATCACGAGAGAGCCCAGGAGACACAAAAGTACAGGTGTAAGAGTACCTGGTCGGCAACATCAAAGTAGTAGCAAACACCTCGCTAGACAGTAAGGGATGAATATAGTGAAGTTGCTTTTAAGGGAGCCCACCTAGTTTTTGTTTTCTCTTTATCTCCCTCTCTCTTTGGCTTGTATCCATTCGGCCCCATTCAGCCCACTGTTTTAAGACGTTTACCCCCATCCAGGTGTCAATATTATCCTGGCGAGCGGTAGCTAGCCAGCATATATATATACCGGGCATATTTTTGTTTTGACGGCAACCTAAATTTGTACATTTTTCGATAGAAAAATTTCTCCGGCGAAGCCGGATTTCTCCATACAATGCTGGCTCGCTCTCGCTCGAGAGGAAGAAATCGACACCTGGATGGGGATAAACGTCTTAAAACAGTTGGCTGAATGGGGCCAAATGGATACAAGCCAGGGAAAGAGAAAAGGAGATAAAGATAAAAAAATGCCGGTGACACCCCCTTGAGTTGTGAATTATTAGGCATGGCTCAGCATGGCCGGTACCTCTTGGGACAGGTTGGGAGAGAGGTATCTTGACCAGGGTTCAAACCCACTCACCCCAGGTATGTTTGGGAGAGTTGGGCACCGTAACCACTCGGCCATGAGCGGATATAAGGGAAGCAACCATACCTGGAGTGAGTGGGTTCGAATCCTGGTTAGGATACCTCTCTCCCAACCTGTCCGACATTATCATTAGATAAGTACACTCTATATATTAAACTTAATAATATACACAATCAGTTTAACACACACACACACACACACACACACACACACACACACACACACACACACACACACACACACACACACACACACCCGTAGCCTAGTAGGTAGAGCTCTCGTCTCACACACGAGGGGTCGGGGGTTCAATCCCAGACCGGGCGGAGACAAATTGGGCTTGGCTCCTTTCATGTGTTAGCCTCAGTTCACCTAGCTGTAAATAGGTACCTGGAATAAGTGGACGACGTTGTGACGTCCCATCTGGGGTTGGCAAAAAAGGTACAAGGCGAGATGGGTATCATATGGTTCACCTAAGCTGATGGCTACCTAAGCCTTCGGGCGAGACGGTACCGTCTATAGTGAGAATGGTACCATACAGATCCACCCTAAGCCTTCGTTTCCAATGTCGCCAATTGGCTAAATACAGACTACACACACATCCACAGCCATTCCAACAGTACATAAAACACTTAACATGCATTTTCACGCAATACATTCCCAGTTAAGGAGGCGCGATAATAATGAGCTTAGCTCGCATTGCGTGGATTCCCCTTGACGAACAAGTAACTGAGTAACTGAGTAACTGAGTAACACACACACACACACACACACACACACACACACACACACACACACACACACACACACACACACACACACACACACACACACACACGATAACCTTAGTGTTCAATTATACTCTCACACATATGTACACACACGAAGAGACACACCAAACACGTTCATAACGAGAAATAAATACAAAGATGCAAGTGTTCAACAAATGTCAAAACTTTAGGAGTTGGAAAGCAGCATAGATCGCTCCATATATATATATATATATATATATATATATATATATATATATATATATATATATATATATATATATATATGTTCCACACTGACAGGTAGAGGGATTGGGTGGAGGAAAAAATACAGGGAAGATCTTTGCTTCTTTATTCTCTAACGTTTCAGGATGTGTGCCCATCTTCAGAGAGACTGACAGATTTTAGACAACTCACAGTATGTATACAAGGTCTGGAAATGTATTGTGGCATCCTAGAACAGTGCTGCCATCTGGATGGCGATACTTTAAATCTTTAAAATACAACAATGTTCTCATTAGCCTACCCTCTGTATGGACGGGGATACCCTTAATAAGCTCTCGCCATTTACCTACTTATCCCTTTCGGTAAGGCAACGAACTTATATATAATTTTTCATTATTAGCATCAGGAAAGGTATGTAATAAGAGTTAACTGATTTATAGCATTTGCATCTCTAGGCGGAATAAACTTGAATGTACCGTAATGAAAACAATATCAACAATAAATTTCCAGACCTTAACCCAATTCTCGCGGAGCCCATCATATGACGGTGAGGTTTTTCCGGCTATTATGTGGCCTGTGAGCTAGGCAAGCTGTTGCAGGCAGCACGGGCAGGCGTTAACTGGAGCCTACAGGCCCCACCACGACACTGAGATGTGTGAGAGAGCTTGCTCACATATGTGCACCGTCACACATAGTGAAAAACAGCAAAAACAAATGCTAACTTTTAGCGATTTTTCGCTTCGTTTGCAAGATCTTTGCAAGATAATCAGACGTCGTACAGGGATAATTCAGATGTTAATTAAAAGCTCTATTACCGTACTTTCACTGATACATAATTGTAATACGCTCTGGTTTTTGCTTATGCACGAAAATGAGCTGGGAATTAAAGTAATTTTGGGCAATTATGCCCACTCATACGGGGTTAAATATATAATGAGAGTTGTCTAAAATCTGTCAGTCTTTCTGAAGATGGGCAAATAACCCAATATGTAAGAGAATAAAGAATCAAAGCTCTTCCTTTGTTTTTTCCTCCACCCAATCCATATATATATAGATAGATAGATAGAAGTGAGTCTTTGGCAAGAGGATTAATAAATATTCAAGTTACAAAGATACACCAGAACCCGTAAGAAGAATGTGTGTTATTTCGAGTGTAGAATGAGGGCCGAGTATAAATATATAAATATATATATATATATATATATATATATATATATATATATATATATATATATACATATATATAGATATATAGATATATATAGGGACAAGAAAAAATTATGATCCAACAGATGTAAGACAAAATAAGTATAAAATGGGATATGAAGAGCGAATAACAATTTAGAATTGTAGAATTTACCCCTACTATACCAGAGTATTTTGCAATGTATGTACCCCTTAGTACAGTACCAGTCATTTTGGCCAAAGTGACTCATCTGCTGCAAGACATTATGTTCCCCCCACGAAAGCTAAGAGGTGACCGAGTCTGGCTGGGTGGTGGCGACTATAGCCGAGACATGTGCAGTGCTTCCTTCAAGTCATGTTAGCAGGTCCCACTCGATATTAGCAGATTTTTTTTATTTTTTTTTTTATTTTTTTTATTAGTTTTGAGAACTAATCCGGGTCTTTGTTTTTTGACGACGACCCGTTCTCTAAGCTTATTATTGTAGCTAGATGGCAGCCTGGCCCTGGAGGTGGACTAGGTGAGGATTTGAGCTAATCTAGGCTTTCATCTTGGTGGGGGATACTCTTGGACTGTCCTGATGAAGTCTTCTATGTGGTTCTCTGTAATTTCTTGAACAATTCCAGGCTCTAGTATTAGTGACGGGTTGCATCCGTCTCCCCCACTAGTACATATAACTTTTATACTGACGGATTAGGATCGGCGCTGGGACAGCATGGGTAAAGGAGGTGCATGAAAATCAGCAGATGAATTAAAACAAATTGGAATATGATAAGGATAATGACTAACTATAAAGCAAACACGGATTGGGGATATGCACTGGAAATAATTTATGGGTTTCAAAATATGAGAAGGGTAATTAATTCTTCGATAATTCAGACTCTTCTCTTTCCCAGGAATAAGGTCCACGAAGGAAAGGAAGACACAAGAACAGCAACAACAAAAAACCCAAGTACAATAAGAAACATAAGAAAACAAGAACAACACGAATATCATCAACAACGATAACAAAAACAACAACAGTAAAATGTCAACAAAAACAACAACAGAATCTCGTGCCATTCACTGACCCGCGTCGGTACCGCAGGCGAAAAGATGAAAGAACAAGTAAGAGGAGAGAGAAAATAAAAAGGAAATTTGGAGATAAGAGAGGGAAGGAGAAAGGAGGGAGGAGGGGGGGGGGTAAGAAGTAGGGAGGGTGGAGAGGAGAGGAATGGGAACAGCGGTAGGAAGTACGGTAGGAGGGAGGTAGAGAGACAAAGGGGAAGATAAAGGGGAGAAAGGAAGAGAGAAGAGGAAGGGTAGGGAAGGAGGAAGAGGTAGAGGAGAGGAGGTGGAAGAGAAGAGGGGGGCAAGGAGGGAAAGAGAAGGGAGAGCAGAAAAGGAGATATTATAGAAGAGGGATTATAAGGTATATGGAGAAATATGAGTGAGGTAGGGGATAGAGGAGAGAGGAAAGAAAAAGGGAAGGAGAGGGTGAAACGGGAGGAAGGGGGGGATACAAGGGGGAAGAGAGAAGTGGGGGAGGGAGGAAAGTAAAAGGGAAAGAGAGAGAAGATAAGAAGAGAGTGGGAGAGAGGGAAAGGGAGGGGATGGGGAGAGAGAGAGAAAAGCAGAGGTCCAGGGAGGTGAAGGGAGGAGAGGGGAGGTGCAAGGCAGGGAGGGGAGGGAAGGGGGGGGGGGGGGGGAAGAGAGAGAGGGGAGGGGGGAGGAAGGCACGACGGAAGTAATAAAAGTGTCCTCGAGGATGATTTTTGTGACATTTTTAATAACTTTGGCAGTAATTAAGCTTTGGTCGCCACCCGCTCCACCACTGTTCTCTTGCCGCACCCTCTATCTACTACCGCACCCCCTACCGCACCCTAGTATCGCATCTTTGTATTGCATTCTAATTACCGCACTCGAGTATTGTATCTTTTTACTGCATTCTTACTACCGCACCCCTTACCGCACTCTACTATCGCATCCTTTTACCATATTCTTACTACCGCACCCCTTACCGCACTCTACTATCGCATCCTTTTACCACATTCTTACTACCGCACCCCTTACCGCACTCTACTATCGCATCTTTTTACCACATTCTTACTACCGCACCCCTTAACACACTTTACTACCAAAATCCCTTTGCCACATTTACAACCGCACCTCTTTTCTTCTTCTATGTGGATAAGGGAGACAAAAAACAAAACTGCCTGTGACGAGTGCCTCCCCCAGATTTGGAAGAGTGACAGGGCCAAAATTAAGGAATGTTCAAGCCAAAATGTCTGGACATACGGAGTTTGAAGTAATTTCAGTCATAGGATGAGGGAAAGATGGACTCAGGGAGAGAGTTCTAGAGCTCAGCTCTTGTATAGAAGAAAGATTGGGAGTATCGTTTCACTCTTGAGTTGGAGAGTTGCACAGAGTAGGGGTAGGATTGTGTTGCATGTAGAGGAGGTGGTATACACTGAGACAACACTGAGGAATACTGATTATTGTAATCGCGATAGAATAAAGAGATTCAACATTGCGGTGGAGAATGAGAGACTACAGAGAATCGGTGAGTGGACGGGAGTTAATGAGACGAATGGCTTTCCTTTCTACTTTGTCTAGAAGTGCTGTGTGAGAGATCCTCCCCACACATGTGAACAATACTCAATACATGGCCGCACTGTATCCCTGTACAGAGCAAGAAGTTGTGCAGGGGTAAAGAACTCCTTGATCCTTGAGGCAGTTCAGCATACCCAGTTTGCCGTTTAAGCAAGAGTGGTAATATGGTCTTTCCAAGAGAGATCTGAAGAAAAAGAGACACCGAGAATACTGAAAGAAGATGAAGGGTTGATTTTTGTATTGTTGAAGTACAAGGGATGGTCCTCTTGGAGTTCTTGACGGACAGATACATGGAGAATTGGGGTTTTGGAAGCATTGAAAGCAACAAGGTTTTCTCTGCCCCAAAAGGAAATAGTAATTAGAGCAGAAGATAAGTTTTCTATGGCTTCATCACGTGATTATTTGAAGGATTGCTTGCTAGGGCGTTGTGGAACACTTGTTGAATAGTGTAAGCTAGAGTCGTCAGCATATGAATGGATAGGACTGGAGGTACAGTTAAGGGAGCCCACCTCGCTTTTTGTTTCTCTTTCTCTCCCTCTCTTTTTGGCTTGTATCCATTCGGCCCCATTCAGCTTACTGTTTTCAGATGTTTACCCCCATGTAGGTGTCAATCTTTTCCTGGCGAGCGGGAGCGAGCCAGCATATATATATTTTTGTTTTGACAGAAAGATAAATTTGTACATTTTTCGATAGAAAAATGTCTCCAGCGATGCCGGATTTCTCCATATAATGCTGGCTCGCTATCGCTCGCCAGTAACAAATCGACACCTGGATGGGGATATACGAAACAGTTGGTTGAATGGAGCCGAATGGATACAAGCCAGGGAAAGAGAGAAAAGGAGAGAGAGATAAAAAAAAACCGGTGATCCCCTTTAAGAAGATAATTTTTCACCTTACCCTTAACCACATTTTACTACTGCACCCCTCACTAGACTCCACTGCCACACTATAACATGCTGCCTTACTCCACACAATAGTACAAGAGGTGCAATATACCGTCTACCGCACTGACCTCACTACTTCATCCTATTCCACTATTGAACAGCATCTCACAACCCCACCCAAATGTCAATGCCGCATCCCACACTTTAACTGCATCCCAATTCCAATATTCCAACTAACACGACTACCGCATCCCATCCCATCCCACTACCGCACCCCACCCTCATCTACACCCCACTATCGCACCCCATCCCACTACCGCACCCCACCCTCATCTACACCCCACTATCGCACCCCATCCCGCTACCGCATCCCACCCTCATCTAAATCCCACTACCGCACTCCTTTCCTTAACCGCAGTCCACTACCTCACTTCAAATGACTACCGCACCTCTCTCTCTCTCTCTGTCTCTCTCTGTCTCTCTCTCTCTCTCTCTCTCTCTCTCTCTCTCTCTCTCTCTCTAGGAAGCTAAGAATGAGCTCTCCAAACCACTGACATTACTATTCAATAAATCCTTGCAGTCTGGAACTATGCCTGATCAGTGGAAGCTAGCCAACGTAACACCGATATTCAAAAAAGGCAGCAAATCCCTACCCAGTAACTATCGTCCAATTAGCTTAACCTCAGTTGTATGTAAAATGCTAGAAACGGTCATACGAGACAGACTCGTAAATCCCTTGGAGGAAAATAACATACTTAAAGATACTCAACACGGCTTTCGTAAAAAACGTTCCTGTTTAACAAACCTCTTAGACTTCTTCCACGATATCCTCAACCTCTACGATGAGAGTAAAGCTGTAGATATTATATACCTTGATTTTCAAAGGCCTTTGACAAAGTTCCCCACAAAACGTTTACTGCTAAAACTAAAAGCGCATGGAATACAAGACGGTGTGTTGAAATGGATAGAAAATTGGCTCAGCAACAGAAAGCAAAGGGTAGTCATAAACGGTAAGGCATCTAAATGGACCAATGTAAGTAGCGGGGTACCCCAGGGATCGGTACTAGGACCAATTCTCTTTCTAATTTACATCAACGACATAGATGAGGGTCTCACCTGCACAATCTCAAAATTTGCTGACGATACAAAAATTGCAAATAGCGTACTCTCAAAAGAACAAGTTGACGATATGCAACACAATCTAGATAAATTGTCATGTTGGGCCCAAATTTGGCAAATGAGTTTCAATGCGGATAAATGTAAAGTACTACATGTCGGATACCTAAATGAGAAAGCAAACTATTCGATGAATGGCACTCAGCTTAAGAATGTAAACAGAGAAACTGATCTGGGAGTAACAATATCGAGTAACCTAAAACCGAGTCAACAATGTTCAGAAGTTGTTAAGAAGGCAAACAAAATAATTGGCTTTATAGGCAGGTCATTTGAGCATAAATCCAAAGAAGTTATCCTAACCCTTTACAATTCCTTAGTCCGCCCTCTTCTGGAATACTGCGTTCAATCCTGGTGCCCTTATTACCAAAAAGATATAAACAAGCTAGAACGAGTTCAACGTAGAGTTACCAAAATGATACCTAGCCTAAAGAACAAACCATACGAAGAGCGTCTTAGAGAATTAAATCTATTTCCTTTAACCCAGCGCAGATTAAGAGGCGACTTAATTCAAGTGTTCAAAATCATCAAAGGCATCGACAATATGAACTGTAGTAAGTACTTCACTATCGACCAATCTAATTACACGCGGGGAAACGGTTGCAAAATTATTGGTAAATCTTTTAACTCGCACGAATCTAAGAATTTCTTCTTCAATCGAGTTGTCAACTTGTGGAATGGGCTTCCCCGAGACGTTATAGACTGCAGCACCGTTGATTCATTTAAATTCCGCCTAGACAAATATCTCGCATCAAACCCGCAACTGACTGCGTTTGTAAATGAATAACTTTATCCTCCCCTCAGTTACTAACCCATATGTCCCCTACTAACTTCCTAGTCCTGCCACGTTAGTGGCAGGGCAGTAGTTCCCTTTCCAATGTTCCCTTACCCACTCTAAACCACTGTTTGGACACTTGATCCTCAGTGTTTTGGAGGACAAGCAACCTAGAAGGGTCACTAGATCTGTTGTTGCTTGATTTCCTTTGTACTCCTTTGTACTCCTTTGTACCTATGTGGAGTTCGCCACTCTTGCTAGTGGCACCGAAGAGCGTACCGCCCTTCGTTGTTGTTTGAGAATTGGTGCAGCAGACTATTCGAGGAGGTGGAGCGCACCCTTGTGAAGATGGGCTCGTCTGGCACTTTTTGTAGTTCGACATCGAGAGCTCTCTTGAAGCTGTCTAACGAGACGCCTCTCATGTCTCTTACTCGCCGCGGGAGTTTGTTGCAGAGACGTGTTCCTCTGTGTGATAACCAGCCCTCTTGCAGAGAGCCCATAGCACCCCGATTTTTCATCTTGGGGATATCGCATTCCCAGCCTCTACTATCACTGAACTTCATTGCTATTGGGGTATGTAGATTTGGTACAAAACCCTCTGCGATTTTCTACGTATATATTATTAAGTATCGTTCCCT
Source organism: Paralithodes platypus (assembly GCA_032716605.1). Classification (NCBI taxonomy): domain Eukaryota; kingdom Metazoa; phylum Arthropoda; class Malacostraca; order Decapoda; family Lithodidae; genus Paralithodes; species Paralithodes platypus. The sequence goes on from CM064529.1 coordinate 8,071,574, forward strand.
TCTACGTTCCAACGAATACAGCTTTAGTGATTTTAAACGATCCCAATAGTGTAACTGTGTTACTGAGTTTATGCGATAGATTTGACTAATGCATTGATAGTATACGTAGGATAATCATAGTATGCATATAACCTTTATTATACTTATGTGCACTGTGAACATATTGGTGACCCCATCGCGAAACCACACCCACGTTCCTTCTCATTTCCCACGATAACAAATCCTGTGCCTGTTTCATGATTCATTGTCACCCAAGGAGCCCTGGCTGGTGCATATTATGGTGGGTCATTCCGGTGGGTTTACGGCCGTATCTGTCTGCCCATCGGTATGTGTTTGTTCGCATACAAATATAATAGAAGAATAAAAACGCTTTAACGAAATTTCATCACTGCTTTCAATTGATACTCGAATATATACCATAATCTGTTGATAAACTTTAAGTGCGGCTGGTATCACCAAATAATATAGTTATTTTGCGGGATATTATTACGAAGATATTGTGGTGATATTTGGCTGGCTTATGCATTTCGCCATTTTGCACAAAGTAAAGTTAACATATCACATTGTTGATTGTGGAGCGCAATGACCTTCCTGTTCCCAATAACGAGCTGCAGATATATTGGTCTGAATCTTTATAATTGTTTTGGAAAAATCCGGGAAGCTTCCCTAGTAGTTTGTATTGTCATCTGGCCTTTCCACCTCAATCGCTGCACAAACACCTCTCCATCCACATCAAAAACACCGCTCATATTTTTTTTCGCCTGGGAAGACGGAATCACGGCCACGGGGGAGGGAGGGAGGGAGGGAGGGATGATGGAGGGATGATGGAGGGTGGTGGGGGAGGGATGGGAGGGGATGATGGAGGGTGGTGACGAGATCAAAGAAGGATGCCAAATTGCCAACGGGTGGGTGGGTCTATTATAACCAAGATCAACACCGCTCGCGTCGACCCCCAGCACCGGGTCTGACCAGGGGGAGCGTGAAATACCATTTCACCCACGGCTATTTGGCTGGCTGGGGGGAGGCTGCAGCGGGAGGACAATTTGTGTGCGGTATATGGATGATGGAGGGTTTGGGATATCAATAACCAATCTATACAAACGAAACGTTACTTGGTATTTGACTATATTGTCGATTTTAACACAATGTCAGTGCATTTTACATTATGATATTAAATGTATTGTCGCCTATGGTGTCTTATAAAATAATGTGTATGAAATTTCTAGTATACTGAATTGGTAGCATGCCAAACCTATGCTATATAAAACACCTTCCTGTTATAGCATTATGGTAAAATTGAGTGACTTTGTTCCATGGAAAGAAAACACTTAAACTTATATGGTTATACTGTATAGCTATATAAATATATATATATGTATTGTATGCTCCATCTCTCTCAGCAGACACAGGATTTCTATAGCCTGTAAATTCGACCATTCAATACGATGAAGTCTGGAGGTGTTATTGCAGGTGATGATGAGTCCATATGACAAGCCAGAGGGAAGAAGAGAGAGAATGAGAATGGATATGGGAGATGAAAGAGGTCATAGACGCTTATCAACCAAACTGTCAAATATCATCTGCTAATGTGTTTAGAGAGGGCCACGTGAAGAAACCCAGTGTAGCCAGGAATCGAGGAGCGTCGCTTACATACTGGTTCGAGTTGTGCTAGAGCAAAATATATAAGACGGCGCCAGTATGGGAGGGGTTACCCAAATAAATCCTCCCATTCCTCGCAATTACCTTATAAATCTGACTCATTCCCCACGCACTGACCGAGACGTAGTGTATGTGGTGGAGGTCTGACAAGAGACCCGAGGCTGTGTTTGTCATGCAGCAGCGGACCACCAAAGGCATTCACTCCTGTGCATACACTAGCCTCCGTCGGTCAGCAAGCAACCCGCAGGCAGCACCAGACCTAACTGACTGCTTGCATACATCCTCGGTCATCTGCAATAGCATTGACCCTCACTACCACTAGGTTACTTGTCTATATATTGTCACTGCTTGCTTCCTGTTCAATGTTTGTTTATATAAATAAGTACTATATTTGGACTGGGCTGTGAACAGAAATTTCGCTTAGTTATTAATACATTTCATTGCACGTCCATTCGTGCCTATAAAATATAATGAATAATTGAGTGCGTTCAATATATTTACAGTATGTATCTGTAATTGCAAAATTACTTACATTACAACTAAGAAAAGTAACATAACATTAACTAAAGTGACACTCGGTAGAGCGCATACCTCCGCCTACGTTGGTTTGTTCTTTGCCATTAATATCATAGGCCTAAATTGTCTTCTGGATTTGGGTTCAAGGATATGCTCTGGATCGCCTCCTAAATTGAATAACTTCTTCCTTGACGTATCTGCTCACCAAATGTGAAAATCGGTTCATAGCGCATATCCTATCTGGACACCAAATGTTGTGAAAATCTCCAGATCGCTTTCTAAATTTATTAATTTCATCCATGACGCATATCTAGTCCACCCACCAAATTTCGTGAAAATCGTTTCATAACTTTGAGAGATATCTTGTTTACAGACAAACAGACACAGGCAGACAAACACACGAAAGCGAAAACATATAATCCGTCCACCTTCGTTGGCGGAGGTAATTAGTTAATTTAATAGAAAGGTATAACAGGTAACAAATGCATTCCCTATTGTGTTTCAGTGAGAGAGAGAGAGAGAGAGAGAGAGAGAGAGAGAGAGAGAGAGAGAGAGAGAGAGAGAGAGAGAGAGAGAGAGAGAGAGAGAGAGAGAGAGAGAGAGAGAGAGAGAGAGAGAGAGAGAGAGAGAGAGAGGCAGGCAGGCAGGCAGGCAGGCAGGCAGGCAGGCAGGCAGGCAGACAGGCAGGCAGAGGGAGGCAGGCAGAGGGAGGCAGGCAGAGAGAGGGAGGCAGGCAGAGAGAGGGAGGCAGGCAGAGAGAGGGAGGCAGGCAGAGAGAGGGAGGCAGGCAGAGAGAGGGAGGCAGGCAGAGAGAGAGAGAGAGGCGGGAGGTGGCAGGCCTGGAGGGTACGGAAGATGACCACGGGTGCTGGTAGAGAGTGTGAGAGGAAGGCCACCCCAGGGGAGGAGGCTGGACAGGTGTTGTCTGCAGCAGGTGTTGACCGCGGGGTACAGGTGCGACCGACACCCAATATTACCTGAAGCTGCCTTAGGTATTGGCTAAAGAGGGAGGAGGGAGAGGGCCAAAGAGGGGGGAGGGGGAGGGCCAGAGAGAGGGGAGGGGGATGGCCAGACAGGGGAAAAACTTCCAATATTTTTTACTCGATCAAAATGGGCAGTTTATATATAGTCTAATGTAACCGAACCTAACCTAACCTAGTGTAATTAAATGGAACCAAATAAATTTCGGATTATTGTTTCGAGAAGCTTGCATATAATTGAGGAGAGGCTTATTGAGCAAATAACAAAATGTCCTAATGTGATCAATGAGTGACAGACAGAGGTGGTAGGGTGGGGTGAGGTAGCGTAGGTGCCGACGTTGGCCTACCTGCTGGGGGTGACAGGCTGTGATGGAGATATTAATGAGGGAGTGGATTAGTTTTTTGTCCGGTTGGGGTGGGCGTTGGTGTTTGGGCGCGCGCTGGAAGTGACATTCTCACCTACCAGCTGACGGTAATTTCAATCACTTAGTAGCTGATTTGAATGATTTCTCGATACTCAGTGGAAGAATACGAAAGTGCACTGTCTCTATCAAATGACTACCAAGTGTTCATAATTAATAACATATTACGCTACAAAATCTTCATGATAGCTGAGTAAGCAAGATAAAAACGTGCCAGTTTACCATCAGCTGGAAACAAATTAACCACAATTAATTTTTAAAGGTTTCTATATGTACACTTCGCTTGTCATATTAACCATCTCCGACATATGACGCGATTTTGAGCCTATTGGGGATACTTTAAAACCTTTGTTACCATCAGGGGTATTTAGAAACCTTTAGTTTAGTTACTTCAACCTCTGCAGTTGTCTTTGAGTTAGCTGTGGGCAGAAAACTAATTTTGGAGAGGTAATTATAAGAGTGAGAGAACTCTATTTCTTATTGCTAATCTGACAACCTCTGCGTCATAAATACGTGAAAGGGTTAACAAATTACAGACAAGAAAACGAGAATCATGAGTGTTGCTCAAATACTCGAGTCTGAAAATGGAGAACGACTACGTGTGTTTGTAGTGAACACATCCTATTATATATTATTAGAAACTTTGTAGTAGCACATGTACATAGTACATACCGTACTATTCTAAATAATTGGGAACTCGGCTCAGCTATTTTCTAAGTTGAATTTGAATAGCTTCAATAAACGTATCTTAAGCTAACTACAGTAATTTTAAAATATATTTTAATTAACTTTTAGTTAAATAATTTGGACCTGAAATGAGTCGTAAGTTGACTGTAATAGCTTGGTGGTATCTAGAATACTATAAAAAAAATATATAGTAATGCAATGGTGTATTATAAAATAATAATTACAATGATTTTGCTGAGAGAAACTTTCAGAATGTAATTATCAAGTGAATCTAAAGTTGGCACGTGGATGTCACCAGCCATCCCCCTGGCCATTTGTCACCCACTGGTCGTCAGTAGATGATCTCAAACTCAAATTAATGTATCTATAGCCTGTTTATTTTCAACTGATGGTAAATTGTCATGTCCTCATCTTTATTACTCAACTATTACGAAGATTATATAGCGACATTGGTTGTTCATTATGAAGGTTTGGCATTAATATGGCATAAATATGTAGTAGTTTCATATTTTCCATGAGCACACTTGCAACCAACCCCTGTACAATCATTACTTAATCAACAAAAACATTTCATATATTACTCTGATAATAATTATGAAAGGTTAAGCTTCAGATTATATCATCAACTGCACCACGGGATTAGTACATTTGTCTTTTTTATAGCTATATTCAGATGATTGCATTCAAGTTAGGAAGGACCTTCACTCCCATCACCAAACACCTCCCAATTAAATTAATCAAAGCATGTGATCCTTCAGGGATTCGAACCTGGAACACCACATACATATTTTAAACACTAACCATTACACCACCAAGACAGTTAAAGGTTAAGTGCACGACTACAATTGATATCCATTTATCGAATACTGGATATTAATCTAATCATGTACTCAGACCCAACTGCACACTGAATAGTGTAATGTTTATGTGAAAGGAAAGAACAATTTATGGGGCACAGATTTCAAAGGACTGACCTCGCTACGAACTGTTTCTGAACCCATAGACAATTCAGCAGGCATTAACGTCAACGAACTACAACAATCATCGCCTTATATAATGAATTAAAGGGTGACATCCTCTCCATTAGGTCCGTGTGAGTGTGTGTGTGAGGGCCATCGTGATAGGATATCTCGGCTTTTAATGATTAATGTCGTCGCTAATGGTGAGTCCAGATTAATAGACCGGGTGCTCTAATATGTGGTATCAGTATTATGGATCCCGGAGGCTAACGAGGGGCAGTCATGAAAGGCAGTTGGTCGTCCGGGTTATCTCTTTCTCACTCTCTCTCACACACACACACACACGCACACGCACACAAACACACACACACACACACACACACACACACACACACACACACACACACACACACACACACACACACACACACACACACACACTCTCTCTCTCTCTCTCTCTCTCTCTCCCTCTCTCTCTCTCTCTCTCTCTCTCTCTCACTCTCTCTCTCTCTCTCTCTCTCTCTCTCTCTCTCTCTCTCTCTCTCTCTCTCTCTCTCTCTCTCTCATTGGCTTCCATCGCTTCCACCCTATAATGCTTCACCTATCCTTTCTCTTTCTTACTCCTCACCTGTTCTCTTATATTAACCTGTCTTATCCACCTGTCGCTGCTGACACTTATTAATTGTTAACTCGCTTGTCTATACCAGCGGGTTCCTATTTATTCACTGCTTTAGATACCCCTTACCCGCTCTTCCATTACATCAACTGTTGCAACTCAATCATAAATGTTAGATATTTTTTTAAACTGGCGCATCTGTTAAGGGGAGATCTCCACTTAAGGGATTTTTTTTCTTGACCCCTTTCACCCTCATGTTTAGCCCCATTGCTTTTGACATTATAAAACGTTTGCCCCATTAGTTTAGCGATTTTAAGAACTTTCACCCCATATTAAGACCTTTCGTGCTATTCAGGTGTCAATTTTATCCTGGCGAGCGATAGCGAGCCTGTAATTTAAGAGGAACCGGCCTTTGGCCGGGACATTTTTCTACCGAAAAATTTACAAATATATCTTGAAAGGGACTCAAGGGGGTGTCATTTTAAGCTTGATGGAGGTCTAGGGAACAAACTAAATAGCTCCCCTTTAGTAAACTGTCGTTATACATCTTTATATTCGTTTATTTGTATTCGCTGTCGGCAAACATCTTCTTTAGTCCACCATGTTTTGTTTACAGTGTTCCATCATTGATCGTGAGGGCTGTTTTAATACAGAAACGTGCCTTTATTAATATATTTTGGAAGATGTTGCGTTAAGGGGAGATTTCCACTTGAGGGACTTTTTTCTTGACCCCTTTCTCCCTCATGTTTAGCCCCATTGCTTTTGAGATTTTAAGACGTTCGCCCTACTAGTTAGGACATTTTAAGACATTTTGCCCCATTTCTGTCAATTTTAAGGCCTTTCGTGCCATTAAGGTGTAAAAAAAAATCCTGGCGAGCGATAGCGAGCCTGTAATTTAAGAGCAACCGGCTTTCATCCGGGACATTTTTCTACCGAAAAAAGTACAAATTTATCTTGAAAGGGGCTCAAGGGGGTGTAATCTTAAGCTTGAAGGATATCTAGGGACCAAACTAAAAACCTCCCCTTAATATCCATATCCTCGTAATAAGACCGGGCCAGTGTTCGTTCCCCCGTAATGTTTTCCCAATTGATTTTCTTTGTCTTTCACTGATCTCTGTCCTATATAACACACACACACACACAATCTCCCCTCATCACCGCATTGCGTGATGAGGGTTGATGGGTTATGAGGGGTCTGGCTGATCCTTAAGGGGAGATTTCCACTTGAGGGATTTTTTTCTGGACTCCTTTCTCCCTCATGTTTAGCCCCATTGTTTTTGATATTTTAAGACGTTTGCCCCATTATTTTGACGATTTTAAGAACTTTCAACCCATGTCTGTCAATTTTAAGACCTTTCGTGCCATTTAGGTGTCGATTTTTTCCTGGCGAGCGATAGCGAGCCTGTAACTTAAGAGCAATCGGCCTTCGGCCGGGACATTTTTCTACCGAAAAATGTACACATTTATCTTGAAAGGGGGTCTAGGGGATGTAATTTTAAGCTTGATGGAGGTCTAAGCAACACACTAGAAACCTCCCCTTAACAGCCTCTCTCTCTTTCTGTCTATTTTCATCATCCATAGAGCTTATAAAGAGGTGGTCGGGACCATACTAACCATATCAAGCCATATCATAGCCATATCATAGCCATATCATAGCCATATCATAGCCATATCATAGCCATATCATAGTCATATCATAGCCATATCATAGCCATATCAAGCCATATCATAGTCATATCATAGCCATATCATAGCCATATCATAGCCATATCATAGCCATATCATAGCCATATCATAGCCATATCATAGCCATATCATAGCCATATCATAGCCATATCAAGCTAAATGTAGATTACGGTCGGTTATGATTTGACAAGTTAGGTTAGGTTAGTTACATTGCATTACATTGCACCTCTACTTACCTGCAAGTGTAACTTTATTGCACACCTAACTTCACCACATAGCCCTTTTAGTAAGGGGAGGTCTCCACTTGAGGGATTTTTTTCTTGACCCCATTCGCCCTCATGGTTAGCCCCATTGCTTTTGAGGTTTTTAAGACGTTTGCCCCATTAGTTTGGTGATTTTAAGAATGCCCGCCCCATTCTGTCAATTTTAAGACCTTTCGTGCAATTTAGGTGTCGATTTTATCCTGGCGAGCGATAGCGAGCCTGTAATTTAAGAGTAACCGGCCTTCGGCCGGGACATTTTTCTACCGAAAAATGTACAAATTTATCTTGAAAGGGGATCAAGGGGGTGACATTTTAAGATTGTTGGAGGAGTAGGAAACAAACTAGAAACCTCCCCTTAATACCACCACATATGCTTAGCCTCAAAACTTACATCCAAATTCAGTATGAACTTATCAACAATTGGTTCATGTGACCTTCAACGCAATATATGCAATCGAAAAGCCCTTTGCATTTACCCGTATTTGAGAAATTAATAAACATTTTATTTTACCGTCATCAATTTGTTATAAGTTATTTTTGTCTAATTGTACAACTCACCAGGGCAGATTTACAAAACTATTTTAGATGTGTGTGAGTTTGTGTTTTTTATCTGTGTTTATTTTTTGTTTTATGTTGTTTTTGTGTTATCCCTGTTCTTGCTCTGTCTTGAGTCGGCTACCCCCAAAATGGGGATTGGGCCTGAGCATATAGATAGATAGATAGATAGATTTTAGTACAATAATGGCGTGCAAAGAGTGTGGTAATATTAAAACTTAAATTGTTACAATATTTAAAACCAAAAACGTCTGCATGTCTACGGAGTCTGCGTTTCCGTCCCTTTAAGGGGAGATGGGTCATTGTTCTGGTCCCTCCCTCTTGTTTAGCCCCGGTTGTTTTCATATTTGAATACATTAGACCCATTAGTTTGGCGATTTAAAGACCTTTCGCCCCTTTTCTTTGTCAATATTAAGAACTTTCGTGTCATTTAGGTGTCTTTTTTTTCTGGGGAGCGATAGCGAGCCTGTAATTATAGAAGGAATTATAGAAGGAATTATAGAAGGAATTATAGAAGGAATTATAGAAGGAATTAGGCCGGAAAATATTTCTACCGAAAAATGTACAAATGTATCTTGAAAGGGGGTCTATGGGGTGTTTTTTAAAGCTTGATGGAGGTCTAGCGAGGAAACTCAAAAATAAATACATAAATCAATAGATAGACCAAACAACAAGCACAAGCCCCTTAAATGTTGGTGTCTGGCTGCACGTTTCTGCGGCTGGATAGATTCTCTCATCCAGGTCTGTAACTCAGGGAGGGAGGGAGGGAGGGAGGGAGGGGAGCAAAGCCATCAACCCGGCCATTTGTAACCTTGTATCCGTCATTAAGCTGTATCCCACCCACCCACCCTGCTACCCACCCACCCACCCTGCCTCCCACACACCCACCGTGCTACCCACACACCCACCCTGTCTCCCACCCACCCACCTTGCCTCCCACACACCCACCCTGTCTCCCACCCACCCACCCTGCCTCCCACACACCCACACACCCACCCTGCTACCCACACACCCACCCTGCCTCCCACACACCCACCCTGCTACCCACACACCCACCCTGCTATATAAATAGATAAACCTATACAAATAAGTTAAGATAGGTAGTGGAGAGGCAAGACAAAGAAACAGTTAAATAGGTAGATAAATAAATAGATAGACATATTGAAATAACTTAAGATAGGTTGTGGATAGGACAGACACCCAGACAGACAGATGCCCACACGGTATAGACATACAGATGCCCACACCGTATAGACAGACAGATGCCCACACCGTATAGACAGACAGATGCCCACACCGTATAGACAGACAGATGCCCACACCGTATAGACAGACAGATGCCCACACCGTATAGACAGACAGATGCCCACACCGTATAGACAGACAGATGCCCACACCGTATAGACAGACAGATGCCCACACCGTATAGACCATCTGCATGTGTTTGTTCAGAGGGTTCCGGCGGGGGTGCTCACGTTTCACACAACTGTTTGGCCTAATAATGAGAAAGTGTGAATGTTCTTGGTGTTTGAGGGGGAGGTGAGTGTGTGTGAGAGGTGTGCGTTACCCCCACACAATGTTCTTGGTGTTTGAGGGGGAGGTGATTGTGTGTGAGAGGTGTACGTTACCCCCACACGATTCCGTAATTTTTGTCTTATTCAGGTTACCATTAGACGATTTTTGTGTAGCTTATACCCGACCTCTAGGACTGAAAGGAGTATATACACTTTCAATAAACCCTCTGAATATCATAGGGCCTTCTTAAATTGCGTAAATTGTCTGATATTAGCCAAAATAAAAGGTAGAAATTGGTGAAGGAGTTAACAGATTATACAGTATACTGATAACAAACACGAATATTGGGCAAATGTCATACATTATATCCGTTCGATTACAACCAAACATTTTGTTATCAGACTAACACCGATGATCACACAACCTCTGACAAACTCCGCCGGCAGAGGTAATAAATAAATAAATAAAGCCCCGGGCCTCTCACGGACACTCAGCCCTAATGACCAGTAAACCCCAAAATAAAACAGCGCTGAATACAAGATTGGTCCGGGAAAAAATTAGCCTGGAATCTCTGTCAATGGGAGTGTAAATAATGCCAGTCCGACCCGAGTAATAGATTGATTCATGGCCTCTGATCCGCGTCAATGTACACCTTGTTACTTTTTAATGGAATGTTCATGAATGGACTATATCTATATATAAACAAGGCTGCCCCCATTGTGTGAGAAATAGGATGGTGATTTGGTATACACTCGATGCGTTCGTTTTATTATGTATTAAAGCTTCCACGCTCCCCCATATTTTTTTTTGGGGGGGGGGGGGTAACCCGGCGACTGATTTGATATATACGTGTGCGTTCAGACATGAAATACGTTGGCCCAACTGTTTTATTGCTTATCATAACCCGCGCATATAAATTCCAGAATTATTTTGCAACAAAAATTGCATCCGGGAGCAAAACAAAAAGCTGTATTTCCATTCCGTTTTGTTCATTGCTGATAAGTATTGATGGTCTGATAAACACTTTATGCTTATGAAAATGAGATTGCCGCTGTAGTGATTTTAAATAGTTTATAGATAAGGTATTAAATGTTCGATTTGGCGGAGATTGATTTTGTTGAATTTAAAAGTCGGAACTTCGAGCGAAATATGGAAGCATACTTTGTATTTTGACTAGAAAGTTATAGAGAGAGTAGCTGTGCAGGTTTCTGTTGTGAAAACTGCATACAATATCGTGCGAAATATGATGTGTATTTTGTTTATTTGTGCTTTGTTTTCAGAGCTCTTACAAATATACAGAAATATTATGAAACATCCAGGCTTATGTACTGGACGAGGTAATCAATTCCCTAAGGGTTAAGATGATGGATCCCCAAGGTCCCAGATGAATTCACTAACGTCCGGCGTAATTCACCATGGTCTGCGTAATTCACCGTGGTCTGAGATTAATTCACTAACGTCCGGCGTAATTCACCGTGGTCTGCGTAATCCCTGTGGTATGTGTAATTCACCGTGTTCTGCATAATTCACCGTTGTCTGCCTAATTCACCGTGCATGGTCTGCGTAATTCACCGTGGTCTGCGTAATTCACCGTGGTCTGCGTAATTCACCATGTTCTACGTAATTCAACGTGGTCTGGTCCCGGTAGCCCGCTGATGAATCGTAGGTTTATTCTGTGGTGATGCTTCGTTCCGTTCGTCCCCCTGCGATGAGTCTTGTGTCTAGGTCCCTCTGTCTCACACTTTGTTGGATTGTTGGGGTTCTGCTGCTGTTGGTGGTGGTGGTGGTCGAATTTCTGCACCTCTCTATCTTGTACATGTAGCGACCACGTTTGTTTGATTGTTCAGGCTTGGTTACTGTGTCTGTATTGTTGTCCCTGGTGTTTATTTGTTTTATGTGTCTCTCTGTATGTTTCTTCTCTCTCTCTCTCTCTCTCTCTCTCTCTCTCTCTCTCTCTCTCTCTCTCTCTCTCTCTCTCTCTCTCTCTCTCTCTCTCTCTCTCTCTCTCTCTCTCTATTTCTCTCTCTCTCTCTCTCTCTCTCTCTCTCTCTCTCTCTCTCTCTCTCTCTCTCTCTCTCTCTCTCTCTCTCTCTCTCTCTCTCTCTCTCTCATATATAACTTATTTTCTTGTTTAGTCTATGTCGGCCTACCTGTTTGTCTGATTGTTCTATTTAAACGTGTTTTTGCCTTTCCCACTTTCTGTGTGGTTTTACCGATGGTGATCGTCGAACTACTGGCCATCTTTTTATCTCTTATCTCCAGGTTCTATCCTGTCTCCAGTTCTCTTTCTGATATTTATTAATTATCTTCTTAATTGTACCTCTAGTCTTATTGAATCCTATATTGATGACAACATACGCAATTTATATTACTGAATAGTTTTAGTGACGCTAAGGCTGCTTAACCCTTTCAATCTGATGATTTATTTCTAAACTGGCTACCCCTAGACGATTTTATTGAGTATGGGAATGATCTCTTGGGAAAATAATGTTAGACGATAAAGTTGTTGTCCATTTGATTGCTACAGTTTGGTCTTAATCTGAATATATAATAATTAAAATGTAAAACTTGCAAACTAAACAAACCAAAACTTAGACAAAGACAATATAAAGGCAACATAACTTATCAAAATTGCTAGAGAAACAACGCTTACTAAAATATAATTTATGAAATCAAATAACACAATCCACCACATAGGGTGTACATTACTACATGAGCAAGTTAATCTGTTTCCATGACAAATTTGTGTACATGTTTAGGAAATTGACCTCTTATAAACAAAAACATAAGCATAATCATAGTGACGAAATATGTACAGTTCATGACAGGTATTTGATTGGCATACTAAATTGATCAACATTGCAATACCAATATAACTGGCTATGCAACACCAGCAGTCGATATATTAAGTGTAACACTATCCTTGTTCATAATACAATATCATAAATCTCAAAGTTAAGAAGTGAACTGTGGAATATCCGAACAAAACGAAATAAAACAACCCGATAAATGGCGGTAGCACTGGTCGAGTTTCCGGCGTTCATCTCCTCTTTGGAAAATCATCCATTTCCTTTCATCTTCCCTCAGATTAATGCATTCACCCTTCCGGAAACGTTCATCTCTTTCTTCCATGATCATATATTTACTCTCCTCAGAATTGATCATGTCCTTCCCTCTGAACTGTTCATAGTTTTTCTTTACTTTCTCTCATCTTCTCTCCTCATAATCGCCGACTCACCTCTATATTGTGTGTATGTTCTCATTAGAATCACTTATGTATCCAACAAATATTTCATCTTCCTCCACAGAATCGTTCATCTCCAGTCTCCCGGAATGATTAATTTCCTCTCCCTAGAATTATTCATCGTCTCCCCTCAGAATCGTTAACCTCTTCCCCTCAGGATAATTAATGTCCTATCTTCAGAATTCGTTATTTTCTTCCATTTGTATCTTTCGCTTTCTTCCTTTGTCTGCATTCTTGCCTACCTTCTGAATTGATCATCTAATCTAATGACAAATATTCCTTATCATCAGAAAACTAAATAGTGTCCTATATTTTTCTCAGCTTTATTTTCATCTCAGCCCAAATGTTTTTATGTTGGCCATGGCAGCTTCTCATCTCGTCCCAAAATGTGCCCATATGAACCAAGAAAACTGCTCATATCGCCCTGAAATGTGTTCATCTCCGCCCATGGGCTCCCTCCTCTCTCCTCTCCCTGGTCTGGATATTACGGATCGGTCTGCCCATAACCCCAGTGATAATGTTTGTGTTTGGGCCGACCCTCGCTGCTAATTGGTATCGATATCCCGGCCACCCCTTCCTCCACCACCGTGTTTACCAATCCTCCGTCGCTCAGAGCTCTAGCATTGTGGCCTTAACCCCTTCTGTACCGGCGACGTCTTGTTAGCCCCTTCTGTACGAGCGACGTCTTTTTAATTATATTGTAGCTATAATTAGACGGTTTGCAGTTTGAGAAGAATCTGTGGTTGTAAAATGGGTTAGGTGATATAGTTCGAAGCCTGTTAATTGCTGGAAGCCCTTATTTAACTAAATATAATAACTTAATAGTAGCCAGAATATAGTTTAAGGGACGGCACCGGTACTGAATGGGTTAATACTACATCGCTACTTTCTAGCATCATCTACCTCAACTTCTACCACTGGGTCTTCCATGCTACAGTTGTGTGGTCATGCTAGCAATGTGTACCTACAGTAATGTTACATGTACACTCTCTACCTCTAGTTCTGTCTTTCATGCTATTCTGTACCATGATCTACTAGTGTTGTTTTCTTATATATTCTGTATTTAAATACATATCTTTTTTTATTAACATTGTCACTCTTACATTGTCACTCTTTACTATGACCTACTACAAAAAACTGAATGAGTGTAGAATTGAGAAGGGATTTAGCGAAATTAATTAATCATTGAATGAATGAGTGGGGAAGTGACCGAGGGACCGAGTGAGTGAGTGAGTGAAGGGTGGCCAAGACAGGGACATAAGGGTTCGAGGAGGCCTGGGGGGTGTAGTGAGGCTGGTCAAGATCAATACCCTAGCATCCTTATGAGAGGATTCTAATTACTCCCCCTGGCAGCCCACACATACGGGTACACCAAGGTTCACACACACACACACACACACACACACACACACACACACACACACACACACACGCACGCACGCACGCACACGCACGCACGCGCACGCACGCACGCACGCACGCACGCACTGCGTAAGTTCCATATTCAGAACTCAGACACCTCATGGTCGTGAAAGGTCGCATTTGACTTAGTAGTTAAGATAGAAAAATCATTGTGCTGTATCTAGGTTAAGAAAAACTCTATAGATGTTGAGCCTCAGGACTGCAATAATATCTCTCTGTCACTCTCACTCACTCTCACTCTCTCTCTCTCTCTCTCTCTCTCTCTCTCTCTCTCTCTCTCTCTCTCTCTCTCTCTCTCTCAATACCAGTCGAGTCGACATAAATGATAATCTTAATTACTTGAACGAATATCACTTTCACCAATCACTATATTAATTTTGACCCCTATGTATAAATAAGTTGAATATAAGCAATGTATAAATAAGTTGAATATAAGCAATGTCTCCAGTATTTTACTATCTATCACAATAACAATGACCGCGATACAAGTTGATGCCATGTAAAATAATTCATGCATTCTTTCAATGTTAACTAAATGTTAGCATAACTCTTAGATTTGACCACACCTTGGTAGGGTTCCTAAAATACATACACTATGTAATTGCAAAACCACTGTCTTTGTTTTCAAAATATTGCAAGTTATAAAACAAATATCAAAAAATGAAAAGCTTTCAGTGAGGTAATAAACTTGACCAAGATAAATACCAGCCGATCATTGTTTGTAATCTACTAAACCTGAACATTGTGAGGAAAATGCTTTAACACTTGGAGGAGAAAAAGCTTCTCCAAGAACTTTCAAAATGGGTGTATGACCAGTTAACCTCTTGTATTTCTATGGTATAGGCTACTCAACATGCATGGTGGGAGCCAAGCAGTTGGTAACGCCTATTTTGATTTGCATTGGCTAGTGACGAAGAACTTCATAACCTACTTTTACTAAAACAGAGAGAGAGAAAGAGAGAGATAATATGTGTTTTGTGTGAATCAGTGTCAAATCAGCGAATCAGTCAGTCTAAAAGTAGATATCCGTGACGTGCATTCTGATATATAGGGAGTGCCTTTGGACAGATGTGGCTGGGAGGGGCAGGCAGGACCCCCACTGAGATGACTGGCTACCCGGGATGACCCTCGTGTGTCTCTATTTCTCTCGTTCTTATTCTCTATTTCTTTTCAATTGACGGTAAATTGCAAAGTTACTATCGCGATTTTACAGTTATCTTGAAGATTTGTTTAGTGAAATAGGGTGCAAATTATATAAACTTGGTCTTAACATGATGCAGAGATACAGTAGTTTGGTATTTTCCCATTAAGTATCGAGACATTAGCTGCCAAGGGATTCAATTTATCGTCAGCTGAAAAGAAACTGAGTATATTTTTGGTCTTTATCTTGTTGTTTATTATATATTCTTGTTCCATTTACAACTATTTCCCTATCCACAATATATCTGCTATGCATTCACTCCTCATCCCATTCTCTGGAACTGGAATCATCGGTGTTCCGATGAAATGGACAGTAAGGTTTATGAGATACCAACTGTTCTTTGGATTTCATTGGAACTCTAACACACACACACACACACACACACACACACACACACACACACACACACACACACACACACACACACACACACACTCTCTCTCTCTCTCTCCATCAATTATCCCCATCTTACCCCTATTTCATCTCTTCCACCCCTCCTCTGTCTCCAGCTGATTTTCTCTATAATCCTTTCTCTCCCCTCCTTCCCCTTTCCACCTCCAACATCTGTCCTAAGCTTTAATACAACAAACAAAACTAATACAATTATTCAATTGTAAAAATTTGAATTATATATTAATGTTGAGTCAATTTTGTCATGCTTTGAAACAGATAGGTATTGCAAAATTTCCCAAACGAATCCATACTTACACTGCAGTCCGTTCATTCTAGGTTGGGCATACATCGTAACCCCTAACCTCTCATAACTCAAAAAGAACTAGAGTAGGCCCTAATCGAGGTAATATTTCGACCAAATAGGAATAGGTGTATACATTGACAGCTCATTTTCTCTAGCCCTTTTTGAGCTACAGAGGTTAGAGGTTACGATTTCTGTCCAACCTAGCATGAACGGACTATAGTGATTGATTGGTGTTACTCAGTATAGAGAGGATTTCTTCTTGTCACGGGTCTCCGGATTCATCTCACCATTGCCATTGATGAAAGTAGTATGATAGCTGAGTGTGTAATAATAATTGTAGTATGATGGTTGAGTGTGTAATAATAATTGCAGTATGATGGCTGAGTGTGTAATAATAATTGTAGTATGATGGCTGAGTGTGTAATAATAATTGTAGTATGATGGCTGAGTGTGTAATAATAATTGTAGTATGATGGCTGAGTGTGTAATAATAATTGTAGTATGATGGCTGAGTGTGTAATAATAATTGTAGTATGATAGCTGAGTGTGTAATAATAATTGTAGTATGATGGCTGAGTGTGTAATAATAATTGTAGTATGATAGCTGAGTGTGTAATAATAATTGTAGTATGATGGCTGAGTGTGTAATAATAATTGTAGTATGATGGCTGAGTGTGTAATAATAATTGTAGTATGATGGCTGAGTGTGTAATAATAATTGTAGTATGATGGCTGAGTGTGTAATAATAATTGTAGTATGATAGCTGAGTGTGTAATAATAATTGTAGTATGATGGCTGAGTGTGTAATAATAATTGTAGTATGATGGCTGAGTGTGTAATAATAATTGTAGTATGATGGCTGAGTGTGTAATAATAATTGTAGTATGATGGCTGAGTGTGTAATAATAATTGTAGTATGATGGCTGAGTGTGTAATAATAATTGTGAATAATTTTGCCATGGGCGACATGGAATAATCGATTTTAATTGAATTGCACAGAGTAAAAATATTTATTCCGCATAGGCTTATTATGCATGCATATGTAAATGCTTGATCTAAATAGCTCTCTTTTAATGAGCAAATAAATTTTCACAGTGAATTTCCATACTTCACAATTTACTTTTTATAAACACAAAACTACTTGAAATTATCGTATTATTTGGTTACTATAATTGTCTTTTTATCAGTGTATTTCTATTGACAGCAATAATGAAGCTGGATGCGAACTTATGGGGGAAGTGTTTATTTTTTTTCTACCTAGACCTCTATCAAGATTAGGAAAATACCCCCAAGATCCCCCTCTCTATGTGTATGGAGGAAACAAAAGGCAAAGTTGCCTGTAACATGTGTTCCCCCAAGGTTGAAAGTGATAGAGAGCCAAAATCAAGGTATATTAGAGGTAATTCAGTTATGTTGAAAAGAAGTGTGGTGTGCTTGTTAAGTGTAGTGAAATGAACAGGAGGAGGAGATGTTTATGAGAGTTAGCTGGATCTGTGTAGGTGAGACACAAAGAGAAACAGTGGGGAAAGCCAGGCAAATGAAACGAGTTCCAGCAACTCATTGTCCTATGCCTATGTAGCCTCCTCTCGGTACTGCCCTGCTTGATTGGTGCCAAGCGTAATAGAGCTAATATTTCTACCATTTGGAAACGGTCCGTCAGGGAATAGGTGTGGAAATTTACATCCCATTTGCTCTAGCCCTTTTTAGGTTATGAGAGGTTGGGCTCGGGAATTCTGACCTACCTACTTGGAACAGGGTATAGCATCAATCTTAACCCTTTCACGCACAGGACGCGGTTTGCTCCCTTTCTGGGATACTTAAAAGTCTTTGTGACCATCAGGTGTGTTTAGAACCCTTTAGATGAGTTACTTCAACCTCTGACGTTGTCTTTGAATGAGCTGTGGACAGAAAACTGATTTAGGAGAGGTAATTATGAGATTGAGATAATTATATTTCTGACTGCTAAAAGGCAATCCGTGAGTCCACAGGATAGCGAGAGAGTTATTTTCGTTACCATTATTAAGAAATAGCCTTTACTCGGTGTTTGTGTCTGCCCTTCTCCCCTTCCTATCCCAAGACCCCGGCAAATATCCCCCAGCACGATCCTGGCCTCTCGGGTCTCCATTACGGGGAATATTAGCTGTGTACATAATTGATGAACGGATGTGTGCGCTACGAGGTGTGTACTCTCCGCCATGTGTACTCTGCGGGATACTCTGTGTCTGTCAGCGAGGGGATGAGGATTAGCTCGGTGCACATGCCTGTCTCACACGCACATGACAAGTGGTGTGTACATAGAGGGGCGAGGGGAAGAGAGGAGCGACTGGAGTTGTGAGAGTGAAGCCGATATCACACGAGAGCGTTTATAAACATTCGATGACCAACATTTTTCTGGCAACATTTCTGGAATATTTTGCACTGGCATCGGAAACTAGACTGTTCGTAGATGGATTTAGATAACCGAAATATTGTAAATGTTGACCTCGTAAGCTGCCAGACCAGTGTTGAGGATAAATATTGAGTGAAAAAACGCTCGTTTGATACCGGCTTAAGGGTAGAAGGGGGAAGTGGAGATGCGAGACTGAAAAGCCGTGAATGTGTTATTGTAAGGAATCATTAACTAATAGAAGGATATGAATAACTTGAGAATGCCGCTTAATGTGATGAGATTATGATGCTAAGCGAGCAGTGTATCGAAAGTGAAGTTGACCATGCGGAAAAACTAATTGGACAGGGAAATATTAAGTGATGATTAGGGACTATGTAGGCAATGAATGAAACACAACAATTCAGGAATGCAGGAATGTGTCACAGACTGGGACCGCAAGAATAATGAGGTTGAGCCCCTGACTCCCGGTGCAGCTCTGTAAAACTGTCGACCGGGGGATTTTTTTCCCTGAAGTCCGTGACAGAATGTAAGCCTAAGTCGAAGAATAACATTAGGCTGGGAGACAGGCTAGAAGAAGAATACCTGACATTAGTGAGAATGATCACTTGACACCTGTGACTCTCGGGCATGTCAAGGGACATTCCAAACACGGGGAAAGACCGCTTCCTGTATTCAGTTGCCAGACAAAGTGCTGCTTAATACTTATATTTTCATTAATGAGAACAGAGGTTGGCTTGGTATCGTAATCAACCCAACGTAACGGGTTATGGTATGGTGCAGGGAAATCCCGTCCGAATAGCAATCGCCACGATCAACTGGCATATGATTTATATGCATACAGTATAATTATGTTATTAGTACAGCTTAAGGATAATAGGTTGAAGATACATACCATGATCAAATATCAAATTAAATTGCTTCCTTATTGCAAAGTTATGCAAAGGAAAAAAAGCAACAACAGATATGTTAGTCGTTATGATAATATTACTTACACCAAATGTATCTAACCTATGTGCTTGATTAATGAGATAACACAAACACGATTTAACAAACTCACTTATCCTGCAAGTTTAAATATATCGGTAATGTGTGTGCATGAATCACTAAATAATGCAAAATCAACTTTATTGGAGAAAGAAAATAGCTGACTAATGATAATACCAAACTCTGCTTATGCAGAGTTGATAAAATAAAATAATATAATAATATAATAAAATAAAATAATAGGCTAATTTAATATAATAAAATAATATAATAATATAATAAAATAATAATTTAATATGGAGCAACAATAAAATCACAAGCGACTAGTACCTTTGAGTTGAAATAAACATTGACTATTCCAGCTGGGCTTAGTCTTATTCGGAGGCTGAGTAATTCCTGGACATTTTATGATGCAGAGCCAGTCATATCCTGCTTCAGAGAGCTTGTATGTATATGCTGTTTGAGTGTTAGAGTGGGATGACCGATTATTCAAAGTTTCTCTTGTGTGTTAATTCATCTTGTTCGTAGCTGGCATTTGCATATTTTATTTCAGTCATTTAGGCAGTCGGTAGCCAACTCCCAGCTACTGAATATTTGAAGAGTGAGAAACACCAAAGAAAAGGAATTGGGAAGGAAGGTAAATATGTGAGACATCGACAGCATACCACATAAAATGTGTTTTCCTCTCGCATACGCATATTCATAGTGCAGTTGGGTCCTGTACATGATTAACCCATTCAATACCAGGGACGTCCTTTCCATCACATTCTGGCAACTATTAGACGATTTGTTCAGCTTAGGAAGGACCTCTAGCAATTATTATGTTCTATCCAACAACCAACTCTACTCCTAAAATCGATTAATGAAATATTACAAACACATGTGGCAGTCCGTGGATTCGAACCCAGGACGCTCACACCGAATATCAACACCTTATGCATTACACCACGAAGGCAGTTAATAATAGGGCTGCGAATGATCTCAACCAACCCTTTTGACTACTACAGATCCTTCCTAAGCTGCATAATATCGTCTATATATAGCCAGAATAATATATATATATCACGTCGCTGGTACTCAAAGGGTTAAACTAATATAGATACAGAATAAGCTTGTATATTTCTGATTACATTAGGTGAGGTCAGGTTATGTTGAGTTAAATACCTATTGCCATGTGTAAGACTGTTCAGATGGGTGTACATTTTCTAATTTTATGTTATTATGTTGTTTCAGTTCGGGTTCTGTCTCGAGTCGGCCACCCCCAGCTATAAGGTATGTGCCTGAGTACATACATACTGTACATACATACATACATTTGTTTACATATATATTACATACATACATACTGTACTGTACATACATACTGTACTGTACATACATACATATTTACATACATACATACATACACTCACCCATCCATCCATACATACATACATACATACATACATAAACACACACACACACACACACACACACACACACACACACACACACACACACACACACACACACACACACACACACACAACACACCACACACACACACACACACACACACACACACACACACACACACACACACACACACACACACACACACACACACACACACACACACACACACACACACACAACCGTTCAGAACTGGGTTGCGTAACATAAACTGTCGTCCGGGTCCTTCCAGTTTACAGCCACAAAGATGCAATATTTTCCGAATTGATGTGTTTATTGTGGTGGGGGTGGGTGTGGGAGAGCTGGACGGAGGCTTCTTTAGGGAGAAACTTAGACATTTTTCTGTTTATCCCCTTCGGTGCGATGGCTCAGTTCTATTGTAGTATTATAAAAAAAAAAAAAAATGGGATCCACGTCTTACCACGATCAAGTAAGAGAAGTGATATCTGAAATTCAAAGGTTTAAAAGGCCCTTATGTGTGGATGTATCAGGATTTATGTTGGTGACTGTACAGACAATGATGTAAACAATATGGCAACAAAGGTGACTTACCCTCCCTGGTGACGGTTGTGTAGGGTGGTGGTGGTGTCAGACAGGGCTTGGGGGACCACCACTCTTTACGACTTCTTGGGCTCGTCAGTTTCACCCGTCTCCACTAACTTCTTGCTTCACTCTGTCCTCTCCTTCCACCTTGTACTTTCTCACAACGGAACTCAGCATTGTTCTCTATTTCATTTTCTCTGTTTTTAGCCTGTGAGGATTATTTTGATTTTGTATCGAATTCACATAATTAATATAGGTAATATGAAAAAAAAAAAACGTTCGATTGATATGAATTAATATCAGGGGGCTAGGAATCCTCCTCCCCTTGTAAACTTATCCTTCTCAACGAAACAGAAATGGGCGAGGTAACGCGAAATTGGTCCCGGACCCTGACAATAGGAAATTTAAATGTTGTTTCTGTTCGGGCTCTGTCTCGTGTCGGCCACCCCCAGCAATGGGGTATGTGCCTGAGTATATACATACATACATACAATTTGTTTCTGATACACAGCGGCCATAACCTTGCCATTAATCGGTCCCAGGAAGAGACTAATAACCCTGGGAGGGAGTGTAATGGTCAGTGTTGGTGGCCATTATAGTGTTATGGCCGCCTCATATGGCCCAATGGCTGATATTGTGGCCGGGGATCCATCAAGGGGCATCCACCATAGTGTTGCCAATTTAGCTACTTCCCGCTCGATCTACAGGTATTTACTTCGATCTAGAGGCACATTTTTACATCTAGCAACATGAATTCCAGTGATATTCTGTTGATTTGAGCCATTTTAGAGTGATAGTGTAGAGATTATGCCGTTATTCTAGCGTTTTCGACATTTATTTACGATCTATCGGACTTGATTTGGTAACCCTGCCCCACCAACCCTTGTTTACGGTACCATTCCTCCCCACCATCCCTTGTTTACGGTGCCATTCCTCCCCACCAACCCTTGTTTACGGTGCCATTCCTACCCACCATCCCTTGTTTACGGTGCCATTCCTACCCACCATCCCTTGTTTACGGTGCCATTCCTCCCCACCATCCCTTGTTTACGGTGCCATTCCTCCCCACCATCCCTTGTTTACGGTGCCATTCCTCCCCACCATCCCTTGTTTACGGTGCCATTCCTACCCACCATCCCTTGTTTACGGTGCCATTCCTCCCCACCAACCCTTGTTTACGGTGCCATTCCTACCCACCATCCCTTGTTTACGGTGCCATTCCTACCCACCATCCCTTGTTTACGGTGCCATTCCTCCCCACCATCCCTTGTTTACGGTGCCATTCCTCCCCACCATCCCTTGTTTACGGTGCCATTCCTCCCCACCATCCCTTGTTTACGGTGCCATTCCTACCCACCATCCCTTGTTTACGGTGCCATTCCTACCCACCATCCCTTGTTTACGGTGCCATTCCTCCCCACCAACCCTTGTTTACGGTGCCATTCCTACCCACCATCCCTTGTTTACGGTGCCATTCCTACCCACCATCCCTTGTTTACGGTGCCATTCCTCCCCACCATCCCTTGTTTATGGTGCCATTCCTCCCCACCATCCCTTGTTTACGGTGCCATTCCTCCCCACCATCCCTTGTTTACGGTGCCATTCCTACCCACCATCCCTTGTTTACGGTGCCATTCCTACCCACCATCCCTTGTTTACGGTGCCATTCCTCCCCACCATCCCTTGTTTACGGTGCCATTCCTCCCCACCATCCCTTGTTTACGGTGCCATTCCTACCCACCATCCCTTGTTTACGGTGCCATTCCTACCCACCATCCCTTGTTTACGGTGCCATTCCTCCCCACCATCCCTTGTTTACGGTGCCATTCCTCCCCACCATCCCTTGTTTACGGTGCCATTCCTCCCCACCAACTTGTACATATGAGGGGCCGGAGTGCCACTTTGGGGGTCACACTACAGGGCCTTTATAGTACACACACGGGACAACTTTTCACCATTACGCCATTTTGAGGGACGGAAGACCACAAATCTCAAACTGTACAAACGAATTATGAACACCGCGTAGAAGAGGAACAGCTTATTAACACAATTGTGTTTATTGCCAAATAAACTGTAAGTGGAGTGCTGCCAACAAAGTGTTCACCCACATGAAATTTATATTCCTATATATAATTTTGGGACTCGACCACATAGCAAAATGCTGATGAAGTATTACCGACGCCATTTAATGTTCAAATAATCTTAATTAATCAATTTAGCAGCAAACCCACTCAAATAAAATTAATGAAAGCATGTGATCCTATGTGAAAGCATGGCACAGGGAGGGTTAATTATAGGTCAGTGGTTCTCTCTCTAGGTCATATCGTTCGTATTAGTTATTAGATAAACCATTTATGTCAGGGTATGGTTTTTCACTGAAGTGTTTATAAATAATCCCACATGGTAGAAATAATAGGTCGATTACTCTAGTCGTGTGTAAGTTATAGAGGTTAATGTGCAAGAGTTTTGGACTACTTACTTGGAACAGGGTATAGCAGGTATATAAACTTTGGTAGGGTGTGGGTGAGACTGGTAGTGAGGTACTGACTGACGAAGGGCGGGGAAGGAGGTGATAATATAGAGGCTGCATACGGTGAGATAACCCGTAGGAGGCCAAGGGGAAGCCAAGGTAGTGACTGACGAAGGGCGGGGAAGGTGATAATATGGAGGCAGCATACGGTGAGATAACCCGTAGAAGGCCAAGGGGAAGCCAAGGTAGTGACTGACGAAGGGTGGGGAAGGAGGTGATAATATAGAGGCTGCATACGGTGAGATAACCCGTAGAAGGCCAAGGGGAAGCCAAGGTAGTGACTGACGAAGGGCGGGGAAGGAGGTGATAATATAGAGGCTGTATACGGTGAGATAACCCGTAGAAGGCCAAGGGGAAGCCAAGAAAAATGACGCCAGATAACAACTGGAGGGAGGGAGGGATGAGATAGAGAGTGTGGTGGTATTGAGGATGGTGGATAAGAGAGAGATGAAAAGGTTGGAGGGAAGGGAGGGATGAAAGTAATGGGGCGAAAGGAAGGAGATAAAGTTAATTCCTTCATTACAATGACATTATTCCATCCAAATCTGGCTATAAATAGATTTTTTTTTTTCCAGTTTAGGAAAGATCTGCAGGAGTTTTACTTATCCACCTCTTCGAATATCAAACAATATAACTTCCATGTTTGATATAATATGCAGGTAATTTGTATCTACTTAACTTACATTGTGTTTGCCCGGAAGCATGACGTCATCGTATTGGAGACGTATAAAAGACGTCATCGGTACAGAAAGGGTTAAGGGATGAGACTCTGGAGGGGGGAGAGATGTGACCGGGAATGAATTAGGGCAGAGGGACTTGAGGGCATAGACGGATAGAAGTGTGGGAGAGGGAGTGAGGGCAACTAGGGAGAATAATAATGTGAGAGGAGTGAGATATGTGATTTGGAAAAGAGAGGGAGGTTAAACGGTTAAGTTAGGAGCCTAGGAGACTGTTTTCATGAAGGGCAAAGATGAGAGAGAGGGGATGAGAGAGGGATTGAGAAAGTGGGGAAGTAGGATGTGAGAGGGATGGGCAAGTGGTGAGGTTTGGTGAGAGAGGGATGGAGGAGGGGGGAGGTAGGGGTGGAGGAGTGGGAGAGGTTTGATGAGATAGGAGTGGAGGAAAAAGTAGGTGGAGGGGAGAGACAACGGAGGGATGCTGGAGGTGGAAGGGGAAGAATGGAGGTTGTCGGAGATGCCTAGGGAGGAGAGAGGGATGTAGGCTGAGATGGAAGATGTTGGAGGTGGATTTGAGGAGCGGAGGATATGTGGACTGGGGGTGATACAGGGGAGGGGTGATGGGTGGAGGATAGGGGAGAAGGGCGTGGAAGGATGGGAGAAGGAGGGAGGGAGAGGGGGTTGGGAAGGGTGATGGGTGGAAGATAGGGGAGAAGGGCGTCGAAGGATGGGAGAAGAAGGAGGGAGGGAGGGAGGAGGTGACCGTAGTGTGGCGTTCGGTCTCTGGCCAGGCAAGGACCTGCTGGACCACCATTCTTATCTGAGCATGCGTGTTCCTGCCAATACCTGCCAGTCGTACATCACTCCCGCCCCTCCACCTATACCTGCCTACACACAACGCTGCGCTTCTTGATTTACATGCCCCTCAAAACCCCCGGCTATATCCAACCTTATCCCTCCTCCACATAGCGCCCATTGTTCCCCCCGCCCCCCAGGAAGATTATGGTCCTTATGGCTCTTGGTATTGGGGTTCATAATGGCGTATCCTGCCATAGAGTAATGGTGGGTTAAGGGGCAGCCCCTTGGTGTCAGGTGATACTATTTCCTGTGTTTCCTATTATTCTTGCGATTCCTAGTTGACACTTAGCGAGGTAAAATGTATGTTGGGGGTCCAGCAGAGGAGATTTTTGTTTTTTTAAAGAGGGAGGCTATAGTTTAGTTGAGATTTATGTGAATTTATAAGACTTGCAGGGGCTAGTCTATGGATGAAGTTTTATTGTCTCTGTAAAATATAGGTGCATTTTATAACCAACTATACAGCACATTACTGGACGGAACGGCGAGTTTTGTAGAAACACATATCACACATGTATTCAGACATTTTATACTGAGCATATGTTCAAAACCTGTTGCGGTTAATGTCGAGAAAGGATATCAATGGGGTCATTCCACGGTATAGTTTTACACATTCCTAGTGGTGATCTTGTGCCATTGGTATAAGTGGGGCTCAGGTGTGGTCAGACTCAACGAGGTATGAGGGAGGGGGGCGTCGGGAATGGTGGGAAGTGGGTGGTCTTTGTACTGAGTGAAGAGGGACACTAGGATATGATGGGAAAATATGCTATTTATTGTACATAATGATTAATAGTCTGGATATGAAGAATATGTTTTTTAGATGGGTGGTATCATGACTATACTATAAATTGTCTAAACTGTCTTGATGGTGTAATGGTTAGAGTGTTTGAGATCTGTACGTGGTAACCCAGGTTCAAATCCCGGGGGGATCACATGCTTTAATTAATTTCATTGGAAGATGTTTGGTGTTGGGAGTGAAATCAATAAATTAGATTATATCGAATGAGGTATCGTGAGGTGTAGTGAGGGACTGAGAGTGGGGTGGAGGGGTGGAGTTCAAAGTGGTGTTGGGTGGGAGGAAGAGCGCTGGATGACAGAGCTGCGTTAAGGCAATCACGAGATATTAACAGGAACATCATATTGTAATACATTCATTACTATGTTAACAATATTTATTTAATAATTGATTACAGTTTTAATGTCGTTTAATAGACTTACAGAAATATAATTTAATTTTGGTATTCATAACAAATATAGGGTCAAATTACGTTCAACTACCCATCAAGTAATGTTACCAGCTAAGTATTAACGAAATAATATCACCGTTTTAACAAAACACTGCAGTTAACTATCGCTTTCCTTGAAAATTGGTAAACTATAAACAAAGTGTTTACAAAGTAATTTTTGTTTAAATAATCAACTCTGCGTAAGCAGAGTTTGGTATCGCCCCTCCCCCCCCCCCCGTATAGTGGGTATAGTGGTATCGCCCCCCCCACCCCCCCCCCGTATAGGCAGAGCACACAGATGAATAAAAGCCAAGACGAGTGCCAGAAAGAAAGAAAAAGAAGGGAAGAAGGTCGCAAGGCAGCAAGTGAATTATGGCAAGGCTCCAGATGAAGTGGCTGAGGTGAATCTGCTGAAGGGGGCGGTTCAGGTACGATGTGTGTGTGTGTGTGGGCGCGAGGGATGTGCCCCCCCCCCCCCCCCCCCCCCTACTCACACACTGCAGATTGGATGAAGGGACATGGAGGAAGGAAGGGGGGAGGGGATACCGCGCCCTTTGTCCCCCCCCCCACCCCCAACCCCAACCCCCTCCCAAGAAAAGATGCAGAAACTTGGAAATGCGAAGGTTGAACGGCAGGTGAAGTGTGTGTGTTGGTATGAGGGTTTGGGAGAAGGAGAGAGAGAGAGAGTTACAACAAGTTACAAGGAACAGTTCGTATTCCAACTACCTTGAAGAGGGAGAGGGGTTGTTATAATGAGTTGCATGTAATAATTAGCTCAAAGACCTTACTGATCATCGTTCCGGGGAGACGTGCAACGTGAAGTAAATATAATATATATAATTATATATATATATATATAATATATATATATACCGGTATATATATATATATATATATATATATATATATATATATATATATATATATATATATATATAGAGAGAGAGAGAGAGAGAGAGAGAGAGAGAGAGAGAGAATGAAAGTGACGATTTGAGAAAAAGAATCCTGTTGGGGGATCAACTTCATTGTCACGATGATCGAGGTGGTGGTGGTAAGGGGGAGAAGAATGAGGGAGGTGGTGGGGTGGAGATGAGAGATGAGAGATGAGAGGGGGTAGGGTAGTGGGGGTGGAGATGAAAGATGGGGGGAATGGAGGGTGGGGGTGGAGATGAAAGATTAGGTCGGTATAATTCTCTCCTTGTCTCCCTCTTCTCTTTATTGGCTGCCATTGTTATCATCCTCAGAGTCTCTGCCATTATCACCACCACCGTCATCTGCCACCCCATTCATACATTCTGATTTAGGAGGGGGTCGTGTTTTGTGGGGGGGATATGCACTTCTTATTGGGTAGTAATATTGGTGACATACTGAGTGCTCTTACTTAGTTCTGGTTTATGACTCTCTCTCTCTCTCTCTCTCTCTCTCTCTCTCTCTCTCTCTCTCTCTCTCTCTCTCTCTCTCTCTCTCTCTCTCTATATATATATATATATATATATATATATATATATACAGTATATATATAATATATATATATATATATATATATATATATATATATATATATATATATATATATATAAATAAATCAAACTTGGGTAATCTCTTTGAAACTGATTGGATGGATACTGTCCTGCAAGTGTCAGCATAATCCAGTGTCACACAAGCGCTTTTTCCGGCAATTTACGATGAGCAAGTGTTTCTCGTACTATTGCTCGGTTCTTT
Organism: Paralithodes platypus; assembly: GCA_032716605.1. Taxonomy (NCBI): domain Eukaryota; kingdom Metazoa; phylum Arthropoda; class Malacostraca; order Decapoda; family Lithodidae; genus Paralithodes; species Paralithodes platypus. The sequence goes on from CM064529.1 coordinate 8,100,375, forward strand.
CGCATTATAATCGGAAACTAGATCGAAAGTAGATTATGTTAGCTAGTATATTTCTTTTGAAACGTATATTTTGAAGATGCCAGACAACAATTTCCCGTAAAAATGGACAGAAAAATCGCTGGTGTGCATGTTGTTCGCCTCCTTGATCTCCACCTTGCTCATGGGGTGGTCTTGGAAAGGGACCACCTTGATACGAGGTTATCCAGAGGATGGATAGTTAATTCATGATTGAATGAAGTTGATCGATCATATCAAGAGCCTCTTGGGATTTGGAAATGTATACCTTACCAACAAGTTTCGCCAGGGGTAGGAGCAGAAGACGCACTTTATTTGGCGGTTTTTTTTTATTCTACTTTATTTTTATTTTTTATTTTTTTCATTTCATGCGTGATATGGTTATTTATTTATTATTTAATTACTTTTTTGTTGCATACTTTAGTACACCAAATTCAAATAACAAACTTTGCCACCCAACTTTACGGATTTGTTCTACTAACAGCGTCATGTGATCAGCCCTATGTATAAGGTATACTACATTAGCATTCGAAGGCGAGAGAAATATTGTAGTGGATTTGACCCAAAGTCTACCGAGCGCTGACCTCCCTTGTTGGAACCCCAACCGACCCGACAATTATAAATGTTGGACGCGGCATTGTTGTGTGACGGGGAATAGCCAAATGAATTAACCAGTCACCTCTAAAGATCCTGTATTACCAAAGATCGGCTAACTTACCACATATTGTTGTTATTGATGATATTACCTACTGCTAATATTGAAACCGTTCTTTATGCAATTTGTTAGGAACACCAGTAGACCCATATTTTGCTTTAGCTAGTTCTTCGCATGTATATTTTATGTGACAACAATTGAATATTGAAGTTTGTTCTTTAGTAAATAGAAGTCTATCCAATATAGCCCCAAACACGCGAGCAAATGTGGCATTCAACCATCCGACACATCGCCCTTTATTTATGTACATCAAACAACATATAAAATACAAGGATAAAGTTTTATAAACCATAGTATTGAAAGATTAGGGATACACCACACCTCCTGAGCCTTTACTATGGGTTATCTATTGAGGTGGGAGAGGCCTTGGTTGAGTGGAGATACACCGCCACCAACGCTTTGACTTGTGACCCATTGAGGCGGCGGGGCATCTCACCTTACCAACACCTGATCCGCCAAACCCTCCACAATCGCCAACAAGCAGCGCCCCGTCTGTGACCTAAAACAACCCTTATCGTCTCTACGGTTAAGGATAGAGGACTGGAGAGAGGGGCAGCGGGATCTAGAGACCCCCTCAATGCGGAGATAATAGACAACGACCCTCTATTGATGAACATATCAATAGTAATAGTTTGCAATAAATTACTAGATTCATAATGTATGAAATATGAAATTGTGATGCTATTAAAAACGCTATATTAACACCAAAGCCATCTGTTGTGTCACCAATATGATGTTATAATAGAGAGTTGTCCATTCTCTGAGTTGTTAAGGATATCTTTTGGAATCGTGGAATGGCGAGTAGGGGAACCTCGTAGCTTTGTGAGACAGCGTGAAATATTTTAGTGCTTACGTGGTGATGTTTTATAACTCATTATGGGCGAGGGGTCGGAGCCCAAGAATAAGGAGAGGGCTATAAAACGCATCGCCTCCAATTATTCACATAATATATTGGCCCCTAGTAGTGTGATAACCATCTACCCTCTCGCACAGACACACACACACACACACACACACACACACACACACACACACACACACACACACACACACACACACACACACACACACATCCTCTCGCACAGACACACACACGGGAACACACACACACACACACACACATCCTCTCGCACAGACACACACACAGGAACACACACACATCCTCTCGCACAGACACACACACGGGAACACACACACACACACACACACACACACACACACACACACACATGCTCTCGCACAGACACACACACAGGAACACACACACACATCCTCTCGCACAGACACACACACACACATCCTTAGGTTTTTGTTTATTCGGATGTGTTACGACTTACGAATGTCTTTACTCGATAGTTATACTTGTTTTGTAAGTGCGTTGATGATGGTCCATGATTGTTTGTTAGCATATGTGTTCAGCGTTCTATTTGTGTATATTCTGTATTCGTTTATATTGTAGTGTCTATAAACACTTTTTTTAATTATTGGTGAACATAGCTAACCTCGTCTTTTTATCACTCGGATGCCTATAATTGTGATTAAGTGAGGGAGGCTCCATGAATTCCAACCTCCGTAGAGCCAGACAACAAACGGCTTCCCGTGAATACTAAGTCGGCTGTATTAATACGTCTCCACCTCCTCCTACATGTACTGTATGTTTTATGTTAGCCGGTATGTGTGTGTGCGTGTGTGTATGTGTGTGTGACTATGTAGCGTCCACGGAGCCTGTGGGGGAGTTTTGTCTACCCACCATTGTCTTGTGGGAAGTGTGGGTGTGTGCTTGAATTATTGCTAAAGATGTAAAATGTTTATCTTTGTAGAAGGCTTCAGCATCTAGTCAGTTGTTAGTCAGTTCATAATTTATGAGTATGAACTAACTCACATCTAGTCAGCTGTTAGTCCGTTCATTCTCAGAAAATATAATAATGAGTCTCTTTACTGGTTTAAGAAGAGATGTTGTGGTAGAATGTTCTGTGTACACCATAAACCGAATATATAGAACAAACATAAAGAACACACCCATACACACACACACACACACATACACACACACACACACACTCTCTCTCTCTCTCTCTCTCTCTCTCTCTCTCTCTCTCTCTCTCTCTCTCTCATTACACACACACACTTTAGCTTCATTTAATCCTACGGATTCCAATACAATTTCCCGATGCAACAGATTTAGAGTTGGCTACCGACTGACGAAATATATATACATCAAGCGAAAATATATAATAATTGACCAGAGCAATGGGGGGGAGAGAGAGAGAGAGAGAGAGAGAGAGAGAGAGAGAGAGAGAGAGAGAGAGAGAGAGAGAGAGAGAGAGAGAGAGAGAGAGAGAACTTGCTGACCACAGAAAATAAATGGAGCTGTCGAGGGGTGGTGATGATGATAGTGACTCAAGAATCTGGTTTATGGTTCTCTCTCTCTCTCTCTTACACTATTCGTCCATGTTCTATTTCCTTCCTCTTATTTCACTGACATGTGATTCAGCTACTATTACCAGTCACCTTTGTATTTATAAACTAGTCCCAGTTTTATTATAGCTTGCATTAAGGGGGGATGGGTAAATTTGCTGGACCCCCTTCTCCCTTATGTTAAGCCCCATTGGTTTTCAGATTTTAAGACGTTCGGCCCATTAGTTCCGGCTTTTGGTTATTTCATAAACATGGAAAGTCTCTAAAACATACACAAAATTGACTATATAGGCCTACTCCAATGGACTATATAGGCCTACTACAATGTTTGATAATTTTTTGAAAAAAAGTAGATTCTGTCTAAGATATAATTGAAGTACTGAAGATGTTGGGCACGAGATACAGTATACTGTACATGAGCGTGACTGAACTCCATATTTAAGGGGAGAGGGGCCGTTTTTCTGGTCCCCCTTCTCCCTCATGCTTATCCCCATTAGTTTTGGGATTTTAAGACGTTTGCCCCATTAGTTTGTCGATTTTAGGACCTTTCACCCCATATGTTTGTCAATATAAAGACATTTCGTGCTATTTAGGTGTTGATTTTTTCCCTGGCGAACGATAGTGAGCCTGTAATTTTTGGAAGAAACCGGCCTTCGGCCGCGGTCTACGGAGGAAACTAGAACAATAATAAATTAATGGAAATATCGATCAAAAAGTTAACCATCCCCCTTAATTCTTTCATCGTCATCATCATCTCCATTGTCCTTTAATTAATATGTATAATGTATAAATGTGTATAATGTATACATTTTCAGCATCGCTTATGAGGGATATTCATATCATCTTCCTCATCACTTGATTATCATCATCATATTATATCTAATACAATTCCACATTGCACTATTGCCAACCCGGCATCGTGTATATTGCTTTCCTCATTATACATAACATTGAATACAAAAGTATCTTGTGTCCTATTATTCCTCTTCATTTGTTTTGCATGAATTTTGGAGTGATATAATTCGTTGTACTCAATATTATTAATTTTGGAGTTAAATATGTGTTTATTGACAATTGTAAAATATAATGAAGAGATGGTATCAGTAGGTGGTTTGTGAGAGTTAACCCTGGAAGTGACTGCCCAAATGAGCCACTATATCTGTTTCCCCCGTGGTGTATTCCAGCTTCCTCATCCCCATCATCTTCCACAGCTCCCTCCTCCTGTCGCATCCTCCTCTTCTGTCCCTTCGCCTCAGCCCTGATACCAATCGACCAGCGAGGTATTAGCTGTCCCACGGTATTGTCCCTTTCTTCCTTTTGTATCTCTCCCCCCCCCCCCCCCCCACCCACAAACCCACCCACCCACACACACACCCACCCACACCCACACACACCCACACACACACACACACACACACACACACACACACACCGTCTCATCTCTCTCCTTATTTGCAACTTTCCCTCTGTTTCATTTCATCTTCTTTGTGAGGAGGGCCCCCTGTAGATTCCGTCCTCCCTTTTGTAATTATTGGGTTGGTTCGTAATTCCTGCCTTTACGGTCAGCTTATTTCATCTCCCCGCCAGTACGACTCCTCGCTCATGTCCAATGTTACCCACTTTGGTCTTCGTTGATGCAAACACGAGGGGCTTCTCTGCTCAGAAATCATCATATATCTTGTGATGATCATTTTGGTTAATTCTGAAATAATTATCTATACAATATATATATATATATATATATATATATATATATATATATATATATATATATATATATATATATATATATATACATATATATATATATATATATATATATCATTAATGATGGATATATTTATTCATATAGACATGGGTGTGGTTCTAATATTCAGTATGTTTCCCCTGATTATGTTCCTCTATTCTTGTACATTGTTTTATAATAATATTAATACCTGAAAAACATGTATTGGAAATCTCTCAATTAAAATAAGGTGAAAAATAAATTGCTTGTTAATATGAATAAGAAAATACGAACATGCATATGGCATGAACGGCGTGAGTGTTTAAAATGTACGGCATTTGCAGCATCGGTATGTATGTTTGGCTTTCATAGTGCTCTCCTGCCGTTCCAAATAATAGGCCAACACTCTTGAAAATTAACCTCTATAACTTACAAACGGAGAGAGTAAACCGGCTAATAGTTCTACCAGTTGGGAAGGGTCAGCCAGGGTATAGGTGTGGAGATGTACAGCCCATTTGCGCTTGCCATTTTTTGAGTCATAGAGGTTAAGGTTTAGGATTTCTGACCTACCTACTTGGAACCGGGTATAGCCTGCTGCTGTGCCTATAGGTGTTTTCTCGTCTGGTTCGCGCCATCGCTGTTGTTCCCTTTGATGCATATCGCCTATTTTATTGCCCATTATTTTATGTCGCCCTTCGTCCTGTCCCGCCGGAATCACCTCACTTAATCTTTCCCTCTGTCATGCGGCCGGGATGGGATGTCAGGACACATTTTCCACCAACTCTTGGCCTCTCTTTTCCTTTTCTTGCTTTTTCTTTTTTCCTTTTTTCTTTCCTTTTCCAGTTTCAGTTTTTATTGTATTCGCTTTTTATGTTTTTTCTCTCTTAGTTTTTCTTCTATTGTCTTTTACATGTTTTCTGATATAAACTAAACATTTCGGTCGAGTTTCTTTAATTTGCTGCGTGTATTATTTTCCTATGCCTGCTATCGATTAGTATGTACTTTTGCTTGGACTAAACTATAATCGGTTTGTATTATACAATTATTCAAATTATACATATAATCTTGAACAGTGTTTGCCATATCTTACTGAAACTTCATCAGGCTTCTACCGGTGTACGTAATGATATCAGCGAGTTAATAGTTTACATTCAGTACCAGTTCCATCCTTTGCATTTTATAATGGCTACTAATAGACGACTTCATTCATTTTAAGAAGTGAGGCTAAACACTGAGGGTTATATCGTGACCACCGACTGTACTCTCTGAGAAGCTATACCCCCTCTCCCACCCCCGTCCTCCCTCTTCCCCCTCTCCCACCCCTGTCCTCCCTCCTCCTCCTCCTCCCACACACTCCTCCAGTCATCAGGGTAGTAGCTCCCGCGGGGGGCCCCTGTGGCCGACCCTCATTAACTTGATATCCCGGGAACAAAAGAAAACTTGCCATGGAAATCCCTAAGTACTCGTGAAATCCAGCGGCTTTATGGGGCTGCCCTCACTCACTTTACTCTCCTCCCTCTACTCCTCCTCCTTCTTCCTTCGTGGTGTTATGAGAGAGAGAGAGAGAGAGAGAGAGAGAGAGAGAGAGAGAGAGAGAGAGAGAGAGAGAGAGAGGTGAGAGAGAGAGAGAGAGAGAGAGAGAGAGAGAGAGAGAGAGAGAGAGAGAGAGAGAGAGAGAGAGAGAGAGAGAGAGAGAGAGAGAGAGATGTTTAAGGAGCCAGACGGAGGAGGAAAATGTACTTATTTGGAGACTAGGTGTGGCAGAGCGCTTCAGGAAGATGAGGAAGATGAGGAGTACAAAGGAGTACAGAGGAAATCAAGCAACAACAGGTCCAGCGACCCCTCAAGGCTGCTTGCCCTCCTAAACACTGATGGTCAAGTGTCCAAACAGTAGTTTAGAGTGGGGAAGGGAAAAATGGAAATTGAAGACTGAAGAAGACATTCTTAGACTCGTGTGAGGGATAAGGGCTGGGTGTGACCGATATCATTGACTGAGTGAGAAGGTTGATTTGTCTGCCCCCCTCCCCCATCATTAGTTTGTCTATTTTTAGAATTTTCGCCCCCTATTCTTTGTCAATAAACTACCGAAAAATGTAAAAAATTATTAGGAAGGGGGATCTTAGAGGTGTTTTTTAAGCTTAATAGAGGTCAAGGGAGGAAACTTTATATATATATATATATATCGATCAATAAATAAACCCTCACCCCCTTAATAGTAGCTATCGTGTTGTCCGCCTTGCAGTCATAATACCATATGATTTAGACAGAGGTTATCTGACACAAATATCTTATGGATGTTGCTATCCGCCGTAAAATCGGCCAAATAAGTGATGTGGCGGCACCAAGTATAAGTCGATCTATAATTGGTATCAGCACTAGTATCTAAACATTAATTCATCGTTTCGAGTGAGAAATACAAACCTGTTCCTATTTTTTACACACCCTATTTAACATCTGACAGACATTAACACAACACACAGAGACGCAGAAGGTAATAACAGCGGAGACATGACTTATTTGGCCAACACTACTTCGGAATATATACAACTCCTGAAAAAGGTTTGTGAGCTCTGGCGATTTTCATTATGTTAATATATCTATTTAGATTGATGTTCAGATCAAATCAGCTATATCGTAATAAATAGATAATATATCTATCTATCTATTGCCTGACGCCGTGATCCCCGAAGGGGTGGCCACGAACGAACCGCCCCCATGCACCTCTGTCCCCAGTCAGTCGACGCCCCTCTCCCCAACCAGCACCGCCTTCGTTCATGTAGTTCCTCACTCCATCCTTCCACCTCATATTCGGTCTACCTCTCCCCCTCTGTCCCTCCACCTCGCTCTCGTACACCCTCTTAGTCATTCTCTCGCTTTCCATACGTTCCATATGGCCGAACCATCTCAAGTTGTTCCTTTTCACACTTTCCAGCACATCTACCTCCACACCACACCTCCTTCTTACTTCCTCATTAGTCTGTCTATCCCTCCATGTAACTCCGCACGCACTCCTTAAGTAATTAATTTCCACTGCTCTCACTCTTGGTCTGAGTCTCTCAACCAATAGATAATATGTACGGTATATATTATCTATATCTGATTTGAACATTAATATAAATGGATATATTGGAATAAAGAAAATCGCGAGAGCTCACGAACATTTGTCAGCAGCTGTACCACGGACAATGTAAGGACACAATAGAAGACACATGAAACTGAGCGCTGCAAAATAATAAATATATAAATAATTAAACAATGAAAAACATAATGAATATAATAATGAAAATAATAATAATAATAATAATATATAATCAAGTAAATATATAAATAATTAAATAAATACAAAATAATAATAAAAACATAATGAATATAATAATGAAAATAATAATAATAATAATAATAATAATAATAATAATAATAATAATATTAATATAACAACTATAATAATTACTCATTCTAACCAGGATAACATATCTTACTGGTCATATACGGCAAAATAAAACAGATAAATACCATAGATTGATAGTCAAAATCCTCGGAGTAGTAGCTTGAGAAAATGCGCCGTAAATTATGCAGTAAATTAGGATAAGCGCGAATACAAGAGAAGAATTGATAATTAATTATGCGTATAAAGGTGGAATTAAGAAGATGAAGGGGACAGAGTGAGGTATGGAGAGAGATACTAATAGGGTTACTGAGATACACAAGCTACAATATATAAACCAACCTGAGAGAGAGAGAGAGGAGTGAGTGAGGGTGACAGTGAGTGAGAGAGAGTGTGTGTGTGTGTATAAGAGAGAGAGAGAGAGAGAGAGAGAGAGGGAGGGAGGGGGAGAGAGAGAGAGAGTGTGTGTGTGTGTGTATAAGAGAGAGAGAGAGAGAGAGAGAGAGAGGTAGAGTAGAGTAGAGTAGACAGATATCAATTTATAGAACAGATCGTGCGAATGGAATTATGTCTAAGCAAAATAGGGCAATATTTACAAAACAACAATATTAAGGTGCAAGGAGCAGCAACAAAATAAGCATAAGATCATAATTAATTAATAGCGATTCCAAAAGGGTTGACACTTACCATGCTCACTGTAGAGTAAATGATGAGGTAAAAGGTGGTGTGTGTGTTTTTGTGTGTGGGTAGGTGTGTGTGTGTGTGGGGCCCCCCCCCCCCCCCCCACACACACACACATATATGGGTGTGTATATATGTGTGTGTGTGTGTGTGTGTGTGTGTGTGTGGGGGGGGGGGGGGGGGGGGTGTGTGTGTGTGTGTGTGTGTGTGTGTGTGTGTATATATGTGTGTGTGTGTGTGTGTGTGTGTGTGTGTGTATGGGTGTGTGTGAGGGTGGGCGGATGTTGAGTCGAAAGGAAAGTTCAGTAACGGTCAAGGGGTTTTCAAAATTTCCTTGTAAGTTTATTAAACATTTGTACAAGAAATTGACGATATACACAGGTAGAAACGCGTACAATACCTCGCTTCCCGGATCCCTTTACGTACAGAGTTAATACGAGTGCTGAGGACATGTATCATTGTCATACGTGTGATTCATTGGAAGATATTGGCCACTTCATCTGTATAGAGTGTAGGGGTAGACAGCCATACTCTGGAAAACACAATCACCATACCAGGAGACACACAGATTTACCTGGATATCTCCTTGGTCTACCCCACCAAGCATTGCCACCACCACCACCACCACCACCACCACCACCAGTGACCCATAAAGTTCCCCGCGCGGTGTTCACTATGGACGCCGTGAGAAACAAAAGAGTGACGTGGCCTGTAAACACATTACCTGAAGGGACCCGGAGCCTGGGTTACCAAATCAAGTCCGCTAGATAGTAAATAAAAGCCGAAAATCGCTAGAAAAATACCACAATCTCTATAATCTCGCTCTAAAATGGCAAAAATCTCCAGAATATCGCTAGAAGTCATGTTGCTAGATGTAAAAAAAATCCGCTGGATCGCAGTAAATACCACTATATCTAGCGGGAAAGTAGGTAAACTGACAACACTACCCGGAGCCTCCTGCACCATCCGTGATACCACGCCCCACCATAGGCCCTCCACAATACAGATGTCATCATTACGACATTTGCATGGCTTGAACCCGTAGCATTTGCATGGATGTAGCCTTTTTGATAACTTGGACAGTAGTGCCAAAGCCATATCATAAAGTTAGCCCATTAAAGATCCATACTAAACTAATTTATTAACTTCACTCTAAACACAAAACTAATTTATTAACTTCACTCTAAACACAAAACTAATTTATTAACTTCACTCTAAACACAAAACTAATTTATTAACTTCACTCTAAACACAAAACTAATTTATTAACTTCACTCTAAACACCAAACACCTCCCAATGAAATGCATGAAAGAATGTGATCCTCCAAGGAATCGAACCTGGGATACCACATACATATTATAGACACTCTAACCATGACACCACCGAGACATGTACTGTATGTATACAGGTGACAGGAGCTCAGAGTGATTTACATTGACCGAGACACAGTATTGTCCTCTACCGGTTTACTGACTCGGTCCCTCCATATGCCCCACCAAAGACACTGTCGAGAGCCCCGGGAACAATTAACTTTTAACTCTGACAAATAAATATTCTCATTGGTTCGTTAGGGAGGCCGCGTTATCTGCCTGCTGCTGCCCGGAGGATCATTCACCCAGACCGCGGTTATTATCACTCTTCGTCTTTACGGATAACATCAGCAACAGCCCTGTCAGAGAAAGAGTTACAAGGAGTTACAAGAAATAGTTAGTATCTCGGAGACCTTCCGGTCCATTCCGGGAGATACTCGTAGTGAAAGGAGAGAGATTGTTTAGTGCACTACTCTCATTACAGAGTGTGCATAATACTCTCTACTCTTTTCTTGAACAGCTCTACTAAAGAACTGTTTACAACTTATTTGGAAAGTTTGTTCCAGGTAGAACAGATCTTGTATGTGATCAAGTTTCCAGAAATACTAGTGTTGAAAATGTTCAATTCTGATTTCAGAGAGAGAGAGAGAGAGAGAGAGGGGGGGGCAAGAAGTCGTATCTCAAGCATTTTTTGGTACACTGTAAGAGACTAATGCCCTGGTACAATAAACGAAACTCGAAATGCAAATATTAGTTAGTGCTAAATTGTAATAGTATACAGCCAAATCTCTCACGTTCTTTGGATTGAAGGTTAGTTTTATCTTAGATATAACTGTGATTGGTATATAGTATGATTACCTATTAAGATGTAAAGTGAAGGAAGTAAATACGATAAAATGAAACAAAGAACTTCTATTTACACTAACTCTCTAAGTGAAACTATATATAATCGTGCTTGAAGAAATAATGATCACTAGAATAACCTCCATATATCGCAACATTTCTTATTGCTAACCTGAATGTAAAACGGACAATGAGGGTCAACTTTCATGTTGTTCTTATTTTAACCCCCGTGTATCTATAGGGCAGTTGTAAAGTAACTAACGCCCGACACCTCCACCCAAACACTCGCTGGGAAACTGTCAAAGCACTTGGACAATAATGGCGATCGTTTGCTGACGGAGAAAATACGCGATATGGCGGCCGTGGGGTGGCAGTGTTGACCAGGGCCGTCTATGGGGAGTTTCATGCTAACCTATTCACAGTGGTGGCCATGTTGTATACCAGGTGCTGTGAGAAATGTCTTGTACTCTAAGCATGAGGCATCTGTTAAACCTTCTTAATCTGAATATAATCGTCTAATAATAGCCAGAAAAATGAACAGAAATGCGTATCGGATGTCGTTTAGGTTAAGGGGAGGTCTCCACTTGAGGGATTTTTTGCTTGACCCCTTTCTCCCTCATGTTTAGCCCCATTGCTTTTGATATTATAAAACGTTTGCCCCATTAGTTTAGCGATTTTAAGAACTTTCACCCCATATTAAGACCTTTCGTGCAATTCAGGTGTCTATTTTATCCTGGCGAGCGATAGCGAGCCTGTAATTTAAGAGGAACCGGCCTTTGGCCGGGAAATTTTTCTACCGAAAAATTTACAAAATTTATCTTGAAAGGGACTCAGGGGGTGTAATTTTAAGCTTGATGGAGGTCTAGGGAACAAACTAAATACCTCCCCTTAATGCAATACATAATCTGAATGACCAACAAAGCAAGAATTAGGGACGCAATATGGAGTCCCTATAAAACCCAAATGACGGAACTCTGGCCACTGTGGTCTGGGGGTGTTTACTATGAAGCCCCCGCTATAACACCCGAGGTCCCGATGATACACTCACCACAAGTAACATTCTCACGACTCAGACCATTGTAAATTTAAGCCGGTATCACACGAGAGCTTTTATAATCAACATTTGATGATCAAAAAATTTCTGGCAACATTTCTGGAATATTTTATACTGGTATCGGAAACTAGGCCCACTAGTTTGGCAATTTTAATATTGTTCTCCTCATTTCTTTGTCAATTATAAGAATGTTCGTGCTATTTAGGTGTCGATTTTTTCCTGCTTGTAATTAAAGAGGAACCGGCCTGCGGCCGTCACATTTTTCGAACGAAAAATGTACACATTAAGTTAATGTAGAACTTATAATGGTTGTTTTCCTTTTAATCCTTTGTAACAAGGTAAGACAGTCATAATGCTGCTGGTATAATGGAACTGGTCTAGCAGGTTCCCTGTAAACGGCCCCTGGGTCCCTCTGCCGTAATGTTGTGGATATAATTATCTAATGACGATGATCCAAGCTTCCCCTGTACGTAGGGGTGGGGTGGGGGGGGGGGGGGGGTCGGGGCCACACAATCTAATTAACACTAATAGCCACTATAATTTCTTCATTACTTCCATTAGGTTGGCAGTAGGCTTCGGTTCCTCTCCTCCCTGTATCTTGCCTTGTGGTCAGCCAGTGTCACACGAGCACTTTTTCCGGCAATTTTCGATTCGCAAGTTGTTTCACGAGTCATGTGTGCGTGAGAGTAGTACAAACATGACATGAGATGTATTTACGAAACATGAAACCGGTATATTAGTTACATATATGAGGTATTTGATAAGAGTGCTAGCAATGAACCTTGATCTGTGAGTCCTATTGTACAATATATATATATAACTGACAAATTCTCATTATGACGTCCTTTTGTCAAACTAATATAATTGTAATATAGTTTGGAAGCAGTTTGTGCAGAAATATGCTACCGGTAATTCAATCATTTAATCAAATGTATTTAATAAAATGTTGTCTCACTTGAGTAGACTGGTATGCAACTGATTCTGGTGTTTATAGTGTGTGTGTGTGAGGTCACGATGAATACCTTGCTTGCTTTGAGGTTTGCGAGTGTGAAATTCCGACATGATTGTAGTATTCTCCTGCTGTCACGTGACCAGATGGTAACACGTTGTTTATGAGCGCCACATCTATCTCTCTCTCTCTCTCTCTCTCTCTCTCTCTCTCTCTCTCTCTCTCTCTCTCTCTCTCTCTCTCTCTCTCTCTCTCTCTCTCTCTCTCTCTCTCTCTCTCTCTCTCTCTCTCTCTCTCTCTCTCTCTCTCTCTCTCTCTATATATATATATATATATATATATATATATATATATATATATATATGTATACGGTATATATATATTCCGGTATATATATATATATATTTTTTTTTACTGTATATATAATTATGTATATACCGGTATATATATATATATATATATATATATATATATATATAAATATAATAAACTTGCATTGCCATGATGATGCCATGGGAGGAGAGACAATTGTGTAAAATTATTGAAAAAATAATGACGATACTGTAGAATTGGAGGAACCTCAGGCCGTTAGACATGAACTCGAATCACAGAACCAATATTTTATCAATTGAGACACGCCTCTCCCAATAATATCAGTGTGTGTGTGTGTGTGTGTGTGGGTGTGTGTGTGTGTGTGTGTGGGTGTGTGTGTGTGTGTGTGTGTGTGTGTGTTAAGGTGAAGATAATAGACTTCTCCCCATCTTAATCACTTAGCTATTACAGAGTGTCTATAACCAAATATGGTTTTAATTGTGAAAACTAGGCATCAATGTGATATTTATGCACAGTTGTTATATAATTGTCCATTCATTATCAATACATCAGCTGAAGATATGACAGGCTTTCCACCAGGTTAAACAAAATCTAGTCTATAGTGTCTTGTCTAGAGAAGGAACAGTCACTCAAAAACTCGTGGATCTTTGTTATTTATAATGCAAGTATAGTGAGTTTGACTAGTTATTGATGTTATTACATATTCCGTATTTGATAAAGTACATATATTATTTCAAGTATTAAAAATTATCTTCATATTTGAGTCTGTCAATGAGTAAAATATGCAAACAATAGTAAAACGTAAGTACACATTTGAAAAAATATGAGAGGTCCTCGAAATGTTGATAGGTGATATAAGGTGTCCCGTCTCTGTGTACCAAAGGGTCTCAACACTACCCCCAACTCGTAAAATCTAGTCGTTTACGCGGGCCAAAAACTCGTCTGCTTATTGAGTGAGTTCCCAATTATCAAGCAGAGAAAAACTTATATTTACCCTCATACACCGTTCTGCCCAGCAATAAAATGTCTAGGATTCTTAAGGGGATATGGTTAACTTTTTGGTAGATTTTTTTTTTGTCATGTATTTATTATTTTTCTATTTACCTCCCTAGACCTCCATCACACTTCAGAAAACAACCCCAAGATCCCCTTTAAAGATATATTTGTAAATTGCACGAAAGGTCTTAATATTGACAAAAATATTAGACGAAAGGTCTTAAAATCGCCAAACTAATGGACCGAACGTCTTATAATCTGCAATCTAATGGGGCAAAACATGAGGAAGAAGGGGGAGCAGAAAAGCGACCCATCTCCCCTTAAATGTATGAGGCACCCATTCTAATTTGACTGTGTTGGCATGGCTGTTAACAAAAAGTGGAATATTTGGTGGAGAGCTTTATGAATCAAGAAATTAAGGTTGTTTTTCCTGAGTCATTGTACTAAATTTACGCTCTTAGGGTACACTGTGCTTATCACAATGGGTGCTGTGTATTACGTACCTCACATCGTACTTGTATCGACGTCTTGAAATATACCATATCTATCTATCTATCTATCTATCTATCTATCTATCTATCTATCTATCTCTCTCTCTCTCTCTCTCTCTCTCTCTCTCTCTCTCTCTCTCTCTCTCTCTCTCTCTCTCTCTCTCTCTCTCTCTCTCTCTCTCTCTCTCTCTCTCTCTCTCTCTATCTATATATATATATATATATATATATATATATACTGTATATATATATATATATATATATATACCGGTATATATATATATATACACATTTTTTGGATGTATACGTGTTACCATGTAGTGTCAGCAGAAAAGTGCTACTATAATCTTGGAAATTCACACTTGCGAACCCCAAGGCGAGCAAGCAAGGTATTACTCATGAGCTCACAGTTTAGCCTCCATCTTGATCACTCTTCCATTCCTCTCACATCACACACTTACATTATACTAAAACACATAATCAAAGACTAGACAGTTTAAAGAGTTACATTTCTCGCTTCATACCTCAATGGTCTTACCATGTCCTTCAACCTCTTTACCCTTTCAGTACCGGTGACGTCCTTTTAATTATATTCTTGAAACTATTAGACGGTTTCACTGAGCTTGGGAAGTATTTGTGGTAGCTCAAATGATTGATTGAGATAGTCTGTAGCGTTTTAATTGTAAGAGGTCCTTCTTAGGCTGAATCAAATTATCTAATACTTCCCAGAATACAATAAAAAGGACATCACCGGTACATAAGGGGTTAATATTCTATAGATGTGTAGCTCCACATTCCTCGAACCTCCATCCAAACTATTTGATAATAATGTCCTAATCCGTTTCCTCCATATCGCAGTTCCTATGCTGCCCACCCTGTTCTGCATTCTTCGTTCATACTCCGTACCGCAAGACTTACACCATAAACCCCATCCTACACATATCCGCATCTTCTATTACCAGGCTCTATTTAAGGGGGTAGTGGTTATTTAAGGGGGTAGTTGTTATTGAAGGGGGTAGTTGTTATTTAAGGGGGTAGTGGTTATTGAAGGGGGTAGTGGTTATTGAAGGGGGTAGTGGTTATTTAAGGGGGTAGTGGTTATTTAAGGGGTTAGTGGTTATTTAAGGGGGTAGTGGTTATTGAAGGGGGTAGTGGTTATTGAAGGGGGTAGTGGTTATTGAAGGGGGTAGTGGTTATTTAAGGGGGTAGTAGTTATTTTTTGGTCTATTTATTTATGTATTCAGTTATATTTTATGTTCCTCCATGGACCTCCATCAAGCTTATAAAAACACCCCTAGACCCCCCTTCAAGATTTTGTTTACATTTTTCGGTACAGGCTCGCTTTATTGCCAGGAAGAAATTTGACAACTAAATGGCACGAAAGGTCTCAAAGTTGACAACGAAATGGGGCCAAATGTATTAAAATCGCCAAACTAATGAGTTGAACGTCTTAAAATCTTAAAACTAATGGGGCTAAACACGAGGAGAAAGGGGTCAAGAAAAAAACCCCAGCCATCGATATCATAATATATTAAGATTCAAAAGTACCGTTTTCAATGAATCTGGTTATACATTTGAAAATATCATAAGGGTTGTAATATTATTTACATTTTAAATCAAGCTCCAACACTCTAGGGAACGTTGTTGGCTGAAGGGTTGTGCATATGTAAATTAACGTGTGTGTGTGTAACAGTGTATACTAATAATAATAATAATAATCGGTTTATTTCAAGTCGGCAGCCAATGGGGCTGACAATACATAGACTTAACCTAAATTTTACCTTGGACCTAAGGGATCAACATACTGATCCTGGCTGCTAACGAGAGCGCCTACATACTCCCGAGGGAGTAGAGTAGGACGTGGGCAGGAGACTTTGTGGGTCCCCCGAGGCGGTCCGTCCAGGCCTTGCCTTCACGACCAGGGAATGTTTTTGAGATAACTTCCCCTGCCGGCGCGTGGGATCGAACCCCCGACACCAGAGCTAACGCTCCCAATACAGTGTACTAAGCGAGCTCGGCCACCGTGACCGTAAATGTGTGTGTGCGTGTGCGTGTGACCGAGTGTATGTGTGACCGAGAGTGTGTGTGTGTGAGTATGTGTGTGTGTGGTGAGGTAAAAACAACAGTCTCCCCCTTTCTTATTGTCTCTCCCGTTTTCTGTGGGTGAGGTGTGGGAGAGAGAGAAGAGGGGGCGCTAGCAAATGAGCGACGGAGGGGCCCCAACCGAGACGTATTTATGCCGTCTTTTAAGAGCGATTTCCTCGGCGTTTCGTGAGACTAACACGACCTATGAAATGTGACAAGAGGAAGGGCGTACTTACGGGAGAGCTGGTCCGAGCATTCCGAGCAGCGACTACGTTACGTGGCTACGCTCTTTTTATCAACACCGTATCGTAAATTCTTCGAACAAAGACACTGGGTCTACGTGCTAATATTTACTTGTCACACCGGGTCGTCCCCCAGTCCCGCTCGGGCCATTATCAACCTTACGACAGGAGGAGATAAGGGTGACGATCCACTCGGGCAAGCTGGGGTTAAGCACTGTTGTCGTTTACATCGGTCTCCAGTATATTTGGATGATATGGTTAATAAAAATGACAGTCTGTCCAAAACGACAGACAAACATGACTCCTAACGCCGACCTACGCAAGGATCAACATTTTTCCTCGCCGGCTCGTGATAAGCCTTAATGGTTATGTTCCGTGTTGGAGGATGGCACATTAGGGAAGATAATAAATTACAGCAATTAAAAGTTATAGCCGGGAGTGGGCCAGGGTTGTATATTGTGGAGGAGATAGTGGAGGGGGAAGCACCTCCTCCACCATATTACCTTGCTCCACCTTACACTTCAACTTACCTCCGTCCACTTTACGGGGGAGAGGTTTATTTATTGGTTGATTAATTTGTTTATTGATTTGTTTTTTTAGAGTCCTCCCTAGACCTCCATCAAGCTTTAAAAAAACACTCGGGCAAAAAGAAAGTTGGGGCTATAAATATGGATATTTAGCCGAACTATAGTCCATCCATTATATGTAGGCCAGTAATAGTAACCCTTAACCTCTGTAACTCAAAAATGGCTAGAGAAAATGGGCTAGAAATCTCCACACCTATTCCCTGGCTGACCCTTTACAAATGGTAGAATTATTATCTCTAATACAAAATTCGCTTATTAAAAACTTATCTGGCACCTCCTTAGTATGAATGCCAAGTATGGGCTGTCCATCTTTAAAACTGAGGGAGTCGGGTGGGGCCCTGCCCCCCCCCCCCCCCCCCCCCTCCTTTCCTGCTTAAAACCTATTTTGGCACCCCTTTAGTATGCATGCCAAGTATGGGCTTTCCATCTTGAAAACTGAGGGAGTAGTTCGTAAACAAACAGAGACAAAAAGACTCACAGAAAATGCTTGTTATATACAGTACGGTAGTAGATAACTTGAATCTCCCAAATATTTACAAGCTAACAATTTATCTCGTCTTATTTCCTTCATTAACCCTCTCCAACATATGACGCGATTTTGAGCCTATTGAGGATACTTTAAAGCCTTTGTTGCCATCAGGGGTATTTACAAACCTTTTATTTAGTTAATTCAACCTCTGCAGTTGTCTTTGAGTTAGCTATGGGCAGAAAACTAATTTTGGAGAGATAATTATAAGAGTGAGAGAACTCTATTTCTTATTGCTAATCTGGCAACCTCTGCGTCATATGTGCGTGAAAGGGTTAATGACTGAAGTTTCACTGTGGGAAGGTTAAAGAATACGGCTGCAACTTCCATATATCCCGAAAATCGCAAGTAGTCAAGTTTCCTTAAATACAAATAGCCAACACACACACAATAAAGCAACTCTAACAGCTTCTCCTCGCTCAAACATCCCTTCTCCTCTCTCAGCACTCTTCGGAAAGTAGATACGAGGTCCCAAAATCAGAGAAGTTTCAGGTGAACCCCAGGAAACCCTCTGGCTCAAGCAAAGACTAGGGATGGCTATCCTCCGGGGCAATGCCACCAGCGTCATGAGCTCAGTTCGACAGGACTGGGGCATGCCACTGTGTGAGGCCCGGGCAGGAGTGGTGTATCCGTAGTCTTTCCACAGTAGGGTAAAACAAAACATAAACTTTATTTGTATGTAACATGTGTGATGCACATAAATAAAAGGGGATGTGTCGGATGGTTGAAAGCCACAGTTGATCGCGCGTTTGGGGCTAGCAACACGTATTATGAAAAACATGTATCCTCCTTCATTCACTGTCCCCCCCTTCACTCACTCAACCCCACAATTTGCCGGAGGATAACAGGTTTTTCACAATACGTAGACGGAGGTCTTTTAAAAAAAAAAAAAAGTCCCATTGTAAAGGCTTTTCCCTTAACCCCATCTGTACCGGCCACGTCTTTATAATTTTATGCTAGTTATATATAGACGGATTTTTTGCAGTTTAAGAAGGATCTATGGTAATGAAAATGGTTCACTGAGGTAGTTCGAAGCCTGTTAACTGCTGGAGGGCCATTTTAAACTGAATAAGATCGTCTAATAGTAGCCAGAAAAACAGTTAAAAGTACGGCACTGGTAATCAAAGGGTTAATACCTTCACCTAACCTGATAGACAGACCGAAAGCAGCGTGAGGTATGCAACATGGCTGCTGCAGCCCATACCAAGATGGCCGCCATAGTCTTGGGCGCCGCTATTGGCCGCCGCCTCACCTGAGAAATGAGTTATGATTGCCACTCATATCTGCCACACGCTCATTGGTCCACCTGCAAGCCAATCATAAAGTAGTCTATTCCCCTCCCCCTCCCACACCTTGCAGAGTTGCTAATCAAGGGATTCACCGTTTTCGATTTCCTAACGTCTTTGTTTACTTATTCCCGCTACCCATAAACGATGTTGTTCAATTCAAGTCTTTAGTTTTGAAAGGCGAATCATTAACTACCAATACTGCCTTACCTCCCCTACTATGCTTCGTTGCTAATCAAGGGATATTGTTCACCGTCTTCGATTACCTGATGTCTTCCTTTACTTATTCCTGCTTCCACCAGACGATGTTCTTCAGCTGTATTATGTAGTTGTGAAGTTCCACCTCTACACTCCCTCTCTCTGTGACGTTCCACCTCTACACTCCCTCTCTCTGTGACGTTCCACCTCTATACTCCCTCTCTCTGTGACGTTCCACCTCTACACTCCCCCTCTCTGTGACGTTCCACCTCTACACTCCCTCTCTCTGTGACGTTCCACCTCTACACTCCCTCTCTCTGTGACGTTCCACCTCTACACTCCCTCTCTCTGTGACGTTCCACCTCTACACTCCCTCTCTCTGTGACGTTCCACCTCTACACTCCCTCTCTCTGTGACGTTCCACCTCTACACCTCCCTCTCTCTGTGACGTTCCACCTCTACACTCCCTCTCTCTCTGTGACGTTCCACCTCTACACTCCCTCTCTCTGTGACGTTCCACCTCTACACTCCCTCTCTCTGTGACGTTCCACCTCTACACTCCCTCTCTCTGTGACGTTCCACCTCTACACTCCCTCTCTCTGCGCAGCCTGGCTTCATTACTAATACAAATAATGTTGTTCTCGTTTTCATCTGTTTTATATGTGTTATGCATTTCAGTTAAGGGGGGAAGGATGTATTGATTTGTTTATTTATATATATTGTTATTTTTATTTTTAGTTTCCTACCTAGAACTCAAGCTTAAACACACACCACTAAGATCCCCCTTCAAGATAAATGTCTACATTTTTCGGTAGAAAATTGTCCCAGCCGATGGCCGGTTCCACCTAAAGAAAGTTCTTGAAATAGTCAAAATAATGGGGGCAAACGTCATAAATTTAGAAAAAACAATGGGGCTAAACATGAGGGAGAAAGGAGTAAAGAAAAAAATCCCTCAAGTGGACATCTCCCCTTAAGCCTGAATACCATCGTCTAATTGTTGCCAGAATGTGATGGGAAGGACGTCCCCGGTACTGAAGGGGTTAACGTTACTACTGATAACTGAATAGTCTGAACCACAATGTACAGTACACGTCGAAGTAAACGTTTCTGGGTTACCTTATACCGTAACTACTCTGAGGAAGAAAGCTAATGAATGTCTTTAGGGGAGATATTTAGTTTGTTCACTAGACCTCCATCAAACTTAAAATTACACCCCCTTGAGTCCCTTTCAAGATAAATTTGTACATTTTTCGGTAGAAAAATGTCGCGGCCGAAGGCCGGTTACTCCTAAATTACAGGCTCGCTATAAAAATAAACCCTAATATCGTCTCGGCCAGGATAAAATCGACAGCCTAAATGGCACGAAAGGTCTTAATATGGGGTGAAAGTTCTTAAAATCGCTAAAAACTAATTTGGGGCAAACATTTTATAATATCAAAAGCAATGGGGCTAAACATGAGGGAGAAAGGGGTCAAGAAAAAAATCCCTCAAGTGGAGACCTCCCCTTAACAAACCCCCTTCTGTTCCGGCGACGCCTTTATCATTTGATCTTATTCGTATTTTACACGATTGTGTATACTTTAAAAAATAATAAAGGCTTTTGTAACAGTTTTTAAAGGATGTTTGTACAGTTTTTAAAGGATTTTGGTACAGTTTAAAGGCTTTTTGTACAGTTTAAAGGATTTTGTACAGTTTAAAGGATTTTGTACAGTTTTAAAGGTATTTGTACAGGTTTAAAGGGGATTTTGTGCAGTTTAAAAGGGATTTTGTGCAGTTTAAAAGGGATTTTGTGCAGTTTACGGATTTTGTTATACATTGTTTTAAGTATTTTTTGTACAGTTTAAAGGATTTTGTACAGTTTAAAGGATTTTGTACAGTTTAAAGGATTTTGTACAGTTTAAAGGATTTTGTACAGTTTAAAGGATTTTGTACAGTTTAAAGGATTTTGTACAGTAGTAATAATGGTCAAGTGAGATAGTTCAAAGCCTGTTAATTGATCGAGACTACCTTATAAACTGAATAAAATCGTCTAATAGTAGCCAGCATAAAATGAAAAGCACGGCACTAGTATTTGACGGGTTAAAATGTTCGACGATATAAGAATAATACTAGTTATTCAAGAATATATATATTCAAGAATATATAACGACAAATAAAGGTTATTAATAGATTCTTGAGCCCCCTGTGGAGAATGGCAGGGGAAAATCAATATGCAAAGTAATTTTTGGTCTCGCGGCTCTAATTAAAGAAAAGTATC
>CM064529.1:8122572-8185072 GCA_032716605.1 Paralithodes platypus
CACAAATACTAATCTCCCCTTAATGTCCTCTTTTGGTTTCCATTCTTCCACCTCACAGCCATTTTCCCATTCCACATTATGCTGTCTGCCATTTTGTATCCAGTTCCATTTCATCTCCTTCCCCTTCCTCCCCGATCCTTATCTCCAGGGCCTCCTTCCTATTACCACCCCCGACCACCCCTTCCTCCCCGATCCTTATCTCCCAGGGCCTCCTTCCAGAACCATGAAAAACCCCCCCCCCCCCTTCACTCCCCGATCCTTATCTCCAGGGCCTCCTTCCATTACCCCCACCCCCTTCCTCCCCGATCCTTATCTCCAGGGCCTCCTTCCATTACCCCCCCCCCCCCCTTCCTCCCCGATCCTTATCTCCAGGGCCTCCTTCCATTACCCCCACCCCCTTCCTCCCCGATCCTTATCTCCAGGGCCTCCTTCCATTACCCACCACACACCCTTCCTAAACCCTCCCCGACATCCTTATCTCCAGGGCCCCTATTCCATTACCCCCACCCCCCCTTCCTCGCCCGATCCCTTAATCTCGCAGGGCCTCCTTGCCATTACCCCCCCCGAACCCCCTTCCTCCTCCCCCATCCTTATCTCGCCAGGGCCTCCTTTCCATTGACACCACCCCCACCCCCTTCCTCCCTCGATCCGTATGCTCCAGGCCCTCCTTCCATTACCCCCACGCCCCTTCCTTCCTCCCCCGATCCCTTATCCTCCCGTGCCTCCTTCCATTACCCCCCATTACCGCCCCCCCCCCCCCCCCCCTTCCTCCCCGATCCTTATCTCCATGGCCTCCTTTGCCATTAACCCCCACCCCCTTCCTCCCCGATCCTTATCTGCTCAGGGGAGGGCCCTCCTTTCCATTCATACCCCCACCCCCTTCCTCCCCGATCCTTA
Organism: Paralithodes platypus; assembly: GCA_032716605.1. Lineage (NCBI taxonomy): Eukaryota > Metazoa > Arthropoda > Malacostraca > Decapoda > Lithodidae > Paralithodes > Paralithodes platypus. The sequence continues at coordinate 8,123,470 of CM064529.1, forward strand.
TCCTCCAGGGCCTCCTTGCCATTACCCCACCCCCTTCCTCCCCCATCCTTATCTCCAGGGCCTCCTTCCATTACCCCCCCCCCCTTCCTCCCCGAGTCCTTATCCTCTCCAGGGCCTCCTTCCATTACCCCCCCCCCCCCTTCCTCCCCGATCCTTATATCTCCGGCCTCCTTCCATTACCGCGCCCACGCCACTTCCTCCTCCCCGATCCTTATCTCCAGGCCTCCTTCCATGACATTACCCCCAGCCCCCCCCGTACCTTCCCTCCTTACTCCAGGGCCATTCCCTTCCATTATCCCCCACCGTCCCCTTCCTCCCCGATTCCTTATCTCTTACAGGGCCTCCTTCCATTACCCTCCCCCACACCCCCCTTCCTCCCCGCTCCTTATCTCCAGGGGCTCCTTCCATTACCCCCACCCCCTTCCGCCCCGATCCTTCATCTCCATGCCTCCTTCTTACCCCCCCCCACCCCTACCCCCTTTACCTCCCTCTCCATTTCCCCGGTTCCATATATCTCGTCATAATCTTTGCCTTTTCTTATTATCGTTATTTCCCCTCGGTCTCTCCGGAAACCCTGAGAATGTCATCCACAATCTCTATTTTCATTTCTCTACAGATGATCGTTATGAATAAAAACAAACGATCTTTAACCATTTTAGCACGATGGCGTAATTTTTCATTTTTTTCTGGCTACCATTAGATGATTTTGTTAACTTGTATCTTACCTCTAGGACTCAGAGTGGTATTTACGATCTCAATAAACCCTCTGAATAACATAGGTCCTCCTTAAACTGCATAACATCGTCTATCTTTAGCCAGAATATATGGTAAAAACGTGTCATCGTGCTGAAGGGGTTAAGAAAAAAGCAAATGTCCATTATGAAAATGGTATTAATGAATCTGGTATTGCATAAAACAATCATAGTAATAATCTCTCTCTCTCTCTCTCTCTCTCTCTCTCTCTCTCTCTCTCTCTCTCTCTCTCTCTCTCTCTCTCTCTCTCTCGTGTGTGGGTGTACTGTTGCGTATTTGTGAAATTACATTACACATGTCCATTTTTATGTTTTTAATTCATGTATTATATGTATTTGAATATAACTTAGCACGTAATCTGTTCACCTCTTCCTTTCTTTGTTTTAATGTTGTTGTCAATGTTTTCTCTTTACAGACTCCTCCCTGGCATACCCCACGCATCTCAATGGTAATGTACAGTATTCCTTGTATCCGTATTATTGTACTCTTCTTATTTTCGCATACATTCTATTTTTCTTTCCTCCTCTTACCGGCTTTCTTCTTCCAGTATGTTTAGTAGTTTTCATTTTCTCTCTTACCGTTTTCTTCCAGGATGTTATAGTTTTCTCTCTTACCGTTTTCTTCCAGGATGTTATAGTTTTCTCTCTTTAGCCGTTTTTCCCTTTCCCACCGGATTTCTATGTAGTTTTCCTCTCTTACCCGGTTTTTGCCCCTTTCAGGATGTTATAGTTTTCTCTCTTACCGTTTTCTTCCAGGATGTTATAGTTTTCTCGCCCCCTCTCTAACGTTTCTTCAACAGGACGTTACCCGTTTTCCTCTTTTTCCTCTCTTAACCGTTTTCTTCCAGGATGTTATAGTTTTCTCTCTTACCGTTTTCTTCCAGGATGTTATAGTTTTTCCTCCTTCCTCCTGGCTACGGTTGATAAACGTTTCCTTTCGTCCTTTTTCTTTTTTATCTTGTGATAAGTACTGAACATAATGCGAAAAATAACCTTTCTCATATACAATGTTTAATTATACATTTCACACAGTGATATACTGCTTGACATACACTATCACCTGCTTTACTTACATCATAATTTAGTTTGTTGTATGTGTAAGCATTTGTATGTAGCCCAACACCGACACCAGGCATTCTTACATTATAATTCAATTTATAGTATTATTATATATTTGTGTGTGTCCTCTTTAGTTTAGCATTGTAAAATCTTCCTGTGCCTATACTTTGTTTATTTTCATCTGACGATAAATTGAATCCCTTAGTAGCTAATTTATCGATTTTTAATGGAAAAATATGAAACTAATGTACCTCTGTATCATATTACGACCAAGTTTATATAATGAGCATTATATTTTACTACACAACAAGCTTTCGTCTTCTTCTACAATGTAACCGTTGTTAGACAATCAGAATTGATGGTGAACTTGTTGCAATGTTTACCGTCCAGGTTGACAATAGAAACGGAGTGTTTCCAATTGGTTTGTCGAGCCGCATGTTCTTTCGCTTGTGTTTCTTCCCTGCGATGCGTCAACATTTAGGTCTTCTTACCGCGTTCAGTCAGGTTTGCTCCTAGCCTCGCCCCAGTTTTTACAGGGCATCGTCCCCCATGCCACGGTCCCCATTTCTATTAGCTGTCAGGTCTCCTATCACATCTTCTTCGTTACTTCAGTTGTTCGTCTGTCGCCTATACTCACTCAACTTTCCTTCCCAGTTTATCATGTCTCGTACACGTCCTCAACCTCAGGTGATTATCGTATTCTTTGCATCTTTCCACATTCCTCCGTGACAACGTTTTGATATTGAAGTATGTTGAGCATCCATCAATTAAACGTATTTTGTTTGATTGTGTTGCGTTACGATATAGTTTCTTCTTATGCCCCCCCCCCCTTTTTTCAGGAATATTTATGTGTTGATTATATTATTTTGAATTGCATCTAAGTTATATGTTTACTCTGTGTGAATAACTTGATATATAACCCTTTCCTTTATTAATTTCACTAGTCTCTGTATCTTTCTATTTTAGCTTGTTCTGTTACTTATGTCTTAGCTTAGCTTTCACCTGCTGTTTTCCTTTAGATCACGCCTACCACCTCAGGATACCCCCTATCACTATTGCCCCCACCACTTCACCATCACCCCAACACTTCACCATCACGATTACCACCTCAGAATACCCCGTCTCACTATCGCTCCCTCCACTTCACCATCACCCCCACGACCTCACCATCATCCTCACCCCACCATCTATTATCCCCACTTCACGACCACCCCTACCACTTCACTTAACCATCACCCTCATCACCACACCAACACGCCTACCACCCCACTATCACACCCTCCAACTTCACCATCGCCCCCACCACAACACCATCCTCATCACCCCACCATCTCCTCTCCCCACTTCATCTCCCCCACCCCCACTACTTTCCTCCTCTCCCCCCACCTCACTATCTCCCACATACATCTGGAGACGCAGCAACATTGGGAATGACGCGTTATCAAGATACCAGGGAGATTTCTTTGGGAATATATATGGAAGATGACAGGGAGAATAGCTTTCCTCGCTCCCTGCCTCCCTCCCTCCCCTTCCTGTCTCCCATTCTCGTTCATTCGTTCTTTGTTCTCTCTCTCTCTCTCTCCCTCTCTCCCCTCTCCACTCTCCTCTCACCTCCTCCTCCTCGCTCTCCCCCCACCCCCTCTCTCTCCCTCTCTCTCTCTCTTGTCTGTGAATGTGTGTTTCTGTATGTGTATCTTTCATTCATTGACTTATATTTCTTATCCACTCAGTTTCCTTCTATCCTTTCTTTACTCACTACTATAATGTTATCCCCTTATTATATTGTACAGTATTTGTTCCGGTACCTCCTCCTTAACTGTTTTGTCTCCGTTGGGAGCTCCACGCGAGGAAAAGCAGAGCTATTGTCCGTTGTCGTTGTTGTTGATTAAGATCAGCCAAAAGAGCTGTCTAGGGGGGGGGGGGGGAGAGAGAGAGAGAGAGAGAGAGAGAGAGAGAGAGAGAGAGAGAGAGAGAGAGAGAGAGAGGAGAGAGAGAGGAGAGAGAGAGAGAGAGAGAGAGAGAGAGAGAGAGAGAGAGAGAGAGAGAGAGAGAGAGAGAGAGAGAGAGAGAGAGAGAGAGAGATCCTACCCCATATCCCACATGAACACACACTCTATTATAGTATCGAGCAACATTATGTGCGTGAGCTGGGTGCTTCTCTCAGGCAGCATGATGTGGGTGGGGGAGGGGGGGGAGGGGGCTCTCAGGTAACATGATGTAGGGTGGCTGTTTTCAGGCTTTATGATGTGGGAGGGGGTGTGGAGGGTTCTCAGGAAACATGGTATGAGGGAGCCGTTCTCAGGCAGCATGATGTGGGGTGGATGTTCGCAGGCAGCATGATGTGGGAGGGGGGTTCTCTGGCAGCATGGTGTAGGGGGTATGGTGAGTGATCTTGGGCAGCATGATGTGAGGGGTTGCTCTTGGCAACATGATGTGTGGGGAATGGTAGGTTGCTCTCAACCAACATAAGAATTGTGTGGGCTGTGGCCATGGGCGTCCACGATTGAGGCATGCGACCTCTCACACAGGAATATAAAGGGTTTTCCATACAGAAGGCTGCAGTGGTTTAATATGAGTATTATCTGTAATTCAAAGATGGTTTTCCTTGCTGTGTGTGTGTATTTGTATTTTTGTTTTCTCTTTGTTTTAAGTTTGATGAATGCTTAATTGCTTACGATAATACTAGTTTATTTAGCGATGTTATTTTTTAGTTAGATTATACCTTATTAATATTGTTATCATATAACACAATTGTTAAATGAACTTAATGACGAAGATGATAATGTTGATCCTCATTTAATTAATGATGTTGATAATTTTTATCTCTTCCCTCTAACATCTTTCTCATATCTACATCTAAATCTCCCTCTCTCCTCCCCAATGTTCACTCTCCGTTACTCCCTTCCCATCCCTCTGACCGTCACCCCTCCATTCCAGAACATAAACAGCCAAACATGACAACAACAACAACAACAACAACAAAGGGGCACATATTCCTATCATAAAAATAGCTGGGATTCTCACGCCTCCCCCCCCCCCCTTTCCCCTCACACCTCCCCTCTTTCCTCTTTCTTATACTTCTTTCCCTTTTTTCTTTGTTTCTCTTTTTGTCTGCTTTTGTCGTCATTCACTGGTTTACTGTATTTATTCATGTATTTGTTATACATTTTATATATATATATATATATATATATATATAATTATATACTGTATATATTATCCTTTTCTTACAGTTTTCTTTATGGGTTCTTCTATGCCCATTATAATTAAGTCCTGATTACCTCGTTTGGATCGTAAGCACAGTGTAGCCAGTGTAGTTATGTAAAGCTATGTAAATTTATCTCCGTCAGTAAGGCGAGAACGTAGCTTCTGCCACCCGCCGCCTCTCCCTCAGATGACAGCACAGATAATACAGTCGTTGATATGAAATATGAGCCCGGCGTCTACCGGATCTCCAACGCCGTAAATCTTAGTAATCCTTCCGATATACACGCGCTAATGGGGGTCTTTAGGAAGAGGATGGGGGGGGGGGAGGGAGGAAGAATGCGGAGGTGGTGGTTGGGAGGCGTGAGAAGGAATCTGGATAGGTGGGGGAGAAGAGGAGGAGGTTGTGACGGAGGAAGAGCGGGAGGAGTGGTGGGGAAGGAGGTCATAATTATGCGAAGAAGAGGAGGAGGTTGTGACGGAGGAAGAGGGGGAGGAGGAGTGGTGGAGGGGAAGGAGAAAGAGGTGGGGTAGGTGGTGGAAAAGAAGAGGAGGTTGTGATGGAGGAAGAAAGGGAGGAGTGGTGTAGGGGAAGGAGAAGAAGGTCGGGGTAGGTGGTGGAGAAGAGGAGGAGTGGTGGAGGGGAAGGAGAAGGAGGTCAGATGAGAAGAGGAGAAGGAGGGGGAAGGTTGTGATGGGGAAGCGTGAGAGGAGGAGTTGGGGGAGGAAGGAGGTGTGAGAAGGACTCGGGAATTACAGGGTATGGGTACGACTGGGGGAGGAGAATCTTTTGGGAATGGAGGAGGAGGTGGTATATTTTTTGAGAGGGGGTTGTAAACTTGTAAGAATTGGGGAGAGAGGGAGCGAGAGATGCAAATATAACAAATAAACACAAGGGAAAACAAACAGATATATTAACCTAGACTGAACAAACAAACAAACGTGGTAGTTACGTGATTGAGAACATGGACAATTAATTGATAACAAAAATTAAGCTACTGAGAGAAAAATGTACAATTCATGTAATAAAGAATGTGACGGTGAGAAATAGAAGAACGAAAGGGAAAGATAATTTGGACTTTGGTTTTGGATAATCCAAGAGGATGTTAGTAGTAGACGAAGAAAGAGACCGTAACAAACATATGGGGAGTGATCCGAGTGAATATAGAGAGACAGATACACAAAGAAAGAGAGTAAAAGCCATACAAAACATATAGACGATGAAAGAGACTAAAGGCAATACCAAACATAAGGGGGGTGAAGAGAGACATATAGACGAAGAGAGGTAGTAAATGTCATAACAGACATAAGGGGAGTGAATCAAGAGAGACATATACACGAAGAAGGAGAGTAAAGCCATTAACAAACATAAGGGGAGTGAATCAAGAGAGACATATACACGAAGAAGGAGAGTAAAGCCATTAACAAACATAAGGGGAGTGAATCAAGAGAGACATATACACGAAGAAGGAGAGTAAAGCCATTAACAAACATAAGGGGAGTGAATCAAGAGAGACATATACACGAAGAAGGAGAGTAAAGCCATTAACAGACATAAGGGGAGTGAATCAAGAGAGACATATACACGAAGAAGGAGAGTAAAGCCATTAACAAACATAAGGGGAGTGAATCAAGAGAGACATATACACGAAGAAGGATCGGAAAGGCCGTAACAAATGTAGTGTACATAATGGCCCATGGGAGAGAGAGGAAGAGCTGCTGTATGAGCGATGATGATCACTAAATGAATGGCTTCCTGTCAGACCCCTGTCGCTGCCACGGAGAATACATTTCTTCCTGTCTCATATTCTCTAGCTGCTATATTTTCATATGCTTTGCATTAATATGTTCCTATCCTGAAAAGATATTTTAGAATATCTGATTCCAAATTGTTTTCTGAAGATGTAGAGAAAACATTCATCATACCTAGAATACAAGAAGAAACAATAGTGTTGGTATATACATAATTTATTTAAATTAAAAATATAATAATTTTGGTCAGAGATATGTTTGTAACAATAACTAATGTCGTCTTGCTATACGAAAACACACAGCAAATGGCATACCATAGAAAGGGTTAATTTAATATATATTTCCCTTTGTCCATTTTAGTGAAGAGGGAAAGAGATAAATGTGATTCGTTACTTTATCTAACATTATACAGTATGAACCATTCTAAGAGAATATTGTTATATAAACTACAGAAGATGGTATGGTACAGTAATGTACGGGTCACACCTTGCCTTTTGCTATAAGCTTAATTTGTCAGGAACAAAGTTGGATACATGGCATTATATTTGCATGTATAAGATCAATGGCAGGAACACTACTTATGTGGGCAAATGTACATCCAGTTTCAGGGTGAGTGACCATTTTCCAGGATTTTATCAATATCATAGCTTGGCAGAACTCTCTAGTTTACAGTTGGTTATGTAAGTGATAGCATCAGCGTCAAATATCAAAATGATCATTCATATCTTCACAACATAATGAACATATAATGTAAAGTGCAAAGTATCAAGAATTATGATTTTTTTTTTCTAACTGTACCAATATTGTCAAATTTGGTCCGGGCAGTTTTGTTATCTGTCATCTGACTCTCACACGCCGCCTTGACGTCGCGTGGGCTGGGGGCCGCGCACGTGGCATGGGAGTACGTGGCAGGGGAGTGAGTGGCAGGGGAATACGTGGCAGGGGAGTACGTGGAAAGAGTACGTGGCAGGGGAGTGACTCAAAAAGGGATAACTAAATGGGCTGTACAATTCCAAACCTATTCCTTGGGTAACCCTTCCCAAATGGTAGAAATATTAGCTCGGTTACTCTAGTCGTGGATGAGTTATGGAGTTAATCTTTAAGAGTTTTCGCCCACTTACTTGAAACAGGGTATAGGGTAGGATATGTTAGGTTGGGCTAGGACAAGTTATCAAGATCGTCCTGGCAAAAGACAAGTAAGACGATATTCTGAACACGTCCACCACCAGCCCTGGAATATGTGGTATAGGGTGGCAGCACGTGGCAGATGAAGGGAGGCACGTGACCACCCCCTAATGAGGCTGCCTATGTTTGGGTTCTGAGGGATGAACGACACGCCCCACAAAATATTAGTCTCAGAATTGAGGGATTAAACGATAAATATTGGGCTGTTATGAGAGGGGAGGGTGTTAAGACATATACACAGACACACACATATTATCTTTCACGCACGCGCGCGCACACACACACACACACACACACACACACACACTCACACACACACACACACACACACACACACACACACACACACACACACACACACACACACACACACACACACACACACACACACACACACACACACACACACACACACACACACACACACACACACACACACACACAACGGGACAACACGAGCTTAGCTCAACTCCTGTAAACTACAATTAGGTAAATACACACACACACTTTTTTACATAACCACATAGCCAGTGGATTGCCAAGCTTACGACTTTCACTGGCCATAATAAATAAACTCTTATTCTATTCACTATGTATTGCTATATACTGTGTCATTATATATATACAGTATATAATTATATATAGTGAGAGAGAGAGAGAGAGAGAGAGAGAGAGAGAGAGAGAGAGAGAGAGAGAGAGAGATATATGCTTTGAATCCCACAGATAATCTATGATAACGAAAAAAGCAAATGTCCCAATCAGTAGTAAAAACAGACAAGTGTGATATGCAAATTAAAATTGATTTTTGAAAACTGTCAATGCATTTCAATAAAGCTAAACACAGAGTATTCTTATTTGTATACACAATTTGGTTTTCAGTCTACAATAAGTTGCCGTTCCGAAATTTGACTATAGTTCCTTGAGTACGTTTGATATAATTATTTTCATCATAGTTAACAGAAGGATTATATCATTCTTAGCAGTAGGCTTCTAATCAATTGTCATTCTATTATGTTTGTGTACTGGCATGCCTCTGTTGTTATTCAAGACAAATATATCGCGAATTTTGGTCAAGAAATAAATATAGTTGCACCATTAACTTCGGTAAAATTGTAGATTATCTTTCGAATGAGAAAATGTAACAGACCGTATATAGCTTGTTTCATACAAATGTAAGCTAAAAAACTTGTAAACATAAATCTCCTTGACTGATCACTAGGAAAATGATATGATGTTTTGAATTATGATGAAGATTTATATCCCTATGTTGGATCGCTATAGTAATGGAAAATGACAAAACATTTCATAATTTTTCAGGTAAATATAAATTCCAATTTTGGCTTGATTACTTCATATATCGAATCATATGTTGTTCGTTCATGGAAAACTGCATTACTAATATAAACCCTCTGAAGATCGCGACGCGTTTTGACAGTTAATTTTGGCTCATTAGACGATTTCATACAGTTTATGAAGGGATTATAAAGGTAAAGACTGTCTCAATCAATCCTCTGACTTCCATATGCCCTTCCTAATCTGAATAAAATCGTTTAATAATAGCCAGAAACCCGAAAAAGGGTTAAGAAATTAAACTTTCCTAGGCCATTGATTTGTAAGCGACAATTCCAACCAAGGTATGTTCCAATCCTTATCTCGTGACCTTTATGACCTTCGGGTATAATAACGTCAGCGGTCAACCAATAAACCTTTTGCTCCTTTTTACAAATAACTCGTCCTTTCACAATTCCGCCTGTCCCATCCAACCCTCTGGTCAGGCCACCCATGTCCTAACCACTCTCTTGTGCATTCACACAGACATAAAATTACACACCCATTTATATTCACGGTCACAAACCAGCTTAACAAGCATCACTCTAGCCCATCTACCTAATACTCTGATTCACTAGCCATGTGGTGTGGTGGAGTGGTCATGCCACTGGACTGGTAATCCAATGGTCCCGTGTTCGAATCCTGATTTATCAATGGGAAGATATTATTGGGATGGAATTTGCCCACCGAAACGCCAAAACAATACCCTCATTGTTCCCTGATTAAATAGCACTGTATGAATATTCCCATATTCAAAATATGCTGCAGGGGGCCAATGCATAATGAGATAATTTTTCAATAGGTTGCGTTCTGAGAGTGTGAGTCCGAGTCTAGCGGGCGAGACAGTGAAGCACTGGGGCGAGGCAGCTCCAGAAATGGGGCTGCTTCGAGCCGTGAGTGGGCAACTAGGATCCGTGCATCTTGCGAAGGCAAGATAGCGGGGTATGGTTGCATCTCAAAGTACTTCACGTCTTACTCCCTAGACTGGAACGAGACCTCACAAGCTTCACCGTTTAATGTACGGTTGAATGTATAGGCTCTCAGCCTATGCCTGAGAGGGAGTAGTTGGAATATAGAAAACAAGTTTTATGGGGCGATTTAAATTTATGTTAGTTTTTTTCTGTTTTTTTCTGTTTTCTTTTCTTTTATGTGTATGAGGGAGAGGCAAAAGGCAAAGCTGCCTGTAACAAGTGTCTCCCCTAAAGTTGAAAGAGTGACAGAGCCAAATTAATGGCAGTTGGTGGTCATCTTTAACATTTAGTTTTTTGGTGTATTGGAAAGAAGTGTGATGTGCTTGATTAGTGTAGTGAAATAAATAGGAGGAAGAGGCGTTTGTGAGAGCTAGCTGGATTACTCTGTGTAGGTGAGATACATGCAGAAACAGTGAGGGAGGCCAGACAAATGAAACAGGAGTTCCAGTAACTCTTCATCACATGTCTATGATGCCTCTTCTGTCACACAAACACTTTTTCCGGCAATTTTCGATGAAAAAGTTTTTGTTGATAATATTATAAAGCTTTTCGCATTTAATGGGGGTGGAATGAGCATACTAACAGGACCACCGGGAGAGAGATATTACCACAGGGGGGACGTTCAGGTGAGAAGCAACAACCACCCCGCCATTATACTCTAGGGGGCAAAAAAGGGTCAGAAATTCGCCGCGAATGGGTTGGCGTTGTGTCCCCCTGCGCTCTGCCAGTTAAAGTACATCGTAAAAGGTGAATTATACACAGATCCGGTGTGGAATAGTTGGGTCGGGGTGTGTTCCTTCGGCCTGTCAAGCTGGGTTTGCATAACACTCTTTAGTCACAGATATTTTACAATACCGAGTTACTACAGATTGATTTAAATAGTGCCACCTTGGGGATATGAACATATATTTAATAATAATAATGTGACCTAAATGTTGAATGCCAAGACGTAAAAGTTAATGCTGATACATCCAGATTTGATATATATATATATATATATATATATATATACTGTATGTATGTATGTATATATATTCTTTATTTCTACCTTAACGTCCTTTGAATTGGGCTCTCTGTCACTCATTTAACTTTTGGGGAGACACTCGTTACATACAGCCTGCCCTTTGTCTCTTTCATACACATGGACAAAATTAAGAAGAAGAAAAACACACCTTGATCTATCAGCTATCACCCTGCTACCATATCCTCTGCATTTATAATTGTCATTGTTGTCGTTGGTACAAGATATTCTACTAGCCAGTCGTGACGGAGATTGTGATATATTTTAGTATTCAAATTAAAGTATTCTAGCGCCATAAAATTGTTGGTCCCACTCACAGACTGCAGCCAAATTATGCAGTGGAATCTCGGTAGAGCGTGTTAGGGTAGAAATATACTGGTTTTGAATTATGAATGAAATATTTAGTGGCACATATACAAAGGAGTACAAAGGAGTACAAAGGAAATCAAGCAACAACAGATCTAGTATACCTGTATATGAGAAAAATACTTGTTTTATATATTATTTGTAATGTCCACTATACAGGTATCCTTTTTATTTATTTGCAAAAGAGTTCAATTATGCATACTATTACACTATCTCTCGATATATATTTGGAAATTGCGCCATTTTCTATAAGCGTCTCTTCAAAACAAAGATATTACTTTTAATAGTATATTAACTTTTCAGTACCGAATTATTTTCATTGGGTTACATTTTATTTAACATATTTATTGCCGGTGCTCAATTTGGGTGTTTATCGGTAAGCAGTAATTGACAAATGTTCTTGCAAAAACAATCACCAAGCACTCATACATACGTACGTACGGTATATATACAAGTTTAATATCCCTCTCGGTGAACCATGACGCATTTTGTCACTGTATTTTTGTTATTATTATATTACTGTAATCCGTTTAGGAAGAGTCTGTGATAGTCAAAGACTGAATTGAAAAAGTGTTTACCTATTAATTCCTACAGAATCTTCCTGAAGTAAGTAAATCGCGTAATGTAAACGAGAATGAAATAACTGACACCATTGATTTGAAGGAGCAAGTGATTTGAAATATTTTCTTTAATTAGCATAGTGGATAATTGCCTAGGATTCGTTTTATGATAGTGGCTGAACTGACTTCTGTTACGAATAACTAACGATGACCAAGGTGTTCCAGAGAGAAGAATAAAAGACTGACTCAAACGAATAGGATCCAATGCTAAAATTAATATTAGACCACATCGCGACATTTCATATTAAATACACCATTGATATTTTATAAATAGCGCATTCTTGTAGACAAATAAGAAAAACAAACGCCTGGATTGTTTATTGTTTATATTGATTATATAAATTCTAGGCACGGGAAATAATGTACGAATGTTAAACAAGATCATCGTTTCGATTACAGCTCAGCGTTTTTCGGCAAATGACAAGGAATATTATATTTGTGAACACTAATCATAGACTATGAATAAAACAACTCTATTACCTGTTTACCTTGTTTATTGTGTTGATGGGGGGAGGGCGGGGATGAAGAGCAAATAAATTGGGGGAACCTATTTATACAAATGTGTCAATCTTAGTATATAATTAAGTTATTACCATACTTTTCAGTAATACAGTATAATGTATAATAAGTGAACACACACAAACACACACACATATACAGTATATACTCTCTCTCTCTCTCTCGCTCTCGCTCTCGCTCTCGCTCTCGCTCTCGCTCTCTCTCTCTCTCTCCCCCCCCCACCCCCACCCTCCCTCCCCCTCCCTCCACCTCCTCGTTATACCCGGGTTAGCCTCTATATAAACGACACTGGCAGTTTTTAGTGGCCATCCCCGCCATAAAGCAGGGCCTGATGAGTAATAACAATTATGGAAGTGCTGTTTGCTCGCCTGGCTGGCAGAGTTCCCGGATATATTAATCTAGTTTGAGGCCTAGTGGGTGTATTTGGGGTGTGTGGGTTTGTGGGTGTGTGTGTGGGTGTATGTATGTGGGGTTGTGTGTGTGTATTTAGGTTTGTGAGTGGGTTTGTATGTGTGTGTGTGTGTGTGGATGGATATGTGTGTGTGAGGATGAGTGCGTATGTGTGTGGGTTTGTGTATGTGTGTGAGGATGTGTGTATGTGTGTGTGAGGATGTGTGTATGTGTGTGTAAGGATTAGGGTGTATGCCTGTGTGAGTATGGGTGTGCATGTGTTTGTGGATCAGGTTTGGGCGTGAGTTGGTGTGTGTGATGGGTGTATTTTCACATCTTATTTATCTTTTTATTGTTGTAATTGTGTGTTTTTGTATTCTATATAAATGTGTTTGTTTTTCATTGTGTGGTGTTTTTGTATGTACCGTATTTGCGTGTGTATATTATATTTTAATTACTATATATATTGTGTGCGTTTATATGCGTGTTGGAGGGGTAATAGGCTTTGCAATAAATGCTTTAAAACATATACTATGACAAATGTCCATAAACATTTAGATTGCACTATATCGTCAACATTTATGTATAACCCCAAATCCATATGACGCCAATTTTACATATTATTTGGAAAGTTACAGCTGTCAGAGTTTATTACACAATGTTATGCATGAGGGCTCGCTGATATGAATGTTTGTGGGATTTGGGATAGTTTACATAATTGTTCTTCCTGTGATTAATTTGTATCTATGTGTTTAGTATTTACATTGCTCTTAACCCCTTTTGTACCGGCGACGACTTCTGTATTATATTATAGCTATGTTTAGACGATTTAATGCAGTTTAAGAAGGATCTGTGGTAGTAATAAGGGTTAAGTGAGATAGTTCGAAGCCTGATAATTGCTGGGGGTCCTTGTTAAACTGAATACAATCGTCTAATAGTATCCAGAATAAGGTTAACAAGACGGCACCGGTATTGAAAGGGTTAAAACAATGAAAGGTGTGGTTTGCATGTTTGTACAATTAAAGGTGTGGTTTGCATGTTTGTACAATTAAAGGTGTGGTTTGCACACACACACACACACACACACACGCACGCACGCACGCACGCACGCACGCACGCACGCACGCACGCACGCACGCACGCACGCACGCACGCACGCACGCACGCACGCACGCACGCACGCAACACACACACACACACACACACACCACACACACACCACACACAACACACACACACACAACACACACACACACACACACACACACACACACACACACACACACACACACACACACACACACACACACACACACACACACACACACACACACGCACACACACACACACACACCCATAATCCCAACACAGCCCCCCCCCCCCCCCCTTGGCCGTTTGTGATGATAACTGTCTGGCATCATTAGAACATACCGAGGCACTACCCACATCATGATCTGGCTCTCCTGCACCCCTCTGTATATATTGTCTCCCTCTTATACCCTCTAGCTCCCTGCCCTTTACAGTTATCACTCCGATGCCCTCCAGTTTCCTGTCTTCACCCCACTATCTCTTCTTTATTCCACCCAACCTCTATCTACCCCCTACCATACCCTCTATTCACAATCGCTCATCCCATACCCCTTATACCCTCTGTAGTCTATTATTTACACATCCCAACCTCCAACCGTCCTGGTGGTGTAATGGTTAAGGTGGCAAAAATCTGAGTGTGATAACCCGGGTTCGAATCCCGGTGGATCATATATACTTTAATTAATTTAATTGGGGGTGTTTGGTGTTGTGGTGAGATTAATAAAATATAATTATCATAATTCGTAATATCACCAACCCACAAATTAACTTGCAAATAAACCTAATCAATGAAATCAATGAAATTAAGGAACACGTGTGGCACTCCCAGGACTCGAACCTAGGATACTCACACATACATCCAGCGCACTAATCATTACGCTATCAAGACATAACTCAGAAATCGCTTGAGCAATGTAGCTGATATTTCTACCAATTGGGAAAAATCAAGCAGTAAATAGGTGTGGACATTTACAGCCCATTTGCTCTAGCCCTCCGTGAATTACATTAGGCTGTTCTTTAGAGAGAGAGAGAGAGAGAGAGAGAGAGAGAGAGAGAGAGAGAGGTATATATATATATATATATATATATATATATATATATATATATATATATATATATATATATATATATATATATATATATGACGATGATGACCGGGCGAGCGAGTAAATTAAATGCAACCCCAAAATCGAAACTATATCAACCCTTGCCCCTCCACCTCCATGATGGTCTCCCCTTCTCGTCATAAGTGGCACCATTCTCGCGCCCCCCGCCAGGCCTACTAAAATCTATGACCGACCCAAATTCCTATACCCAATTAAAATTAAAATCCCCGATGGAATTTTATGAGTAGAAATTCTTAGTCTGTGCGCTTGTGTGTGTGTGTGTGTGTGTGTGTGTGTGTGTGTGTGTGTGTGTGTGTTTGTTTGTTTGTGTGAAAGATTCCCTTTACGTTTACCTTGCTGTGACATTGTTTGCAACAAACATCGTTTAATTTACACACACACATACACACACACACACACACACACACACACACACACACACACACACACACACACACACACACACACACACACACACACACACACACACACACACACTCTATCTATCTATCCATCTTACATATCTATTTATCTATCTATATATCCATCTTACACAAACCCTCAGCCTCTATCTATCTATATCCATCTTACACACACACTCTATCTATCTATCCATCTTACACACGCCCTCTGTCTCAGCCTGTCTATAAACCATGGCTCTTGATGGAGGCTACTAAGGCAAACGGGACAGACAGACAGACAGACAGAACCGACAGACAGTCAACGTTTCCCCCAGTCACCGTAAACTAAGCCAACATGATCATAAGGTTGGGTCGGGGCTGATTACAATCTCTCTCTCTCTCTCTCCATCCTTCCCGGGTGTACATCTCTCCTTCACAGTCCACTAGCGGGCCCTTCCCATAACTCGTTCAATACAATTTTGTTTTCTTCTTTCTTTTGCCAGACGCCGGCATGAATATTAGGCGTTTGTCACGAATCGCTAGGTCAAGCTTAAGATTACACCACCTAGACCCCCTTTCAAGATATATTTGTACCCTCTTGAATTATAGGCTCGCTATCGCTTGCCACGATAATATCGACACCTAAATGGCACGAAAGATCCTAAATTGACAGAAATAGGGCGAACATTCTTAAAATCAACAAACTAATGGAGTGAACGTCTTAAAATCTCAAAAACAATGGGGCTAAGCATGCGGATGAAAGGTATCCATAAAATAATCCCTTAAGTGGAAATCTCCCCTTAACCCCTTCAGTACCAGTGCCGTCCTTTTAACTTTATTCTTGCCATTATTAGACTATTATTTCAGTTTTAAAAAGGCCGCCAGCCAATAAAAAGACGTCGCTGGTACAGAAGGGGTTAAGGAGACAGTGTTTTTTTTTTTGGGGGTGTCTATTAATTAATTTAGTCATCAATATTTTTTTTTTTCCTCGCTAGACCTTCATCAAGCTTAGAAAAATACCCCGTAAATCCCCTTCAAGATAATTTTTTAAATTTTTCGGTAGCAAAATATTCCAGCCGAAGGCCGGGTTCTCTTAAAATTAAAGGCTCGCTATCGCTGGCCAGGAAAAAATCGACACCTAAATGACACGGAAGGTCATCAAATTGTCAACGAAATCGGGTGAACGTATGCAAAATCGGGTGAACGTATGCAAAATTGGGTGAACGTATGCAAAATCGGGTGAACGTATGCAAAATCGGGTGAACGTATGCAAAATCGGGTGAACGTATGCAAAATCTGAACACTAATGGGGCTAAACACGAGGGAGAAAGAGGTCCAGCAAAACGACCGATCTCCCCTTAACCCGTTCCATACAATGCTGTAATTTTAATTTTGTTCCGACTAAGAGAGATACCTCTCACAAGGCTCAGCCAATGTAATGTTAATTTTGTATTATGATTATCATGTGTATGTTCTACTGGCTAAATAAAAAGTGGCAATTCAATTCAATTCAATAACTAACACCATGCGATTTATGTCTACTTCGAATTGGCTGCAGTAATACCTTCCTAAATGGAATGAAATTGTCCAATTTTTACCCAAATAGAATGTAAAATGGTGTCATCACGCTGAAGGAATTAACCCATGCAAGATCCAATACGCATATATATTTCTCTGTTTTCCGGCTAATAATAGACGATATTATTCAGATTAGGAAGGGTATATGGATGTCATAGGGTTAATTGAGACGGGTTTTACCCTTATATTTCCCCACAGATCCTTCTTAAGCTGAAGGAAATTGTCCAATGATCGCCAGAACTGTCAAAATTCGCCACAATCTTTAAAGGGTTAAGGTGGCTTGGTGCAGACACTTTTGATCGGCAAATGTTTGGTAGTGTTGTTCCCGGGCTCTTGTGTTATAAATTAGCAGCTAGAGTGATCCAAGTTATAATAGTGGGTTGTATTTTTAAGGGGGAATGGGCGTATTTATTTGCTCATTTATGTATCTTTATATTTGTATAGTTTCCTCCCTAGACCTTCATCAAACTTTAAAACATAATAATAATAATAATAATAATAATAATAATAATAATAATAATAATAATACCCCCCCCCCCCCATACCCTCCTTCAAGATAAATTTGTACATTTTGCGATATAAATCTCATAGAATCTAATAAATATATGATTTTATAGGCCAACAAAACAGCCTCTAGCCCCTTAAATGAGATCCAATATATTCCATGAGGTGTGGTCGTATCGGAGTCTATGGGTCGTATATATACTACAACCTGTACGCATCACTAATACCGCAGTATCTTGTTTCCAATTTTAATTTTCTATATACAGCTTTATAGGTTTATAGTTAGGGGAGGTTTCTAGTTTGTTTCCTACTCCTCCAGCAATTTTAAAATTTCACCCCCTTGACCCCCCTTTCAAGATAAGTTTGTACATTTTTCGGTAGAAAAATGTCCCGGCCGAAGGCCGATTACTCTTAAATTACAGGCTCGCTATCGCTCGCCAGGATAAAATCGACACCTAAATGGCACGAAAGGTCCTAAAATTGACAGATCTAAAGGTATTTACTTCGATCTAGAGGCACATTTTTACCTCTAGCGACATGAATTCTAGCGATATGCTGTAGCTTTGAGCCATTGTAGTAGTGTGATATCCTAGAGATTGTGGCATTATTCTAGCGATTTTTTGGGCGGAAATTCTTAAAAATCACCAAACTAATGGGGCAAACGTCTTAAAATCTCAAAAGCAATGGGGCTAAACATGAGGGAGAAAGGGGTCAAGAAAAAAAGTCCCTCAAGTGGATATGTCCCCTTAAATAGATGAGTAAATATGGTCAAAGTGTCTATATACTGTATATATATCGAGGGAACACACATCAAAAGCCAACACTAGTCAGGATCCATCACCTTGAGCTTAAAAGACGCCCTTGTTCTCAGGTCTTTATGCTTCCAGTATTATAAATTATTGTTTTGAAGAATAATTCAAGGCACGCAATAGATCACACGAATTGAAAGTGACTATCAGTTATATGGCGATTGAAATGTACGATAGTATAAATCGACGGGGTAGAAACAATGGAATTGCCATTAAAAAAAGTTGACCAAAATCTCCCTGTGGTGGTATAGTGGACACATTCCCTCGGCCGATCATTGACGCAGGGGGCACGACACACTTTACGGCTTCAGTATTTTATCAATATCCGGGGATGGAAAACACTGAAACAAATATGAATATAGAGAGAGGAAGGACCGCCGAGTGCCGGGTTTTTACGGCGTATGTCGGAACCATTTCGCAGCAAAATATTGGAAGTCGAATATCAATTGCTCACAGCGGCAATATTTATGGTCCTGGGGGAGATGAATGGCAGAATGTCTTTGTCTGCGCCGTGGCTGTCCCATTTTTGGAAATGTAAAACGGAATAACTGGTTTGTGGGCTCAACTGTACCTCAAAGCCATTGTAATCTAGACTGGTTTACAGTTAAGAGTTAAGAGCTTATTGGTTTTATCGGGGTACATACAGTATGAGTGGTGTCGAATGTCTCGTTATCTGAACACCCTTGGTATCAACAAATAGGTATTTTATTTTTGCAATAATTTAAATTAGCTATATATCTGGCTCTCGTTGATAATACAGGCCTAACTAGTCTTATCTAACCTAAGCTAACCTTGTTACAGACAGCTTTGCCTTTTGTCTCCTTCATAGACATAGATATACAATTGTGGATAGGTTATGTTGTACACATTAAGTTCTCTAACAATTTGTTTTTGGGTTCTTTTTTTCTTTGTTTATTTATATATATTTTGTGTAGCGAAGTGGTTAGGAGGCGAGATTACTTTAGTCCTATTTGAGGCAGCCCTTGCTATTAAATATCGTTTAGTACGTACAAACCTTATCAATCAGGTCCTTAATAGTACCGGTACTCGTTTGACGGTCAAAATATATTACTAAAATTGATGATTATCTCGAGAGTAATGATGAAATCAGTTACACATAACTCATCTTTCCCAATGCAAGTTAATATCTTGTCAAGATTCACACAATATTGAGTTAACACAAGAAGACAAAGAAAAGGTTATTTACAAGAACTTCAAATGACGGGCACACATATGAACCGACAATGTCAGGAAAACAAAATATATATTTTGCAATATACAGTATATACATACGGTCTAAGAGAAAAGGTTGAAACTTATCCAAGATTGGGATGATTAGTTAGGTAGATAGATAGTGAATACATTTATATACATACATACATTATACATTTATACACATACATACATTATAGAAATGCAAAACAATAAATAGCCAGACAGATATTAGTGATTGAGTTGGTGGACGTGGTATAGACTGTACTCAGTGACGCTGCTCTTCCTCATAACTCACTCGGGAGGGAGGGGGGGGGGGGGGGGGGGGGACTGAGACAGGTTCCTCAGGTTGTGTCTGCCGCTAGCTAAGAAGTGTCAGGTACAACAGGCAGTTCCAGTCAAGGCTCCATTTACCTGCCATTGTGACAGGTGTCCTTAGATAACACCCTCTTGCTTGGTATCTTAAGAGCACTGGTAATAACCCCAGCCCGCCACCGCCTCCAAGCGTCGAGGATATACCGCAGTTATCTCCCAAAATCCAGCAATATCCACAATCCCGCCAGATTACCTTCGGCTATACTTACCCTCCTAACTTAGAGCTCATCAGCGAGATAATAGTTCCCATCAGGAGTGAGCTTCCCTTCGGCTCGTGTCCGTTTTCTCTTATATTTCCACCGTCTCTACCTCAGTCCCCCTTCGCTCCACACAGGGGTTACCAAATCAAGTCCGCTTGATAGTAAATAAATGCCGATAATCGCTAGAATAGGCCACAATTTCTACCATATCGTTCAACAATGGTTTAAATCTCCTGAATATCACTAGAATACATGTCGCTAGATGTAAAAAATTGCCTCTAGATCGAAGTAATTACCCCTAGATCTAGCAAGAAAGTAGCTAAATTGACACCACTTTCCACACTGGACCATAACCAGAACAAGCTGACAGGTTCTGGTCGCCTAATGGTTTGGTATCTGTGGCGTGTCTCCCAGTTTTAGTGTCTTCAATAAGCTTTAGTCGCCTAATGGTTTGGTATCTGTGGCGTGTCTGCCAGTTTTAGTGTCTTCAATAAGCTTTAGTCGCCTAATGGTTTGGTATCTGTGGCGTGTCTCCCAGTTTTAGTGTCTTCAATAAGCTTTAGTCGCCTAATGGTTTGGTATCTGTGGCGTGTCTGCCAGTTTTAGTGTCTTCAATAAGCTTTAGTCGCCTAATGGTTTGGTATCTGTGGCGTGTCTCCCAGTTTTAGTGTCTTCAATAAGCTTTAGTCGCCTAATGGTTTGGTATCTGTGGCGTGTCTCCCAGTTTTAGTGTCTTCAATAAGCTTTAGTCGCCTAATGGTTTGGTATCTGTGGCGTGTCTCCCAGTTTTAGTGTCTTCAATAAGCTTTAGTCGCCTAATGGTTTGGTATCTGTGGCGTGTCTCCCAGTTTTAGTGTCTTCAATAAGCTTTTATTGATCAAAGATTTGTGTTTATATATTGAGAACACCATGATACGTTTTTCCTGGTAGAGATTATACCCAAGTTTTTAGTAGAAGATAAATCTTTGATCCGTTCACCAGAGTTGCATTATGGAGCTGTAATGTTTTGGTGCTAAAAGGGTTAGTGTAGCAATGTTGTATATAAGGGGCTAGTGGCTGTTTTTTTTTTTTTTTTTTTTTTTTTTTTTTGGCCTATTAATTAATTTATTAATGTATTTTTTAGTTTCATCACGCTTAGAAACACACCCCCTAGACTCCCCCTTCAAGATAAATTTATACATTTTTCGGTAGAAAAATGTCCCGGCAGAAGGCCGGTTCCTCCTATAATTACAGGCTCGCTATTGCTCGGCAGGAACAAATCGACACCTAAATGGCACGAAATGTCTTCATATCGACAAAGAAATTGGTCAAAAGGGCTTAAAATCGCCAAATTAATGTGCCGAACGTTTTAACATCTGAAATGTAATGGGGCTAAACATGAGGGTGGGTGGGTGCCAGGAAAACCACCCCATCTCCCCTTAAAGTGGTATCTAGCCCATGTTGTCCTAATGCTTATTTTCTCAGTAATTCACATTCACTAATTACTCGTAATGGTCACTATGCAGGAAATACTGGTCGCAAGCTTCTCGATTTCGGACGATGGTACAATTTAGCTGAAATTAAGGGAGAATCCAGGGAGGTGCTTTGCATTCATCTGAAAATTAAGTTTATTATTAACAGTTCCATGGTCCAATAAGTAATTTTGGATATACAATATATATACTGCTCTCAAATACCATACATATATTTTGGTGTTCTTTCTACTGTAGGCATTTCTGTGTCCCTCACTAAATATATCTCATATACACATCTCAGTATACTCGGCCTAAATTTAGGAGGAAAGCTTCCATGATTATCTCCAGACAATATTAATGGAGTTGGATATATTTCTAGTGTATTAGCGTAGTTTGAGGAAACTTATTCAGAACCTTCACGTAGTAGTCAATATACCCATATAGCAAACGATATAGAAACGAATTGATCTCAACGCTCGGCATAATGAACTACTGTACGTCCACTACAATTAAGTTCCTTGATTTTTACAATATTATGGTTAAATGTTGATGACTTTGAATCAAGTGAGATATCTATATACCGGTATATATATATATATATATATATATATATACAGTATTTATTTATGAAAATCGATGTATGGGCTGTCTATCTTGAGGGGGGTGGGGGGGGGGGGGCTCCATCTCCCTCCCTCCGGGGGCTCTCCATCTTGAAAACTAAGGGAGTTACCCCCGCCCCCATGCTAAATACCTATTATCGCACCATCTCAGCATGCATGCCAAGTATGGGCTCTCCAATTTGAAAACTGAGGGAGTGGGGGAGGGGGGGGGGGGGTCCGTCCCCCACCCTGTAATACAAACTGGAATGAACGGAAACAAAATAAACATTAACAGCTAATTCAAGCAAGTGAGTTATCCAGGAGTCAAGGAGGGATAAAGCCTGAGATGAGTCAGAAGCGGAGTGAGTGAGGCAATGAGTGATGTGTGGAGTGAGTAGAAGCAAAGGTTGTGAGATAACCAAGAGAAGAGAAGCGATACCCCGGTGTCAATTAGAGAGTTAAGAAGCTCCACATATACTCATTCCCGTGATAACACCAGAACGTATTTGTGTGTGGGAGGGACGGCACTAAGGGTACGTTTGTTCATGTATTTGTGGTGAATGTGTTTGGTAAATATATGTGCTAATACATCTCTTAGTAAATGGACATAATAAGAATTGTTGGTTTCGCACCCTATGTTCAGTGTGCGCGTATTTGAGTATTTTAAAAATCATATATATAATCCAACTATTAATTATAGGGCCGTTGTCCGGTTTAGATTATGATCTTACTAAAACATAAAGACTAATAAGGAAATAAAGATTTGAATCCCTAGGTAAGCGAATTCATGAACTTGTATATATATATTTTTGAAAATTTAACATGAGTATCTCACTAGATATTTGTTATCATGCCAATTTTATTCAGTAATGCTTCATAAATTTATTAAAACGCCGAAGAACAATTATTTTGTTATTATAAAACTCTTTTCAGTATGAAATATCAACTTTCTTCAAAGTTTCATCGATTCATATTGTAGTGTGGGATTTCCTCTTTCTGTTCATGTATATCTGATAGTATTATACATGATTATTGTGGGCTCAACCTCTTGACCACCATGATTATTGTGGGCTTAACCTCTTGACCACCATGATTATTGTGGGCTTAACCTCTTGACCGCCATGACGTAATTTCCATCATATTCTGGTTACCATTAAAGGATTTTCTTTAGTTTATAATCTACCTCCACGACTCAAATGGGTAAATACGATCTCAATAAACACACTTAATGACATTGGTCCTCCTTAAACTGCATTAAATCGTATAATTTCAGCAAGTATCAAAGGTAAAAAGGCGTCATGGTGCTGAAGGGGTTAAACAAGGCAATATTGAAATGTTTCTTTCCACACCATCCATTGGGAGGCTGATGAAACAAAGAGACCTGATATTACTTATTGCAAATGTCTTGTGCTTCTCGGGGGTTAAGATATATATTCAAATAGAGACTGAATGCAAAATATAATGAACATTAATAGTGAATGCAAAATAATGTAAAAACTGTCAATAAAGTAGGCTGCTATAGATAATGCAATTAATATTATTATGCAAACATAATAGCAAGGAACATAGTAATTGCGAGGTGATTCATTCGTGTCCACCCCGATGAGGATCAAGTTGTTTGGCAATACGTAGATACATATATTTATAGTGTGTCAATAATAATGACAATACTTATTCTAATTATAATCATACCCACAAAATGTAAAAGAAAAACGAGAAATACGAATGAAACAGCCACTCCAGACATCCCAACAGGAGGACCCTTCGTTAACTCCCCCCCCCCCCCCCCAATATAAGGAACAAGAGGCGTAACGTAGTATCGGTCAGAATCCCGATTGATAAAGTCGTTGAGCAGCGAAGACCCTCTATTAGGCGTAACGTAAAGGCGGGCCCGGGACATAAAGAACCCCACCCAATAACACACCCAAACACTCCTCCACCTTGTATTATGTCCAAAATAAAATTATCAATTGCGCTAATCAGGATTAATTATGCAGAGAAGGGTGAAATAAGCTGCCAAGTTATTATGGACGGAATATGGTGGGAGAACTATTGTATTTCCAGTAATCAGCCATCGATCTTGGCTCATATCATCTCTCCTTCCCTGCGAAATTCCTGGCCAGTAGTCAGCAGAGATACGGTGCGGTTTGCGATGATCATTCCTCGTGTCCTGTCTCTTTTCCAGGGTTTTAATTCCCGTGGTGGTCAGCGTGGGCGAGTGGCGAGGCTATGACAGTAACTCTGGGTGTCGGTGGTGGACGTCCCTCACCCCGACCAACCCACTACATCACCAGCGAGGTATCGGACGTGGACCTTAGGGAGGAACGACGGATTTTATTTTATAACTTTAGCATTATTCCGTAGAGTACAATATGTGTATCTTTTCAACTGCAAGCAGTTCTTCAGACATTGCATATTGACCTTTGGTATTGATTACGACATTCAGGAGGAACATTTGGTTGTGCTATTCAATACTGACGTTGCTACTGTAGGATATTATAGTTTTTATATTATTATATCTAATCTGCTGTAGCCCTAATTATCAGAGATACTACCCTATAATTTTGGTTAGTAATACTCGAATTTATAGAGGTGAAAACACTATGTGTTCCCTTTTGCAGCAGAAATGATTAGGCTGCTTTTTTGTCCCTTAATAAAAGTGAATCGTCAACCATGGTACAATAACTATAATCAATTTGTTTCACACACGTATACTACTCAGGGATTCCATACATTGTGTATATACATCTATAACTTCAAGAGTTGATAAGATACGGCAAATATATTTAGATTCTTAACATTATATTCAGTATATCAAGTGGAGAATGACGGCCACGGACAGTTGGTATGTGCTCCACCTTCAAGAGAGGGCCGTACAGACTCTATGTTCTTAAAGTCATGAAGACGCTCTACTACATTTTGATCCTTATCATGTTTATTACTGCTCTACATCAGGGGAGGGTATTGGCCCGAGTACCTCCTTTATCTGGGCCTTCAGTAGCAGCTCTGGGGTTTACTATATATTTTAGAGTGCATGTTATAGAGTACATGTTATAGAGTACATGTTATAGAGTACATGTTATAGAGTACATGTTATAGAGTACATGTTATAGAGTACATGTTATAGAGTACATGTTATAGAGTACATGTTATAGAGTACATGTTATAGAGTACATGTTATAGAGTACATGTTATAGAGTACATGTTATAGAGTACATGTTATAGAGTACATATTATAGAGTACATGCTAGAGTCCATGTTATAGAGTACATGTTATAAAGTACATATTATAGAGTACATATTATAGAGTACATGTTATAGAGTACATATTACCGAGTACATTGCTGGATTGCTGGCTGGGGCGTTCTGGAAAACTAATTGAGTATTGTAAGGTAGAGCCGTCTGCGTATGAATGGATGGGACTGGAGGTACAGTTGAGAAGATCATTTATGAAAATTAGAAAGAGACTAGGAGATAAGACAGAGCCCTGAGGAACACCGTAGTTGATAGGATGAGGAAGTGAGCGATGGCCGTCCACAACCGCAGCTATGGAATGGCCGGAAAGGAAATACAATAGTTACTGTACATTACAACCACAAACATTACAAGTATGGATTAACGTATTTAATTATAAGTAGCATTAAGCTCTGGCCTCCCAATGGTAAAACTAAACTCAAACTATAACTCACTGGCAGGCGGCGTCACACAGACAATTTTCCGACGTTTTTACAAGCCAAACTCAAATTACCGCTCATGTTATTTTATTGAAACTCACTCACACAAAATTATAAGCTCACTTTAGTTGTACGATACTACCGAAAAAAACAGTCCTTTTAATGTCACCTTAAGTTTTGTTTTATGTGGAAGAGGGAGACAAAAGGCAAAACTGCCTGTGACGAGTGCCTCCCCCAGAGTTGAAAGAGTGACAGGGCCAAAATCAAGGAATGTACGAGCCAAAATGCCTGGACACACGGGGTTTGAAGCAATTTAAGTCATAGGACGAGGGAAACATTGATTCAGGGAGAGAGTTCCAGAACTCAGCTGTTGAATAGAAGAAAGATTGAGAATATCGTTTCACTCTTGGGTTGGAGAGCTGCACAGAGTAGGGGTTGGATTGTGTTGCAGGTCGGGTGCTATGTGCTCTATGTAGAGGAGGTGGTATACACTGGGAGAGCTCTGAAGAACACTGATTATTGTAATAGCGGTAGAATAGTGAGAGAGATGCAACATTGCGGCGAATAGAGAGAGATTGCAGAGAGTTCGTGAGTGGACGTGAGTTGATGAAACAAAAGGCTTTCTTTTCTACTTTGTCTAGAAGTGCTGTGTGAAAGAAATCCTCCCCACACATGCGAACAATACTCAATTCATGGACGCACTGTGCCCCTGTATAGAGCAAGAAGCTGTGTAAGGGTAAAGAACTCCCAGAGGCAATTGAGCACACCCAGCTTCTGGGAAGTCGTTTTTAGCAAGAGTGGTAATATGGAGAGATCAGAAGCAAATAAGCCACCGAGAATATTAAGAGAAGATGAAGGCTAAATTTGTATGTTGTTGAAGATTAAGTGATAGTCTTTATGTGTAGCACTGTCAGCTTATATGTACAGTATATACTGTATACCACCCATAATTCTACTCAAGCAATCCAGTAGTGATTCTCGTAATTATGTCTCGACGAGGATGCATGACCTCCCGCTCCGCAGGTATTGACAGTGTATAAAGCATTTCACGCGCCGGCAGCTCACCGCCATTATAGGTATGCAACAATTAATTATATGCTGTTAATTACCTAATGTGCTCGCGTGCATTAGTTGGCGGCAATGAATGTATATCCGGGAAATAAAACATCCGCCGTGGATTATCGCGGTGGGTGGCGGAGTTTGGACCATCAGGTACAACTAACGGGGATAATTAACCTTATCAACTAATGGTCTTTTCGTCTATAACGCAGGGGGCGGGGGGGAGGGGGGGGGGGGGGGCGTCGGGGGTCACATTCCCTAAACTTTGGACAGGAGCAAACTCTACTTTTCTTTTACTAGGACGGGGACTTCATAAAGTAACCTAACTTAGTTTAACCCCTTTTAAAACATTACGAACGATAATGACGAGAGTTAAACATGTCCCACCTCTGTTTACTACCGGGCCTCCAGGCATTACCCAAACAAGAGCTAAACTTGTCCCGCCTCTGTTTACTAGTTTTCTAGTTTCCTCCCTAGACCTCCATCAAACTTTAAACAAAATCCATTAGATCCCCCTTCTAGATTAATTTGTTAATTTTTTTAAGTAAAAAAATTCCGGCCGAAGGCCGGGTCTTCCAAATTTACAGGTTCACTACCGTTCGCCAGGAAAAAAATCGACACCTAATTAGCACGAAAGGTCTTAATAATGACAAAGAAATGGGGCGAAAGGTCTTAAAATTGACAAAGTAATGGGACAAGCATCTTAAGATCTGAAAACTAATGGGGCTAAACATGAGGGAGAAGGGGGACCAGAAAAACGGCTCCTCTCCCCTTAAACACGTCCATCCTCTGTTTACTACCGGGCCTCCAGACATCAGTCACTGGGTCTCCGCGGCATGGGATTTACGGCACAACTGACACATGAGCTTAACATAATGTGGAATAACATATAACACTACTGGTGCTATCAAACCCATAGCATTATAACCAGTTAATATGCAGTATATAAACCAAATTACCGGTGATGTACAGATATTGCCTTGTACCGTATCGGGCCATACAATGTGTAATCAAACATACCGGCTACAGTAATAGAGTACATTTTTTCCCAACTGACGGTAAATTGCCATGTTCTCATCTTAAATACTCAGCTATTACGATTATTTGTGTTGTGAAATGTGTTGCTAATTGTGAAAACTTGGCATTAATATAACGTAGAGTCGTAATACTTCTAGATTTTGTCATTAAATATCAAGGAAACAATTGCTAAAGGATTCAAATTACTGTCAGCCGAAATATAACCGTCTACACAGAGTAATGCTTTTATCACGTCACAGCATTATACTCATGATGGTTATCTCACGTATTCCTCACCATTACTATGCTAAAAGAAAGTAAAATGGCTTACAATTCAGAATATTTTGACAACCTATCCAATGCCTTGTCGTGGTAAACTACCGATTTATCAGCTTAATCTGCCAATTTATATATGTTTTTAATTATTTACAAAACACCATAATTATACTGTATATTTATTTTTTATTAATTTCACCTCAACACCAAAAACCTCCAATGAAATTAATGAAAGCATATGTGATCCACCAGGATTCGAACCCGGGTTATCACACACAAATTTGTAGACACCTTAACCATTACACCACCAAGACGGTTAAAGGTTTATGCACACGCCTACGACTTCTTATCCATTCTCGAATACTGGATATTAATCTGATCATGTTCATATTTCCACCGCACTATGGTAGCCTAATGTTTAAGTGAGAGGAAAGCATATTCATGGGGCACAGATAATTTAGAACGGCCTCGCTACGAAATATCCCTGAACCTACTGATAATCTAGTTTTTATTAATTTCACCACAACACCAAACACCTCCAATGAAATTAATGAAAGCTCATATGTGATCCATCAGGATTCGAACCCGGGTTATCACACACAGATTTGTAGACACCTTAACCATTACACCACCAAGACATAGTAGATAGTAGTATACTGTATATTCAACCTTATTAGTGGATGACTTAATATACATAAGAATCTTAGTTTAACATATACAGATAGGCTATAAAGAAGCGTCATGATAACCATTATGATATATAATAATGTTTTCAGACTTTTATCTGTTGTTCAACTTCTATACCTAGTTTTTAAGTAATAATTTATCTTAGAATTATATAAAAAATAAATTAAAAATAAATAAATATAAATATATATATAAAGTAATACAGTATACAGTATATATATATATATATATATATATACTGTATATACTCCCAGCCAGACTCGAACACCGACAGTCAGTAAGAGTATCCATGTTGCACCCGTGTTGACTCTGTTACGAACCCGAATTTGTGCTCTTTAAAATAGCAGCACAACAGTAATAACATATATGATTATATAATAAAACAAACTGGTGGTACGAGAGAAACCACTTCATAATTTCAACTCATTAAATATTATGGCAAAACAGATAACAAATTTAATGTTAACCTGGATAAGTGGTGATGATACTGATAAAATATTTGTATTGTACTTTCCCCTTCAAACACACACACACACACACATTTCACAATATTGTCTAGGGTAAACCCTTTCCACCTTAGTTACATAATCATCGTTTACACACTTTCTCCTTTTGTTGAAATATTACACTATATTTCCACCTTTGTGTAATGGTTTATGTGCATATGTTCTGGGTGTGGTGTCCCGAGTTTGATTCCTGGGAGGATCATTTGTTTTCATTAATGTATTCAAGTACATTGGGGTTTGTTATGGAGGAATAATGTTAAGAGCGGGGGGTTCCTTATTTTACTTATCACCGTCCACCACAACATCAAATATTCCTCTTAACCTACGTTTAATTACGCATCCATACATCTTTTCACTACTCTTTGTAGTCATGTGGCCATTGTATATACGAATACCTTATACATTTTGATCAAAACAAATTCTAACAATACATAATATTAATACTTGCAAGTCAACCTACTTTAACTAGCGACTACTGTATAATTAAATAAATATAAATATCTGAACAATGAAAAAGTACCTTGTCAAACTGACTAGGTATTGCATGTGTTTTAGAATACTAAACATTCAACGCTTTATATCAACAGTATTTGAATCAAGACACGGGATGAAAGCCACTGGTAATTCAGGGCATGTCTTTATAAGTGATTATCGAGTCAAACCATTTCGAAACTGGTAAGAACAATGTAACTATTTTATGTTTACAGTGAACAACTAACCATCAACCACAAAAACTTCCCCAATTACTCATAGACCACGACCCATAAAACCTTCTCCCTCACCAAACTAAGTCATGGAGCAGCAAACCAGCACCTTCGGCAGTTTTTGTGGCCGCTTTGCTGGTCGGGTTCTTCTCATTATCATTTAACAACCGGAGTGAGCCCGAGTCCAGGCTAATAAACTAAGTGGTTTCATTCACGATGGTGGCCGATTTGACGTTGACAGGCTAAGAAGGGAGACGTGTGGGGAGCAGGGAGGAGATGGGGAGGAAGGGGGACGTGGGGGTCAGGGAGGAGAAGGGAGAAGGGAGGGCATGGGGGAGCAGGTAGGAGGGGGACGTGGGGAGCAGGTAGGAGAAATTCCATATTTAAGCATCATGCTGTATGTACATTGATGATGCAATGAACACAAAATTAAGAAATAGACACACAAAAGAAATGTATTGAACATAAAATAGTTACTCTCAGCAAATAGATAAGCCATACTTAAGGAAACCTGTTCGTCATGAGGTAGACATGCAAGTATATAGAAGGAATTCATAGTTTATTAATATTTATTTGTGTTTTTATCCCACTTACATGTAAGCATAGATCAACACATGTACTGCATATTATACACAGCCACACACAGACTTGGGCAAAGAAAGTATCTAAACGAAGGTAGTGGTAATTTCATAACTGAATATGAAACTTAAGTATGTAGTAGTATTTTGTATTAGTGAATAGATGAGAGATTGCTAGGTATATACTTATTTATATACATCCTAACTGTATTTATCTATTTTTACAATTATACAGTATATTATATTGTCCTCCCTGATAAGTTGATTAGGCTACTGACTAACTACTATCAATTAATAGTATTTATTACACTGCAATTTAGAGAAAGCTACGACACTTACAGAAACTTACTAATTTGCAATACACACTCTCACTCTCTCTCTCTCTCTCTCTCTCTCTCTCTCTCTCTCTCTCTCTTTTCTCTCTCTCTCTCTCTCTCTCTCTCTCTCTCTCTCTCTCTCTCTCTCTCTCTCTCTCTCTCTATCTCTCTCTCTCTCTCTCTCTCTCTCTCTCTCTCTCTCTCTCTCTCTCTCATCTCTCTCTCTCTCTCTCTCTCTCTCTCTCTTTCTCTCTCTCTCTCTCTCTCTCTCTCTCTCTCTCTCGCTCTCTCTCTCTCTCTCTCTCTCTCTCTCTCTCTCTCTCTCTCTCTCTCTCTCTCTCTCTCTCTCTCTCTCTCCTACTGGTGTACCAATGTGGCGGGTTGTTGCAGTAGTAGGTGTGAGGAGGGTTGGTGGAGGCAGATGACCCGGAGTTCATTATATATTTTAGGTTATCAGTCGGTAATAAACCTTGTCCTGGACCCCCTTCACTCCCTCCAACATCAGAGTGACAGGGCCGAAATCAAGGGACGTTCGAGCTAAAATGCCTGGACACACGGAGTTTGAAGAAACAATTTAAGTCATAGGAAGAGGGAAAGACTGATTCTGGAAGAGAGTTCCAGAGCTCAGCAGTTGAATAGAAGAAAGTCTGAGAATAGTGTTTCACTCTTGGGTTGGAGAGTTGCACATAGTAGGGGTGGGATTGTGTTGCAAGGCGGGTACTACTTACCCTACGTAGAGGAGGTGGTATACACTGGGAAAGCTCCGAGGAACACTGATTATTGTAGTAGCGATAGAATAGTGAGAGAGATGCAACATTGCGGCGAAGAGAGAGAGAGATTGCAGATAATTGGTGAGTGGACGGGAGTTAATGATATGAAAAGCTTTCCCTTCTACTTTATCTAGGAGTGCGGTGTGAGAGGATCCTCCCCACACATATTGAACAATACTCAATACAAGGACGCACTGTGCCCCTGTACAGAGCAAGTAGCTGCGCAGGGGTAAAGAACCCCTTGAGGCGGTTGAGCACACCCAGTTTCAGCGAGACCGCAATATGGTAATATATATATATATATATATACTGTTTGTAGTATATATACTGTATATATAATTTTGTATTTATTTTATTTTTCCTATGTGAATGAGGGAGATAAAAGGCAGAACTGCCTGTGGCGAGTGCCTCCCCCAGAGTTGAAAGAGTGACAGGGCTTAATCATATATAATAAATATAATTGGTAATAATATAGATAGCTATATAAACAGTGAACGTAGTGGTGGTTATTGTGACAATGGGCATGTCTTCGTAGCGCAATGGATAAATGCACTGAATTTCGGTGTGAGCATCCTAGGTTCGAATCCCTGGACTGCCACATGTATTTGTTGATTTCATTAATTGAGTTTAGGAGTAAAGTCGGTTGGTGGAGGTAACATAATAATTTAATTACACATGGCGCTGAAGACAATTATGACGGTATTGTTAGTATGATTATTACTAGTTTGATTGATGGTAGGAGAGAATATGCTTAATTTAGATCAAATTATGCATAACAAATGTTAGATTACGGAATTTTCGATTTGAGATGTAGTTTCTGATAACGAAATTAATGCTGGTGTTATAGTTTGGTACCAAAGTGTCAAGCGTAGCAGTTTGGTACCAAAGTGTCAAGCGTAGCAGTTTGGTACCAAAGTGTCAAGCGTAGCAGTTTGGTACCAAAGTGTCAAGCGTAGCAGTTTTCTTTTCATTTGGGGAACACAGCAGATTATTTATATTTGCATGTGATATTATATTGCCTATCTTTGCTGTGCAGTTGTGTTAAAAAATTAAGATTCCTATCCCAAGACGGCCATAATAATGCACCTAACCATAGTGATTCCTTACGCATTGATTGATGAAAAAGTATAAAATAAATCTAAAAACAAATTGAGAATATGAAACATGACTGATTCAAAATTTGCTCTCACAAAACATGACTCTATCCCAAAGTCTGTGTGCTATGTGGAAAAGCCAACATCCTTCCCACATACTTAGGATTACGGCAATAATTTCCGAGTACCTGTTTGACTGGTTACCACCCACTCACTTCCTCATTATTTACGCTGCCTACCTGCCTGCTATGCGAGTCAGTCTGTCGCTCGCCTGATGCTCTTGTACTTCTTCATTGGTCTTTGGTAAACAGTCCTGCTTCCTTCTGCACCATATGTCAAGTAGTTGGATATGTGTATTAATTCCTCTCACTCGGTTAAATATTTTGTAAGCTAGTAAGATAATATGTAGAATCTTCATTAACGATCTTCTCAACTGTACCTCTAGTCTTATCCACTCATATGCTGATAACTCCATCTTTCACTAGTCAACTAGTTTTTCACAATTACTAAAGAAAAAACTCACTTGATGAGACCATAACACGCCTAACTTCTGATCAATCAACTACTTCCGATTGGGGCAGAGAGAATCTTTTTACTTTCAATGTTTCCAGAATCAAATTTCTCCTATCTACCTGTAAACATTTTGCACATGACTATCCCATACTCTTCAACAATACACAAATCAACCCTTCATCTTTTCTCAATATTCTTGGTATATGTTTTTGTCTAACCTTTCTTGGGGGCTTGTTACAGGAAGTTTTGCCTTTTGTCTCCTTCATACACATAGAAAAAGAAATATAAATTAGAGGCTAATTTCTGAGGAGACATGCAAGTATCACAGAAGTTGGAGTAGGTGAAGGGTAAAGATAACAGGAATATGTATAGTAGTAGCTTGGAAGAATTTAAATATAATGGGAAGGAGAAACTAGTAGGAGGTGGTGCAGGGGGTGGGAAAGGTGATTAAGGGAGGGTAGTGCTTGGTTTTTGGGTCTATATATTAATTGTCTATTAATATTTTGTATTTTATTTTGCTCGCTATACCTCCATCAAGCTCAAAGAAAAACACCCTCTAGACCCCCTTTCAAAATATATTTGTACATTTTTCGGTATTAATATTACTAACAGATGGTTTTAGGGGATATAGGAAAAATGTCATTGAACCAAATGGTTGAAATGATCTCAATACATTGTAACAGAGCAGAAAATCTCTTATAATAATCTAACACATGGAATCAAGTGTTGAGGAAAATTAAGTATAGAAGAAACTTCATGTTTTCATTGAAGGAATAACAGATATAGAGGGGATAGTGGCTGATTTTGTGTTCTATTAATTAATGTATTCATTATTTTTTGTTTAGTTTCCTCGCTAGACCTCCATCAAGCTTAGAAAGAAAAAAACCTAGACCCCCGTTCAAGATAAATGTGTACATTTTTCGATAGAAAAATGTCCCGGCCAAAGGCCGGTTTCTCTTAAGAGAGAGAGAGAGAGAGAGAGAGAGAGAGAGAGAGAGAGATGAGAGAAGAGCTAGAGTAAATGAGAGAGACAGGACAGGTATAGTAGGCTAGGATAGGACACACACACACACACACACACACACACACACACACACACACACACACACAGGCTATATTAAGGACAGATGGATCGCTAGCCACTCTCTTGATGAAGCAACAATGCCGCCACAAATCTTCCTTATTGTAGGCTATTGGTTGTGTACAGTGGTGGTGGTGGTGGTGGTGGTGGTGAGCAGGGGCATTCACCACCAGGAGCACCCAATACACACATACATACACACACTTGGTACATCACATACACACACACACATTCGGCTATATTGCACACACACACACACACTCACTCGGCTACCCACACACATACACGCTCGACTCTCTCTCTCTCTCTCTCTCTCTCTCTCTCTCTCTCTCTCTCTCTCTCTCTCTCTATCTCTCTCTCTCTCTCTCTCTCTCTCTCTCTCTCTCTCTCTCTCTCTCTCTCTCTCTCTCTCTCTCTCTCTCTCTCTCTCTCTCTCTCTCTCTCTCTCTCTCTCTCTCTCTCTCTCTCTCTCACACACAGGACACACTCGATTAGTTTACCATGTGTCAAACTATAGTTCTAATATAAAGCCTATAACGTAAACCAATATAGTATTAGTTAAGTAGGCGTTGGTTAAGAGCTACTGGTTGAAATGGTTGAGTTGCCCAGTTATCTGCCCCCCTGAATCTGAATGGTTTGAAGCTCGTGTGCATGGATTGAACTCCTGTTCTGGTTATCTGATCTCCCTACTAGCTTCATAACGCCACGACTGGGATGTTATTTAAAGTTCCCCTTTGAAAAACAAATATAAGTGTAAACACAAATAGTGACTCATAACCTATGGACTTAAATTAGTTTATGTTAGATGAAAAAACAATTATGTAAATTACTATAACTGGTTGATGAAGACCATACTTCTAACAGGTGTATTAGTATAGGTTCAGTATCGTATTACTATAACTGGTTGATGAAGACCATACTTCTAACAGGTGTATTAGTATAGGTTCAGTATCGTATTACTATAACTGGTTGATGAAGACCATACTTCTAACAGGTGTATTAATATAGGTTCAGTATCGTATTACTATAACTGGTTGATGAAGACCATACTTCTAACAGGTGTATTAATATAGGTTCAGTATCGTATTTAAAGATTACGTAACCAAATTGTTAACGTAATAAGTTTCCAATTATCTCACATTAATTTTTGCAACGCTTCTTCAGGAATAGTATCTAAAATTCCTGACTAAAGAAAATGCAGTCGAGCACAACAGCTAAGCACAGTTATTATTAATTTATTTATTGGTTATTTCGCATTATATTCATAGTAAATAAGGATGAAAAATTTTACCTACGAACAAAAAGTAATTTCAATGGCAAAATATATAGCTTAACAATCATTCGACTATGTTCGCTTCAATAACATATCCACAAAAATCTTGGGTCCCTCAATAAACCTGGTGTTTGTTATGCACACAGTCGCCAGGGGGACGCATGTATAATCATTTACAAACACCCACCTGACCACACGCTATATTTTCATGTGTCCAAGAAAAAACAAAAGCTCGTGTTTGGTTCTTGGTCTGGTCAGTTCGGCAGGGTGATGAGGTGGTGTGTGTGTGTGTGTGTTTTTTTTTTTTTTTTTTTTTTTTTTTTAAAGTGTGTGTGTTATGTGTATGTATGTGTGTGTGTGGTGTGTGTGTCCAGGCATCACCAGGGGACTGTCAGAAAGCTATATACGAGGCAGGGCAGCGTACCTGAAGTTAAGTAATACACTACTATACTGTGAGTGACTGTAGGAGGCGCCGAAGAAGTGATAGGGGGCGGTGTAAGTGAAGCTAAGGGCGTGGGTACCTGGCTCAGTGCTGACAGTGCTGATTTGGTGGGGGGGGGGGGGAGGGATTGGTAAGAGGAATTATGTAGGTGACTATACTGTTTCTTCTCAACTGACGATAAATTGAATCCCTTAACAGCAAATTTCTCGATACTTAAGGGAACAATATGAAACCACAATGTCTCTGCTTCATACTAAGACCAAGTTTATATTATTAAAACCACATTTCACTACAAAATCTTCAAAATAACTGAACAATTTTGATGGGAACTTTGCATTTTACCGTCAGTTGAAAAGAAACAGACTATAGGGAGGGGATTGGTGAGAAGGATAGTCTTGGTGTGGAGTGGTAGGAAAGATATACTGTATTTGGTTGGAGGGATGGTATTGGTGACAGATAGATGATAGGGATAGTATTGTTGATAGATGTATGAATGGAAGTACAGGTATTGGTGGTCTGTTTTTC
The DNA here is from genome assembly GCA_032716605.1 of Paralithodes platypus. Taxonomy (NCBI): domain Eukaryota; kingdom Metazoa; phylum Arthropoda; class Malacostraca; order Decapoda; family Lithodidae; genus Paralithodes; species Paralithodes platypus. Next base: position 8,160,481 of record CM064529.1, read on the forward strand.
GGGACACCCTTCTCCCTCATGCTTAGCCCCTATAGTTTTCACATTTTAAGACGTTCGGCTAATTAATTTGGCGATTTTAAGACATTTCGCCCCTTTTCTTTGTCAATATTCAGACTTGTCGTGTCATTTAGGTGTCGATTTTTTCGTGGCGAGGGATAGCGAGCCTGTAATTTAGAAAGAACAGGCCTTTGGCATCTGCACAGGATGCAACACAGCACCCCATACTATTAAACACATCATAGAAGACTGCATTCTACACAATCACTTAAATACGCCAACAACATAATCTACACTCCTTGAGAGCCCTGTGGGAAAGCCTGATCGTGGCCATGGCCTTCCTTAGGGACTCTGGGCTGTTCGGCCAGGCAGCTTAGGGAACGAAAACAACCACAACAACAACCATCAGCTGAAATAAAACCAACTTATAGCTATACCACACTAAAGTCCGCCATAACCCCGGCCAAGGTACTGGGAGGCGGTCACTTCCCGGGGCTATAAGGCTGCAATAACCCGTCCACTTTCCGCGGACATAATTATCCGGGATCACACATTTTATACATCTGTTGGTGGAGTTAGTGGCAGGTGTAGCGGTCATTACACCTGCCTTAGCCTCACCTTTACTACACCTTTACACCTGAACCCCGGACCCTTACCCGCCTGCACCATGACCCTCTTGTCAGATATTTCCACCCTCTGTTTCTCCTTCCCCGTGTTGTAAACTTGGCCACTACAGACCCTGCTGCTAGTAGGTCTTGGGTTTGTTGTTGTTGTTTGGCGTGTGTATGTGTTTAAGTTGTTTTCCATCTGTGTTGTTGTTTGTGGTCTGTATTTATGTTCTTGCTGTACTCAACTAATTCACCTAATTGTAGTATACAGGATTTGAGTTTCTAGGCTCTTATTGACCCGCTTCCCAAGATTCTGTTATCTAATTTGTTTTTTAAAATGTTGATATTCCCTGCACCCACCACTTTATCATCCACCTGACTCCACATATTAACACTTCTATATGGAAAACTGTATTTCCTCACATCTCCTTTACATCTGCCTTTCATTAACTTGCAACTAGTAGTGTGTGGGTGTGTGGTTGTTGGAGGAGGGGAAAGAACTATGTGTGAATACTGTGTATGAGTTATGCGAATGTTTATGTATAAACTGTGCCCCAAACGAACTGGAATGTTGTTGCTGTGTATGTGTGAAGGAGAGACGTGTTTGTGTGTGAAAGCCTGTGTATGTTTTCTGTGGGAGTCTCGTAAGTGAGTTTTAGCTAAAGGTGGTCCATTGTGTTCCTGTTTGTAGCCTCACACTTTACTGACCACATAGTATTCACAACATATCCTTCTGAGTTTCCGAGTTGCAGGAGCCAATAGGGTTTCATTCACTTTCATTGTATTGAATCGTTTTGCAGTACATTATTTTTTCATTACATTTAGGTGTTTACTGTATGCTCACTTTTTATTAAACGACGATTTCCTATTGATTCTCTATTGGACCTACCAGATGATTATCGAGAAATAAGTTACGGAGAGATTCAACTTTCCGTCAATTGAAATTAAACCGACTATATACAGTATAGTGTGAAGTTGAAATATTTTTGTCTCATTCACTCTCCTCTTTTAACTAACTTTTCCTAATAACTTGTCATTCACTACCGTGTTGCATCACTCTCTCCTTTCTATCGCTATTTCAACCACCAATGTATTTCGGTTAATACACTTCTCCCCTTATGAAGTGTAGATGACACACTCATTTCAACACAAGCCCGATCTTATTTTACATAACTATTCATTCAAATTGTGAATCTTTTGTCATAGTTATAGTTATAAACAAATACATGCATACGGTGAAACAGATAAACACGCAAATTCACACTATCTTTCCCTATTCAGATGCTTCGAGATCCTGTTAAATACTATCTACCCATTCATTTAAATTCATATTTATTTTGATTATGATTACTTGTTTCACATTTTTGTGAAATTAGAGTCTTATTACCGTGAAAATTCATTGTTTGCACTTTTTCAAACCTGGACAAAAATATTATAGTAGCAATAATAATACATAAATAATTATTGTATCCCGTTACAGCTGAACCATATACTGTATGTGTGCAATACAATACTGGATTACCATTACAACAAACAGAGTTAATAATTCTATAACTTTGCAAAAACAAAAGCGTGAAGAGTTACGTAGTTTGAAAATATGTTTGAAGGAATACGGTGATGAAAGCATGGAAGAGTTGAAAAGACGCTCTTATTAGTAGTGAAATACCAAGAATGGCAGTTTGAGAAAAAGATTTTCACGTATGTGGCTAAGGCAATACAATGGGTAAGTAATAGGTGTGAAAGTCGGAAGTGTGAAAACAACGGCTATGGTAACCTTCTGTGTTCACAACTTTACTGTATCGTACACACACACACACACACACACACACACACACACACACACCACACAAACACACACACTCACACACACACACACACACACACACACACACACACACACACACACACACACACACACACACACACACACACACACACACACACACACTGTAACACTCACACACGCAACCCCCCCAAAAAAAAAAAAAAAACCCCACAAAAAACGAACATGCAAAAACAAACTCATCCAGACATGCCAATATACACATTCATTCTCTATTTCTCTTACACACATACAAAAGCAAACACAGATATACATAAACATACAAACTCAAACAAACAATAACATACACACACCCACACCCACACCTGTTGTAATATACTCCCCCCCGCCGCTGCGACTGTTGGCATAATGTGTTTTTCTGTCTCTATAAACTAGCCGGGTATGGGTTTACAAATATGAAACGTGTGCGGGTGTGAATGTGGGCTGCGTGCTTGATGGTCGCAATATCCCTTTACTTCAGCCAATTGGCCAGTTAGCTTCAAATAGAGGAGCAAATGTTCTTTTATAAATGGCGTGTATCCCCCGCCCATCTGTTTATACATGGCCTATGAAAACTTGGTCCCAATTTAATTTAGGGATTGGTTTTTTGCATGGCTCTCGCATCAATATGTTTGTAAGTGATGATAACTGCGCCATCACCAGGGACCGGGACTCGATGTTTTGAAATCCGTTCGGTTCTCGCTTTTTTTCGTTCCTCTCATTCGTTCCGTTTTCGTTTTCGCCATTTTTCGTGCTTTTGGTTTCAATTCGTATCGTTCATCTCGTCCCCTTATATTTATCTCGGTTATCACAGTCTTCAAGGGACTGGAGTTCTCGAATAGAGGCTCCAATCCTGACACTATTGTTTATTTACAGTGTGCTGGCTCAATATTCCAGGTGGGTTTCAAGATAGCCTCTGAAGTCCCATTTTAACTAACTAAAGCCTGGTTCACACATAGCTGAGTCGGTGCGCGAGTCCAACACGAGTGTGACTCGTCGATTATCGCCGTCGCTGGAGACCGAGTCGGCCGCGAGTAGCAATTGCTCCCGAGTCAAGGAGAGTGTAACACGAGTTAACTCGAGTTAATACGAGTCAACACGTGTCCATGCAAGAGTCTGTATGAGTAACTGAGAATCAAAACGAGTGTCACACGAACCAAACACGAGTGTCCAAAATTTGAAAAATAACGGCCACATTCCAGAGCACGCAAACAAAGAGTATGGACGAGTCTAACACGAGTCAACGCGAGTCAACACGAGTCAACGCGAGTGTTACACGGATCAACATGTGTGTTACATACGTGTTGTTGCGTGTAGACACGTGTTGATTCGCCAACGTCGAAATGATGACGAAAAGCGACGAATCACCAAAGAGTGTTACACGGGTTTACACGAGTCAACACGAGTTAACACGAATAATGAAGAGTTATTCAGAGTTCAGCACGAGTTAACACGTACGTATGTAGGCCACAATCGTGGGTACTCGCCACGTGGCCCAAAAATTTCATGCATGCATTACATTTTTGGACCCCGTGGCGAGTACCTACGAGTGTGTCGAGTAAACAACGAGTCTAACACGAGTGTTGAGGAGTCTCGACGAGTCATTGCCGAATAGCAAAATTTCAGCACTCGTGTTGGACTCGCGCACCGACTCCCCTATGTGTGAACCACCCTTAACTAACTCAGTCTTCTTGCTCCTGTTGTTCTGCTTGCTTCTCTCATTCCTTTTGCCTCTCTCTTTTCAGGTTTCGCTCATCTCCCTTCTTTGGTTTCCTTCTCTTCACCTTGTCCTCTCGCTTCTGGTATTCCACTTACTTTGCTTGTTCCTATTAATGTCCTTGTATTTTTTGCTCCTCTGCCTTTGCTACTTTTTTACCTTCATTTTCATCCTTCTTCTCTTGTTGTTTTTCTCGTCTTTCTCGCTTCTCTTACTTGTCTTCCTTTTGCTACTTTTTCCTTCCATTTCTGCAGTTCCTTCTTTACTGTCATTACTATTACTACTCTTTAATATTGTGTCTTATTTCTCTCGATATTCTTGCACTGGATATTTCGTAGCTCTCCTTATGATTGTTCCCATTGTTTCTCTTGCTTCTCTCATTCTTCTCACTGCTCTTGTGTGTGTGTGTGTGAGTGTGTGTGTTTTACTACTATCGCTCTTCTCACTACTCTCGCATTTCAGTTTTCCCATTTTTTGTCGTTTTCTAGTTCTTTTCACTTAGTATACTTGCTCTCTCTCTCTCTCTCTCTCTCTCTCTCTCTCTCTCTCTCTCTCTCTCTCTCTCTCTCTCTCTCTCTCTCTCTCTCTCTCTCTCCTCTCTCTCTCTCTCTCTCTCTCTCTCTCTCTCTCTAGTATACACACGTCGCCGTTTTTGCCGTGTGTTTTCACTACCGTATATTTGCTTTTACTCTTCCCTCTTTTTATTGTTGTGCAGATAGTCAATCCTCACACCTCTCTTAATTATTCTGATCATGTCTGCGCTTGATTAAACAACCACACGCACACACGCAGTCACATGCACACACACAGAGAATAAGGTGCTCACATAACCCTGCTCTCTCTCTCTCTCTCTCTCTCTCTCTCTCTCTCTCTCTCTCTCTCTCTCTCTCTCTCTCTCTCTCTCTCTCTCTCTCTCTCTCTCTCTCTCTCTCTCTCTCTCTCTCTCTCTCTCTCTCTCTCTCTCTCTCTCTCTCTCTCTCTCTCTCTCTCTCATATTTATCCATGTTCCCTTACACACACACACACACACACACACACAGCCAGCCAGCCAGCCAGCCACCCTCTAGCCTGGCCTATCTTTTAAACTATCTCACATACTCTCGCCCGAACCCCTCTATCACTCACCAGATTTTTTCGCCCATATTTTCCTCCTCTTTTTTTGCACTTTTTTGTTTTAACTTTCTTTTCGCCTTCGTGTATTTTATATATAGTTTAACATTACGCTAATAAAACACGTGTGTTAATAAATTACCTCCATAAATATATCACGAATCAGTGGAAAGTTAAGGGGAGGTTTTTAGGTTGTTCCCTAGACCTCCATCAAGCTTAACATTTCACCCCCTAGACCCTCTTTCAAGATAAATTTGTAAATGTTTTGGCAGGAAACCCGACCCTTCTCCCTTTAATGACTCCTTCACCACCATTACGTATTTTTTTATTACAATCTGGTTACCATTAGATGATATTCATTAGTTTTTAATCTACCTCCACGACTCAAATGGGTAAATACGATCTCAATAAACCCTCTTACTAACTTATAGCTCCTTCTTAAGCTGCGTAAAATAATATAATTTTAGCCAAAATCAAAGGTAAAGTGCGTCATGGTGCCGAAGGGGTTTACACAGTAAATGTACAGGAAGTTAACCCTTTGAGAACCATGACGCATTTTGACAGTATATAATTATATTCTGGCTTTCATTAGACGATATTATACAGTTTAAGAAGGATCTGTGGGAATTATAAGGGGAAAGACTATCTCAATTAACCCTTTGACTTGCATATACCCTTCCGTATCTGAATATAATCGTCTAATAATAGCTGGAAAACAGAAAGGAAATGCGTATTGGATCTTGAAAGGGTTAACCAGCTGACCGTTAAAACAAAATGCGTATTGGATATTGAAAGGGTTAAAACTAGCTGACCGTTAAAACAAAATACCCATAGAAATTATAAGAAGAAATATCTCCTTTTCAAAAACAGAAAAAAACATGAATAGACAAATTAATAATCCAGCCATATTTTAGCCCTCTGAGTACTAACATATGGTGGCATCTTCGTCTTTTACTTCATTCATCTTAAAATCAAGGAACACCCCGTTCTTAACATTAATCAACCATTATAAACCCCAATGTACTTGAACAAACTAATGAAAGCATATGGTCCTCCCGGGATTCGAACTCGGGACACCACACCCAGAACATAAGCATCTAAAGTTTAATCTAAACCATTACACCACCAACACAGTTAAAGGTTAACTACACGATTACGATTAATGTCCATACGAATTAGAAGAATTGTCAAACTTAACCGTCTGATTAGTGTTTGAAAGAATGAAAGACGTAGCCAACGTAATGAACATGTTTAAAACGTCCACGAAATGACCCCTTGGTGATAGTATGGCCGATCTCCATTTTCTACAGGGTCTCTCTCCGGTTCGGGATAAGGGGTAACTGCACTTTAGCCCGGCCTTGTAAAACCCAAGCCAGGATGGTTTGTGGCTCCAGCATCGGCTCCTGTAACCTTCAGCGCCTCGTTCAGGAAGGCTGGGACACCATTGTTAGTGCTTGGGGGTTCTGTAGCTCTTTGACCGCTATCAGGAACTCGTTCGGACTTTTTATTTTGAGGGCGACGCTACTGAGTCTCTCTTTGTGTGTGTGTGTGTGTGTGTGTGCGTGTATGTGTGTGTGTGTGTCGTGTGTGTGTGTGTGAGAGAGATTCCTATTCGGTGTGAGTGTTTTCTTTAATGGTGTATTTGTATGTCAATATCTTATGTTATGTATTTGTGTGAACAGTGTTTGTGCATCATTCAATTTGATGCTTATGTTTGTCCTGTTCCCTATATGGTGCGTGAGTGTGTTGTGCCCATGGTGTGTGTGTGTGTGTAGTGTCTGCCAATATGATGTTGAAGTTAAGGTTAATGAGCGATTTGACTATCAAATTTTCATAAATAATAGGTGCGTTAAGCTAATGTTATGTCCTAAAAAGTGGTCGGAGAAGAACTAAGTGTGATGGTGTAGGATCCCTGGTGAGTCACAGAGTAATTACCTCCTGCCCCAACTCTTGTCCCTGCCCCCTATCTCCACCCTTAAGGGGGGAGGGTTCACTTGTTGGTCGATTTATTATTTTTGTTTTCCTAGTTCTCTCCCTAAACCTCCATGGAACTTTAAAAACAAAAACACCCTAGACCCCCTTTCAAGATAAAATTGTAAATTTGTCGGTAGAAAAATGTTCCGGCCTTTCCAAAAACTACAGGTTCGCTGTCGCTCGCCAGGAAAAACATCGACACGTAAATAGCACGAAAGGTCTTAATATTGACAAAGAAATGGGGTGAAAAGTCTGAAAATCTCCAAACTAATGGAACGAACGTCTTAAAATCTCAAACCTAATAGGGCTAAACGAGGAACAAGAGGGCCCAGCAAAACGACCTCATATCCCTCCCTAAACTCCTGGGTTTTAGTCCAGGCGAAGCCGAGTACCTTGGCAGGTCATGTTCGAATTTTGTGTTTTCAAAGGTATACATGGATTCCTCTCGTCGTTGCGATTCCAACGTTTTATACAGTATATATATATATATTTTTTTTTTATAATTTAGATTTTTTTTAGGCCCAATACACCTATTTTTTATGTTGATGTGTGTGTTTTTTGAAGGGTATATGTGGATTCCTCTTGTCGTTGCGATTTCAACTACATATATACAGTATATATATATATATATATATATATATATATTGTTTTTATTTAGACCATATTTTAGGCCCAATAGACCTGTTTTTGTATTTTGAAATTTTTATGTTGAATATTGTGTTTCAAGGGTATGTATAGATTCGTCTCGTCGTTGCGATTCCAACGGTATATGAATTTTTGGATTTAGACCATATTGTAGGCCCAATAGGCCTAATTTTTATTATGAAATTTCTAAATCACCCATAGACCTGTTATTTATTTATGGATGTTGCTCAATATTCTACCATAATCACAGTCTCACCCGCTGAATCCAATGGCACAAACAAAATTCAAATCGGACCATTACTTTAGGATTTAGATTTTGAATCAAACTCCAGAAACGCCCGAAATGAACACTTTTTCAACTTTAAGAGGCTTCTGCAGCCTAAACTAAAAGTCCAAATTAATTCTACCTGGTGCCATTCGATTTCTCTCGCCCAACACCTTCCATACATGGTCGTTGATCCCATTTTCGAAAACCCATTCGCCCAGAATCAAACGTTATTTTTTAAAAACACCAGGCGAAGCCGAGTACCTTGGCAGGTCATGTTCGAATTTTGTGTTTTCAAGGGTATATATGGATTCCTCTCGTCGTTGCGATTCCAACGGTATATATTTTTTATTTATTTAGACCATTTTTAGGCCCAACAGACAATTTTTTTTTCAAGGGTATATATGGATTCCTCTCGTTACGATCCCAACGGTATATATATATATATATATATATATATATATATATATATATATATATATATATATATATATATATATATATATATATATATATATATATATATATATATATATATATATATATATATATATATATATATATACTGTATATACCGGGTATATATATATATTTTTGTTTTTTTTATTGTGTTTTTAGACCATAATTATTTAGGCCCAATAGACCGCTTTATGAAGGTGTTACTACTAAGGGGCCGCCATAATAACTTGGTAACTGTAGCCGTCACTAGAATCAGCTCATCAATACGATACTCTTGGTTCCAATGAAATTTTTAGGGATATATAGTAAATCTAATTTTCAACTCGATGTTAAACTATTGTCTATATGTTATGCATGTCAGACTCTCAAATATTATCATTCAACTGCTAATTTGACTGGCGTATATGCGTATTTTTAAATATTTACTTAAGTACTTAATGATTTTGTATATGAATTTTGGTCATATCTGTGATCTAATTGGTATTAGTATAAGTTGTGATGCTACCTGGTAACATACTATGCACTTCGTAGTTGTTTTATGCAGAGAACAGATAACTGGTCTTTTTAACAGACCATAAAAAACATGAATACACAGTATTAAATAATAAAAGTTTCATGATTAACATTCGCAAAAGAAGCAGGTAAGACAACGTTAAACAATACAGGAAATATTTAATAGTCAATTAACATATTTATTGATATATTATTTTTATGAAGAGGATGACGATAAAGTGGAAGTTGAACTGACCAAACTCGACTCAAAGATGCACACCTTCAGTGGGCATTCAAATTTAAGCCGTGTACACATTTAATCAGAATCCTTAATTGAATATATCTCTAAGATTATTGGAAGGAAATGCACATTCATATAATACACATTCATATAATACACATTCATATAATACACATTCATATAATACACATTCATATAATACACATTCATATAATACACATTCATATAATACACATTCATATAATACACATTCATATAATACACATTCATATAATGAATACATTCATATAATGCACATTCATATAATACACATTCATATAATACACATTCATATAATACACATTCATATAATACACATTCATATAATACACATTCATATAATACACATTCATATAATACACATTCATATAATACACATTCATATAATACACATTCATATAATACACATTCATATAATACACATTCATATAATACACATTCATATAATACACATTCATATAATACACATTCATATAATACACATTCATATAATACACATTCATATAATACACATTCATATAATACACATTCATATAATACACATTCATATAATACACATTCATATAATACACATTCATATAATACAGGCAGTTATACAATTAATCACACTAACTAAATTTATCCCAACAATAAATATTTTTGTGCTCGACAAATCTTCACTAACTTTTTTTAATTAAATAGAGGAAGGATAAATAGAGGAAGGAAAAACAAAGACAAAACAAGAAAGGTCCATGTGCCTAAAGGCATCCTCAATTCATATAATGTTTGTAACAATTGGGTTGTACATTTGTGGAAAGCAATCCCCACAACCTATACCACAATGATACCCCTACCCCTACCAATAACTATATACATCATCATAAAAACATAATTAATATCTATACTTGAGAGTGACCACAACCTCATCAGCAATCACCAGATGCAATAAACGCTAAAACCCCAGCCACTAATAATATCAGCCCTAAGAACTGGAACTTTATATGTTGTTTCTGTTCGGGCTCTGTCTCGAGTCAGCCACCCCCAGCTATGGGGTATGTGCCTTAGTATATACATACATCCTATACACAAGTCACCACAGCACCCAGAACAATAATACAAAACATAGCCAATTACATAAGAAATCCCCAAAGCCAATACTCCAATCCCCCTAACCTCTACAACAACAACCACTACGTATATCACTACAACAACAACCACTACGTATATCACTACAACAAGCACTACAACCTTTATAGCAAGCGTCCCAACAACCCCCAGGGAGTGACCGCCCCACAATACCCCAGCCCCGGAGGACGCTATTCAGAGAAACAATCGGACTCATTAAACCTTAAACACGTTTTTATCAGGTCATAAAACGCTAACGTCGCTCTGGGCCTCATGGAGCGGATTAGCAAAAGTCATTAAAATTATATCTGATATCTGGGAGTGGTTGTCTATATACAAAACGAGTTTAACATTTTAATACGTCATTATGAACGCTTTTTGGCTAGCCCAGAAAACAAACTGGCACAATAAACAGCTTTCACCACGAACGTAAAAAGAGGCAGTTTCGTGGTTCATTGCCACCCCGGCTATCTGATAACCCTCATAATAGAATATATATGTGGAATAATAAGCAAATTTTAGTGCCGGACCCAAGCCAGAATCTAGTCTTGAAGAATTCAAACCATCATGGAGGTGCTATGAGAAGGTGGAGGAGCTCGGGATGATAAGGTGCTCCTTCCAGAAATATCCCTGAATTACTCCTCAAATTGACCGCGTTCTTCAGTCTTTGTTTTCTCGTGGATTTATTGATTAATTCCAGTTATGATATTTGTATTGTTATTAGATTTATGCTATCCACATGCGATCTTTCAATATTTAACTTAGGAGGTATTTCTCAGAGGCAGAACTGAACACTTTCGGTTAAGCATATTATGCGACTACATTTCGTGTTATGTCTAGTTGATTTACATCCATTGAAAAGTTTGTCATATATATAATAATATATTGTACAGTATATGGAGTATCGTACATTGATCTGTAGTGTAACTCTCTCTCTCTCTCTCTGTCTCTGTCTCTGTCTCTGTCTGTCTCTGTCTGTCTGTCCTTCGACCGGTCCTGTTTCTCATTTACATTAACGATATTGATGTAGCGGTAAACAACACCATTTCCAAATTCGCCGACGATACAAAAATAGGAAATACAGCCCTGAACGAAAATGATAGAAATGCGTTGCAATCTGATTTAAACAAGATATCAGAGTGGCCGAAAAAATGGCAGATGCCCTTCAATGTCGATAAATGTCAGGTGCTGCAGGTTGGTAGCAGAAATATGAAATACAAATACGAAATGAATGGCAAACAAATAAAAACCGCAACGGTAGTAAAACACCTAGGGGTACTAATATCTGAAAACCTAAAAACTTCCGACCAATGTATAGCAGCTGCAAATAAGGCAAACATAGCATTGGGCTTTATTAAACGAAAATATATATGTAAACATGAGAACGTAATAGTGCCACTGTTCAAAAGTATGGTGAGGCCCCACCTTGAATATGGTGCAGTTCTGGTCACCTTATCTGATCAAGGACATTGTAAGACTCGAGTCAGTACAGCGTAGAGCGACGAAGATGATCTCCTTATTAAGAAATAAATCATATGAAGAAAAACTTAAACGATTGAACCTGTTCTCATTAAAAAAGAGGAGGTTGAGGGGTCAGCTTATTGAGTGCTTTAAGATACTAACAGGTTTCGACAAGTCGATGTAAATGCACTATTCACATTAAACAATACTAATCAAACTCGCGGAAATGGAATGAAATTAAAAACCAAGAAGGCAAACCTAGATGTCACAAAGAGTTTCTTCACCTACAGTGTGGCGACAGAGTGGAATAAACTACCAGCGAGAGTGGTGGAGAGCGACACAATAAACACTTTCAAGGGAAGGCTTGACCTCTATCTGCAGAGGGCTGGGGTGATATGAAAAAACAAAAACAAAACATGTATATATTTACCTATTTGTAGTTTACAGGAATTGAGCAGCGCTCGTGTTGTATATGTATGTATGTGTATGTGTGTGCACTGTACAGTATGTATATATATATGTATATATATACTGTATATATATGTATGTATGTATGTATGTGTATATATGTGTGTATAGGCCTATGTATATATATATATATATAGTTTGTAAGGCCAGACTGCCTAGTAAGGACCTTGAAGTCTGTGTGGTCTGTGTATCTATGTATCTCTCTCTCTCTCTCTCTCTCTCTCTCTCTCTCTCTCTCTCTCTCTCTCTCTCTCTCTCTCTCTCTCTCTCTTCTCTCTCTCTCTCTCTCTCTCTCTCTCTCTCTCTCTCTCTCTCTCTCTCTCTCTCTCTCTCTCTCTCTCTCTCTCTCTCTCTCTCTCTCTCTCTCTCTCTCTCTCTCTCTCTCTCTCCTCCCCCCCCCCCCCCCCCTTCCTGTTATATTGGTCACGAGGCGGGCAGTAACATACTACCCTGCATCTTAAGGGGGAAGGGGTTTGTTTAGTATTATATTTATGCATGTAGTTATTGAGTATTGTTTAGTTTCTTCCCTAGGCCTCCATCAAACTTAATAAATTATCCTTAAGATCCCCCTTCGAGATAAATGTATACATTTTTCGGTATAAAGTGGCTGAATTCTGATATAACCGAGATTCTGTACCGGCAACGTCTTCTTGATTATATGCTAGCTATATTTAGACGATTTTATGAAACTTATGAAGGATATATGGTAGCTAAATTAATTAAATGAGATTGTCTGTAGCCTTTTAATTGGTTGATAATCCTGCCTAAGCTGAGTAAAAGAGCCTAATAGTTGCCAGAATATAATGAAAAAGACGTCGCCGGCACAGAAGGGGTTTAGGGGGGATGGGCGCATTTATTTACCTATTTATTTATCTTTCTAAAAAAAAACGTTTCCTCCCTAGACCTCCATCAAACTTTAAAAAAACAAAAACTAGACCCCCCTTCAAGAGAAATTAAAATGTCAAAACTAATGGTGCTAAATATGAGGGAGAAGGGGGGCCAGAAAAAAACGAACCATCCCCCTTAATAGTACTGGTGTAACTGCGGCTCCAGTAACAAGCCATTTAGTAGGTGTTGGGGAAGGAGCAATATGACACAAGAGGCTTGACTGTGGTGCCCCTCAAACGTGACCTGACTCCGAGGCCAGGGTGGGTGGAACCAACTAGCGGGCCCGGAACCCAGTGTGTTATAAGCAACCTCGTACAGATCATTCCTAACTTTATTTAGCATAGGGAAACAGATCATTAGTAACCCTATTTAGCCAATCCCTCTTTAAAGAGATACAGATAAAGTTTTCCATTCGCCAGTAGACACATAACTGCATCTAATCATGTTAACGTAGCTATTTGTCCGTATACAATTAAATACATAAACTGGGTTCGATCCCAGCCAAGGCGGACATATTTAGTGGGTGTGGTAGTACGTCCTAGCGTGTTTCACATGCTTGCACTCTGTCAGGGGACACCTCTAGGACATATATACAGTCTAATAACACATAGCAAAGCCACTCCAACAGCTTCTTCTCTCTCCAAAATCCCTTCTCCCCTCTCAACACTCTTCGAAAAGTAGATAAGAGGTGCCATTGTTAAGGCTTATCCCTCAATGCCTTCACCTGGCCAGACTTGACAAAGATTTTACTGATATACTGTACAGTGTTTTATTATCGTACACTGATGTATGTATGTATGTATGTATATGTATGTATGTATGTATGTATATATTCATGCACAAACCCCATTGCTGCAGGTGGCCGACTCGAGACAGAGCTCCAACAAAATCCTGTCAAATTCCAACTCTTAGGACCCTGCACCACTTTCGCGTTCCCTCTCCCCTTTCTCTGTCTCGTTGAGTAGGAGAATTCTACAAGTGGGAGGAGGATTCCTAGCCTCCTACCCCTAGAAGGGAAAGTACGACAGTAAAAGAGACAGACAGAATTAACGGATAGGGTTGGGTAGAGGATGCCAAACCTCACTCTGGATAGGACCAGCACTCACCCAATATATATAATAAATAAATAAACAAATAAAACGCCACCCTATCAGATGATTTTGAAGCTGGAAGAAATAACATCTAATACAATTACGGAGTGACTTGTGTCGGTGAACAAATTGGCAGATGATTCACAGAGGACCAAGTGCTCAGATGTAATAACACATGTCAGCTGATTAAGAAGGGGAGGACAAAAATAATGTAGCATAAATAATTCTAGGTCTGTAACAGTCTGTAATGTGGACAACTGTACGTAGAGAGTCAATCAGCCCAGACGAGGGGTTGCCAAATGTACCAATGTTCAGAAATGGGTTGCACAATATTAGACTATACTCGCTCGCTCGACCCCAAGACATTCGGAGCCTTAACCCGGCCCCCTCTTGTCAAGCCAAACCCGCCTCTGCGACCCCCTGCAATAAGAGTCATGAGGGGGGCCGTAACTGGAGATGGCATTGTGAGTTATTACGGTGTTTATATGTGAATGTTTTATAACTCATTATAGCCCCGAGTTAAGGGGGGATGGGCGTATTTATTTGCTCATTTATGTATAATTTTATTATTTTCTAGTTTCCTCCCTAGACCTCCTTCAAACTTTAAAACACATCCATTAGATCCCCCTTGTAGATTAATTTGTACATTTTTCGGTCATCCAACATTACAGCCTCACTATCGTTCGCCAGGAAAAATGTCGACACCTATAAATAACACGAAAGGTCTAAATATTGACAACAAAATGATGCGAAAGGTTTTACAATCGACAAACTAATGGGGTAAACATCTTAAAATCTGAAAACTAATGGGGCTAAACGTGAGGGAGAAGGGGATCTATAAAAACGGCCCATCTCCCCTTAAGGCGCTAGAAAAAGGTACAGGGCCATAAAATTCTTTATCTGTAATTTTGTAAAGATAAGGCCTCCCAGGACAACCCTCGCCGGGGAGACGCAGGCCTTGTACACTGTTACAGCCAAATGGTAGAAACATTAATTCTTGATACGACGTTCGATCACCGACAAAACAAAAGAGGTTCGCCGCGCCTCAAGTGTCTCCCAGGGTGGGTGTTTGGGGTGGAGTTCTGGTCCTTATACTTTATGTGAACCAGTGTGAGGTGATGTGGAAGATATTTACTGATTATTTGTGTTACCGGTATTATTATTATTATTATTATTATTATTATTATTATTATTATTATTAGTATTATTGTTATTGTTGTTGCTGTTGGTGTTGTTGTAGAAACAGTAAAACAACATTTCGACCCTTGCTAGAAAAATAGTTACAAGCAAAAGCGAATATACCTAGATTTAGCAGATTGCATGTTAACTATCGTCCCCCGATGTTTAAATTATATCAGCGATCTCGATTATATAAAAGGAACAGATGGCAAAATGACTGCGATAAAGTTCACAAGGAAAACAAATCGACAGCACTGAACCCTCCCAGCTGATGAAAAAGTATGCAGCAATGTATCCATGGCTCACACATAACTCAGTGGATATTTATGGAAATAATACAAATGACTATTCTTTTCATTGGCTACAGTGATACACATAAACCAGAAAAATGTATAGTTATTATTAATAAGGTCTCTTGTCCATTCTCTTACCCAATTATCTTTCACATTCTCTCTCTCTCTCTCTCTCTCTCTCTCTCTCTCTCTCTCTCTCTCTCTCTCTCTCTCTCTCTCTCTCTCTCTCTCTCTCTCTCTCTCAAAATATATATTTATAAATATATATATATACTGTAGATAAATAAACAGAATAATATAAACGTAAGTTTCAGGGATGTCTAGCGAGGAATCTAAAAAATACAAAATACAGTTAATAAATAAATATGTAGACTAAAAACAAACACTACTCCCTTAAGCAATACATTAATAACGAGCGTTGATAAACCCTGCACCAGCCAGGCGATAACATTATTTGTTTACCAATGGTGTCGTCACCAACCACGGCCGCCACCACTGAGCAACCGATCATAAAACCCGGCACTATAAAACTACTTTGTATGTCGTACGAGCCGTAAAGCGGAATACCCAACTTGATACACGGCAGACATTCGCCCGCCGGTAAACCAAAAGGACATTGGCAACTCGCATTAGAACTATAGGGACCAATATTAGAGAGAGTGTGTGTGTGTGCGTGTGCGCGCACGCTTAAGTGTGTGTGTGTGTCCACCAAGTTCGGTTAAAGCGCGCGCCGATAAATTCGGGATGTACTGGGTGTAACAGGCGCCATAAATTCCTGCACCACCATTCCGTCATTAGTATATATAAGGCTGGGGTTGGTGGACTGATACCTGAAGCCGGGAACGCCAAGGCCTCTACCTCATTACCTGCCCAACTTCTGACGGGGAGGGCATATATAGGACGATCAACTGTGTGTGGGGAAAGGTGTGTGTGTGTGTGTGTGTGTGTGAGGAGAGAGAGAGAGAGAGGTGTAAGAAGAGGAGTGTGTGCTTATTTGTGTGTGTGTATGTGCTTGTGTGTGTGTGTGTGTAAAAAGAGAGTGAGGCGTGTTTGTGTGCGTGATTTGTGTTGGTTTAGTTATATGTTTATTTGAGTGGTGTTATGCGTGTGCGTTTTATTGTTAGACTAGTTATTGGTGCTTGTATGCGTTGCGTGGGGTTTATTGTATGTATTTACTTGTTCCGTGAGTGCGTGTATATGTGCGTTGTGTTGGGTAAGGGGAGATGGGTCGTTTTTCTGGTCCCCCTTCTAGTTTAGTCACTTTATTATACTGTCGATATTATCGATATGCATTTTTCGTTGTTTCTTTGGTGGAGTCGTTGTTAATGATAGTGTATGTGTTTCTTTGGTGGAGTCGTTGTTAATGGTAGTGTATGTGTTTCTTTGGTGGAGTCGTTGTTAATGGTAGTGTATGTGTTTCTTTGGTGGAGTCGTTGTTAATGGTAGTGTATGTGTTTCTTTGGTGGAGTCGCTGTTAATGGTAGTGTATGTGTTTCTTTGGTGGAGTCGTTGTTAATGGTAGTGTATGTGTTTCTTTGGTGGAGTCGTGTTAATGGTAGTGTATGTGTTTCTTTGGTGGAGTCGTTGTTAATGGTAGTGTATGTGTTTTGTTTGGTGGAGTCGTTGTTAATGATAGTGTATGTGTTTCTTTGGTGGAGTCGTTGTTAATGGTAGTGTATGTGTTTCTTTGGTGGAGTCGTTGTTAATGGTAGTGTATGTGTTTCTTTGGTGGAGTCGTTGTTAATGGTAGTGTATGTGTTTCTTCTTTGGTGGAGTCGTTGTTAATGGTAGTGTATGTTTGTGTTTCTTTGGTGGAGTCGTTGTTAATGGTAGTGTATGTGTTTCTTTGGTGGAGTCGTTGTTAATGGTAGTGTATGTGTTTCTTTGGTGGAGTCGT
Source organism: Paralithodes platypus (assembly GCA_032716605.1). Classification (NCBI taxonomy): domain Eukaryota; kingdom Metazoa; phylum Arthropoda; class Malacostraca; order Decapoda; family Lithodidae; genus Paralithodes; species Paralithodes platypus. The sequence goes on from CM064529.1 coordinate 8,178,231, forward strand.
TGTTAATGGTAGTGTATGTGTTTCTTTGGTGGAGTCGTTGTTAATGGTAGTGTATGTGTTTCTTTGGTGGAGTCGTTGTTAATGGTAGTGTATGTGTTTATTTGGTGGAGTCGTTGTTAATGGTAGTGTATGTGTTCTTTGGTGGAGTCGTTGTTAATGGTAGTGTATGTGTTTCTTTGGTGGAGTCGTTGTTAATGGTAGTGTATGTGTTTCTTTGGTGGAGTCGTTGTTAATGGTAGTGTATGTGTTTGTTTGGTGGAGTCGTTGTTAATGGTAGTGTATGTGTTTGTTTGGTGGAGTCGTTGTTAATGGTAGTGTATGTGTTTCTTTGGTGGAGTCGTTGTTAATGGTAGTGTATGTGTTTCTTTGGTGGAGTCGTTGTTAATGGTAGTGTATGTGTTTGGTGGAGTCGTTGTTAATGGTAGTGTATGTGTTTGGTGGAGTCGTTGTTAATGGTAGTGTATGTGTTTCTTTGGTGGAGTCGTTGTTAATGGTAGTGTATGTGTTTCTTTGGTGGAGTCGTTGTTAATGGTAGTGTATGTGTTTGTTTGGTGGAGTCGTTGTTAATGGTAGTGTATGTGTTTCTTTGGTGGATCGTTTTAATGGTAGTGTATGTGTTTGTTTGGTGGAGTCGTTGTTAATGGTAGTGTATGTGTTTCTTTGGTGGAGTCGTTGTTAATGGTAGTGTATGTGTTTCTTTGGTGGAGTCGTTGTTAATGGTAGTGTATGTGTTTCTTTGGTGGAGTCGTTGTTAATGATAGTGTATGTGTTTCTTTGGTGGAGTCGTTGTTAATGGTAGTGTATGTGTTTCTTTGGTGGAGTCGTTGTTAATGGTAGTGTATGTGTTTCTTTGGTGGAGTCGTTGTTAATGGTAGTGTATGTGTTTCTTTGGTGGAGTCGTTGTTAATGGTAGTGTATGTGTTTGTTTGGTGGAGTCGTTGTTAATGGTAGTGTATGTGTTTCTTTGGTGGAGTCGTTGTTAATGGTAGTGTATGTGTTTCTTTGGTGGAGTCGTTGTTAATGGTAGTGTATGTGTTTGTTTGGTGGAGTCGTTGTTAATGGTAGTGTATGTGTTTCTTTGGTGGAGTCGTTGTTAATGGTAGTGTAGTGTGTTCTTTGGTGGAGTCGTTGTTAATGGTAGTGTATGTGTTTTCTTTGGTGGAGTCGTTGTTAATGGTAGTGTATGTGTTTCTTTGGTGGAGTCGTTGTTAATGGTAGTGTATGTGTTTTCTTTGGTGGAGTCGTTGTTAATGGTAGTGTATGTGTTTCTTTGGTGGAGTCGTTGTTAATGGTAGTGTATGTGTTTCTTTGGTGGAGTCGTTGTTAATGGTAGTGTATGTGTTTCTTTGGTGGAGTCGTTGTTAATGGTAGTGTATGTGTTTCTTTGGTGGAGTCGTTGTTAATGGTAGTGTATGTGTTTCTTTGGTGGAGTCGTTGTTAATGGTAGTGTATGTGTTTGTTTGTAAAAGCCTGTGTAAGTCTGTCTCCAAGAGGAGGAATAGGCAATTACAATAATCTATCCCGCTTTATTAGGCGGGTTTGTGAAATAGGTATGTCTTAGAATAATTTAGTTTTAGCTGTAGTCAGGAATAAAGGTAATCAGATATGCAAAACTAAGTGTGTATGTATGTATGTAGTGTGTAGTGTGTATATATATACTTGTTGTGTGGTCCTCAGCAAGTAACATGGGTCAACTGTTGAGCAGCACGCTATATACATTGCTACGTCTACAAGTATGCACACTATCCCGCATAAATACATAAACAAGCAGGCATATAAATAGATCGTGGGGTAGATAACTGGCTGACCATCGTACTATATTACTCCTCAACTCAGTGGCCAAATACCAGACACATTTTTCCTGGATGTGAAATGACACCTGGTATGAAAAGCACTTCAAAGTCCGCACTGTAAATGACGAGTATAAAATTAATAAACTGTATGTGTGGCCATGTTGGAAATCACGAAATGGCAAAACAAATATTCAGATAGTAAATTTGTATTTACCTCCAAGACTAGACGACTGATGGATCTTACATAAACATATATCTACTCAGAATAATATAATTCATGGTAATACTTTTGTTTGTGCAATTTGAATATTACGATAGTAATAACTATACATTGTTATCAGTGATCGCTAGGCCATAATATCCACTATGTGTTCTGTGTAGCTCATAATCTTCACTGAGTGTAAACCACAATGCTGGTTGCAAATACAAATGCAGTATATATTTTTAAATCAACAACCGTTAAGTTGATATATATATACATATATATATATATAATTTTATATATATATATGTATACCGGTATATATATATATATATATATATATATTTATATATATATATTTATATATATATTTATATATATATATATATATATATACCGGTATATATATATATATATATATATATATATATATATATATATATATATATATATATATATATATATATATATATATATATATATATATATATATATATATATATATTTTGAGTATATATCACAAATATATGGGAAGAGTTAACCAGTAAATAGCTGTAAGCATTGTTGGCCTGTTTGTTCAAGCCCTCCCTGAGTTACAGGAGGCAAATGATCAAAAGAACAACCAATAAATGTTTCCCACTTACCCCCACCCGCCTAGCTCCCATCTCTCATCATCCATTACCTGGCTGTTGGATGACTAAAATACAACTCAGCCACTTTTTAGCTGGTGTCACACGAACGCTTTTTCCGGAAATTTTCGATGAGCATTTTTTGTTTTAGCAGGCGATATTTTGGAATATTTGTGCGTTGTAATCTGAAACTAGATCGAAGGTAGATTATGTTAAGTAGTTTTATTCGCATGGAACTATTAATTTGAAGCTACCAAACAAAACAAAATCCTAACAATTGACGGAATATTCGCTCGTGTCACACCATTACTGCCTTGATTATATAAGTACGCTTGCCATTAGTTCAGATCCCATTACCCTCCGCACGGGAAAAAAAAAAATCAATTGTCCTTTTTCGTCCTTTCGTTATCTGTGTTGGCCAACCAAATGTGCAATGTGATTTTTGAAAGGGAATTAGAAGCCAAGCTTAATGGAAAAAAAGGTATGCCATTCCTTTTATTGTTTTTACTGTAATCCTCTGGGCTGTGAGACTAACCTTTTGTAACCTTAAGGGGCGATGGGCGTATTTATTGGCTTATTGTTTTATAATGTTTTTTATAATGTATGAATTTCCTCCTTAGACCTCCATCAAGCTGTAAAAAAACACTCCCTAGGTCCCCCTTCAAGATAAATTTGTAATTTTTTTGGTAGAAAATTTTCCAGGCCGAAGGTCGCTTACTCTTAAAATTACAGACTTGCTATCGCTCGCCAGGAAAAAGAAATCGATACCTAAATGGCACGAAAGGTCTTAAAATTGACAACGAAATGGGGTGAAAGGTATTAAAATCGCCAAACTAATGAGCCGAACGTCTTAAAATGTAAAAACTAATGGGGCTAAACACGAGGGGGAAAGGGGTCCAGAAAAACGACCCATCTCCCTTTGATGCCACTTCTCGGATTAACTGCCTGTGTCCCCGGCCAATAAAACCCCCTCCACCACCTGTCTCACATTCCACAACTAATACGGATTCCCAGACTTTGAAACGCTTTATAATTGTTCATTCCAGTCTCCGCTCACTCCTGTCTTTCCGGCTTTACAGTGATGTGGGTGTTAGAAATACGCATAATATATGTTCGACTTCGTATTCAAGCAGGTATCTAATGTATATAATTATTATTTAATATTTATACTACTACTACTACTACTACTACTAATAATAATAATAATAATAATAATAATGATAATAATGATAATTTAAACAATAATCAAAGTAATACTAATAGAAATATATAAAATTAACTAAAAATAATAATAATTATAATAATAATCATATTAATAATAATAGATTCAATCAACACAAATAATATTATAATAATCAACGTCTATAATGATATTATAGTGCCCGGTATTCGTATTGTCATCATATTTTAATTAACAAATCTCCGTGATGGCCAGCACAATTAGTTAATAAATGAATTAAATAAACCCAATCACAGCGTTTGGGTTTCCGGTTAAGGATAATTATATTTCATCCTCATTTCCAGCGAGTTTATTGGGGCGCTAATAAATTGTTCAACACGGCGACCGCGATATTGTGTCGCCTAATTTGACGCCATATAATTTCACCCCCATACCTGTTGCACTCTCAGATAATTAATGAAATATTATGGTCAGATCATTATGGGTCACTCACACTGGGGAACCTGTAGGATAAGGGTGTCAGGTGATTAGCGACATTTTGTGGCAATTGATCAGCATTATCTTATTATTACCAATACATTTAATAAGTATTTTTTTTTTTTTTTTTTTAAATCTATTAGCATAGAAATTGAGAAACATTAATGATATGATATATATAATGCTCCTCCTCAAGATATTGTATTTCTATCCATTATTATCATAAATTTCATTTGAGGGTGTTTGGTGCTGGGAGTGAAATTAATGAAAATAACTTATATTTCGGGTGAGAGCTGGTCCTATCCAGAATGATTTTTTTTTTTTTTCATCCTCTACCCTCTAACCATTTTTGTATGTCTCTTTTCCTTTACTATTTTTCCTACTTCGGGGGCCGGAGGCTAGGCATTATCCTGCCCTTGTAAAATTCACCTACTAGACAAGAGTACAGAGAAGTGGTCCCGGACCCTGAGAATTGGAACTTTAAATGTTATATATGTGCGGGCTCTGTCTTGAGTGGGCCACCCTCAGCTATGGGGTATTGTGTCTGAGTACAGTACAGTATATACATACATATATACAAACATATTAACATATTTCAATATAGATACAAAGCCAATATTAACAGTTAGAATACACTATAGCAGTGAGTCTCGGGTTACCAAAATAACTATACCAACCGTAAGTGTTATACTGTATATTTGAGACACGTAGGGGCGTCGTGGTAGGAAGTTGTCCGACCACTGCATTGTCAAGGGTCTGTCTCTCTCTCGCCCGATGACCACGGTAATTTATCACCACTCTAATAAGGTTAATATTCCGCCAGCTCTGATTTATTACTTCACAGTAAGGTAAAAATAGAATGTAGCTTTGTAAAATTGGAAATTAAGTGCGTCGAACTATTAATTGGAAGCGGTATGAACATGTATTTGTTTATTCATTGGAAGCGGTAATAATACTCTATTGTGTTTGTTCTATGTCCCGAAAAGATCGTTACTATTCTTAATATAGAATTAAGCGCTTGATAAAACAATATAGCCATCAACAATTGTAATGGATTATATTAATTAGTTTGGTGTACTCTTCCTAGGCTGAATGAAAACATCTAGGAGCAACTACAATTAACATCTAGGAGCAACTACAATTAATACTTATCTTCGTTAACTGAGAGTAACGACTATAAGCTACGATTGATTTAGATAGGCAAATAACCTAGCCATATTTAACTTAGAACTTGTATTTATTTTCTTATAATAAAGAGTTAAATAATCATTTGCTCCCTGTTGTCTCCCACGGTGTTGCTCAGGTATTTATTTGAAAGGATGATGAGCTTTCAGAAGGGTGAGAGGTCCATTAATATTTTATCGCTTCCCAGACTTGTCTAAAGGGTTGGTGACCAATTTAGTGACCCTGTAGGGAAGCGAGCTGAGTCAACCTGCCAACCTGACCAGTGTTGCTAATTTAGCTACTTCCCGCTATATCTAGAGGTATTTACCTCGATCTAGAGATTTTTTTTTTACATCTAGCAACATGAATTCTAGCAATATTCTGGAGATTTGAGCCACTTTAGAGTGTTAGTCCAAAAATTGTGGCCTTATTCTAGCGATTTTTGGTATATAAAAACTATGTATAGCGGACTTAATTTGGTAGCCCTGAACCTGACCTGACCCATGTTGGTACTTAACCCCTTCAGCACCATGGCGCCTTTTTACCTTTGATCCAGGCTAAAATTATATTATTGTATGCAGTTTAACAAGGACCTATCTTACTAAGAGGGTTTATTATGATCGTATTTACCCATTTGAGTCGAAAACAATCTAAAGAAATAAGTATAATGGTAACCGTAATATGATGAAAAGTAAGTACTAGTAGTGAAGGGGTAAAATTAACTTATAAGAGCAATATATTGACTATTTATTACAGGATAATGTGTGATCTTTTAAGTACCATTTGGGTGAATCAATGGTATCCAAGTTTTCCATAGGTTAATTTGATGTCATACATAATTTTCAAACAATATGGTGAAAGTTGGATCACTGTCCCTATCCACTAATACATTGAAGTGGGTAGTATTGGGGTTGGATAGCTTTACATGTTGTGAAGTGTTCCCTGGGTACACTGCAGAAGAAAAGGTGAATACAAAACTACACAGTGTTCATAGCCTGAACATTTATGATAATCACAGTGCCAAACAATACATTTGCTACTTACACATCAGACACAAATAATCAATATCATATTTGTTTGGTGATTTTCAGAAACAAAATATTCTGAATTATATGACGACAGTATATCGGTCTGCCTTTTATAACAGGACATTTTAATTTGTTAAATGTAATGACAAATTTAAGTAATATGATACAAAAGGTGTCCAATTTATTATATTGTTTAGGATGAAAGCTGCAGCTTGCTCTCTCTCTCTCTCTCTCTCTCTCTCTCTCTCTCTCTCTCTCTCTCTCTCTCTCTCTCTCTCTCTCTCTCTCTCTCTCTCTCTCTCTCTCCTTCCTTCCTTTCAGCTATTCAATCTACTTTAAATGCCACTGACCATTGACTCTATTACGCAA
>CM064529.1:8190072-8199410 GCA_032716605.1 Paralithodes platypus
GTCGCTGTGTCCAGTTATTTATCTTGGGCTTAGTTTCTGCTCATGTGTCAATGTGTTGTGTTTCTTCCCTTTATATATATGTGTCTTTTTCCATTGCGATTTTTTTCTCATCTCTAATTTTTTGTATATATGTATCTTATCTTACCTATCCCACTACTTGTGGATCCCTCTTCTTGTTCTTCTTCCTTTCCGCCGTTCGTCTTCTGTCTAGCCCCTTCTGTCATCGGGCTGAAGGGGTTAAGATGATATACAGGTGTGCTGATGAGGCGCAGCGTACTACAACCAATCAAACAACGGAAACCGGAATAGTAAAGGCGTGTTTGGACTTTTGAACTGGTCTTTATACTCGTATTATGCAGACAGCCACAAATATACTCGTATTATGCAGACAGCCACAAATATACTCGTATTATGCAGACAGCCACAAATATACTCGTATTATGCAGACAGCCACAAATATACTCGTATTATGCAGACAGCCACAAATATACTCGTATTATGCAGACAGCCACAAATATACTCGTATTGTGCAGACAGCCACAAATATACTCGTATTATGCAGACAGCCACAAATATACTCGTATTATGCAGACAGCCACAAATATACTCGTATTATGCAGACAGCCACAAATAGAGAGGGCAGCAGCGTAGGAGTTAGATCAGCCACTCGCACTTTTGGGAACCCGTTTCCTGAAAGTTCGGTTTTCCCAGTTCGCCAACTTTTCCCGCAGTTGTTGGTTAGATTCTCGTCTGAATTCAGTTATTTGGGGATGTACAGTACAGTACAGACAGGGAATTTTGTTTACTTATTTTTGTATATATATATATATATATATATATATATATATATATATATATATATATATATATATATATATATATATATATATATATATATATATTTGTCACTGTATTTAGTTGTCATAAAAAAAAATACAATGCAACAGAAACTGTTTTTTCTTCAATCGGGGACAGTGATTCCTACGTAGTACCAATTTTAGTAGTTCGAGGAAACAACAAAATATAAATCATGTCATAGATAACAGGAGAACTCCTGTTATCTATGATCGTGTAGATTATGTTAAAAAGGAAGCTCTATTTACGTGAACTAATGATAATACCAAAACGTCAACAGTGTTTAAAGCTATGAAACCATTTAGCAACTCTGCATAAGCAGAGTGGCATCGTGCACACAGATCCCGTCCTCTGGTGTTGCGCAGCATTTTCGAATTGTTCTATTAAATAGTTTAACATAAACAAACATTATAAGTATTGAAATAGGATGTGTAATTCATCAGTTTTTGTTCTTTATAAATTATTACAAATTATTCAACGAGGCATGCAATCGTGTTCATTTCTATACTACAATTACGTGACAAACCTGCATAACTGTTGAGCACAGAAGAATATAGTCCATAGGGAGTGAGTGGTAAATGTGTAGATGTGAGGGGAGTGTAGAGGGTATTGGAGGGGAGCTGGGGTGACCTCTGGCTCCACTGTTGAGGGGAGTAATAGGGGTGAGGGGTCAAATGGGCCTTGGGGAGGGGACGAGAGAGAGAGAGAGAGAGAGAGAGAGCGTGGGTGGGGTAAAAGATGATCACCAGTAGAGGGTGAGGGTTGGTCGTAAAGACATGAGGGAGGGAGGGAGGGAGGGAGGGTGATCACAGACCTTATGATCCCGGCAAAGTGGTCACCAGTTTACTGTACCCTTGGGGATACATACAAATGATGACACACAAGAACACTACTTATAGATGTTGTTTCTGGTCTCTTCATTATGTTGTTACTAGTCTCTTCATTAAGGGGGAATGGTTTCTTTACTGTTCGATATATTTCTTAATTTATTTGCAATTGTGTAGGGATTTTTCTACCGAGAAATGTCCAAATATATCTTGAAGGTGTGAATTATTTAAGCTTGATAATGATCTAGGGAGCAAACTAAAGAACATATAAACTAAAGACATATAAATAATAATGAAAACACGGCCAATAAGAACAATATAACCCTCCTTAAAGTACAGTAATAGAATTAACAAGGGCCAACCTTTCCCTTCATAATTGCTGAGGGGCACAGGGCCTTGGGTGGGGCTTTGGTTTCCCGGGCGTTTCCGCACCTTCCTCAGCTCCCTGCCTTGGAGTGGCTTCGGTCACCCACCCGGGCTTTGTTAGTGGTAAGAAGGGAGGATTTTGTGGGGGCGCTCGTTTATGGCCTTGGCCTTGCTCGAGACCTTGGTGCTGTTCGGCCAGACAGCCTGGGGAACAACAACAACAACAACAAGGGCCCAACCTCCTGACAGTCATGGCGCAGTTTTGGTATTATCGTCAGGTAGAGTATTAAGGGAGCCCACCTCGCTTGTTTTTCTCTTTCTCTCCCTCTCTCTCTGGCTTGTATCAATTCGGCCCCATTCAGCCTACTGTTTTAAGACGTTCACCCCCATCCAGGTGTCAATATTTTCCTGGCGAGCGGTAGTGAGCCAGCATATATATATATTTGTTTTGACAGCAAGCTAAGTTTGTAAATTTTTCGATAGAAAAATTTCTCCGGCGAAGCCGGATTTCTCCATACAATGCTTGCTCGCTATCGCTCGCCAGGAAGAAATCGACACCTGGATGGGGATAAACGTCTTAAAGCAGTTGGCTGAATGGGGCCGAATGGATACAAGCCAGGGAAAGAGAGAAAAGGAGAGAGAGATAAAAACATCCGGTGACCCCCCTTAGTCAGAAAACCTAAACCATACACTTGTATGTACCTTTGACTCTCTCATTTGACCACGTTCTTTACTGGTTTGTCTTGTTTTGACCTTGTTTGCTTTTAAATCGAAAAGTGAGGAAGGAAAAGCGAACCTGTGTGTCTGACCAAGATAATGTATACGAGCAATCGAAAAATTAGAGAAACAAAGATAAAATGATGTATAGTGAAATAGCAAAAAATGAATTGAGAGAGAGAGAGAGAGAGAGAGAGAGAGAGAGAGAGAGAGAGAGAGAGAGAGAGAGAGAGAGAGAGAGAGAGAGAATGAATATGCACACAGCCAAAAGCCATATATACGATGTATACCTCTGTTTTTACCGCGCATACCTAAACAAAAAACGTGGAATATATAAAATAAAAATACGGCCATTCCATAAAACGTGTATGTTGTGTGTCTGTGTAAGAGAGAGAGAGAGAGAGAGAGAGAGAGAGAGAGAGAGCACTAGAGCTAGTAACAAAACAAGAGGAAACTGTGCAATGTGGAGAGGAGGGACTGAAAAACAAAAGAGGGGGAAACACATGACAAAAAGGCATCCACTGAGAGAGAGAGAGAGAGAGAGAGAGAGAGAGAGAGAGAGAGTACAAAGGAGTACAAAGGAGTACAAAGGAAATCAAGCAACAACAGATCTAGTGACCCTTCTAGGCTGCTTGTCCTCCAAAACACTGAGGATCAAGTGTCCAAACAGTGGTTTAGAGTGGGTAAGGGAACATTGGAAAGGGAACTACTGCCCTGCCACTAACGTGGCAGGACTAGGAAGTTAGTAGGGGACATATGGGTTAGTAACTGAGGGGAGGATAAAGTTATTCATTTACAAACGCAGTCAGTCGCGGGTTTGATGCGAGATATTTGTCTAGGCGGAATTTAAATGAATCAACGGTGCTGCAGTCTATAACGTCTCGGGGAAGCCCATTCCACAGGTTGACAACTCGATTGAAGAAGAAATTCTTAGATTCGTGCGAGTTAAAAGATTTACCAATAATTTTGCAACCGTTTCCCCGCGTGTAATTAGATTGGTCGATAGTGAAGTACTTACTACAGTTCATATTGTCGATGCCTTTGATGATTTTGAACACTTGAATTAAGTCGCCTCTTTTTTTTTTTTTTTTTTTTTTTTTCTATGTGATTGAGGGAGGCAAAAGGCATAACTGCCTATAGCGAGTGCCTCCCCCATAGTTGAAAGAGTGACAGGGCCAAAATCAAGGGACGTTCGAGCCAAAATGCCTGGACACACGAAGTTTGAAGCAATTTAAGTCATAGGAAGAGGGAAAGACTGATTCTGGGAGAGAGTTCCAGAGCTCAGCTGTTGAGTAGAAGAAAGTTTGAGAGTAACGTTTCACTCTTGGGTTGGAGAGTTGCACAGAGTAGGGGTGGGATTGAGTTGCAAGACGGGTACCACGTGCCTACGTAAAGGAGGTGGTATGCACTGGGATAGCTCTGAGGAACACTGATTATTATAGTAGCGATAGAATAGCGAGAGAGATGCAACATTGCGGCGGAGAGAGAGAGATTGCAGAGAGTTGGTGAGTGGACGGGAGTTAATGATACGAAAGGCCTTCCTTTCAACTTTGTCTAGGAGAGCGGTGTGAGGGGAACCTCCCCACACATGTGAACAATACTCAATACAAGGGCGCACTATGCCCCTGTACAGAGCAAGAAGCTGTGCAGGGGAAAAGAACCCCCTAAGGCGGTTGAGCACACCCAGCTTCTGGGAGGCTGCCTTAGCAAGACTGGTAATATGTACCTTCCAATTGAGAGCAGAAGAAAAAGAGACACCAAGAATATTGAGAGAAGATGAAGGGTTGATTTTTGTATTGTTGAAGAATAAGGGATAGTCCGCTGGGAGATCCTGACGGGTAGATAGATGGAGAGAAATTGGGTTTTGGAAGCATTAAAGTTAACAAGGTTTTCTCTGCCCCAATTGGAAATAGTATTTAGATCAGAATTTAAGAGTTCTATGGCTTCATTACGTTTGTCGTTGAGGGATTGCTGGCTGGGGCGTTCTGAAAAACTAAAGGAGTAGTGTAAGGTTGAGTCGTCTGCGTATGAATGGATGGGAATTAAGGTACAGTTAAGGAGATCATTTATAAAAATTAGAAAGAGAATAGGAGATAGGACAGAGCCCTGAGGAACACCGGAGTTTATAGGGTGAGGAAGTGAACAATGGCCGTCCACAACCGCGGCTATGGAACGGCCGGAAAGGAAATTAGAGACAAAGGCACAGATGGAGGGATAGAAACCGAAGGAGGGTAGTTTAGAAATTAAAGATTTATGCCAGACTCTATCGAAGGCTTTCGATATGTCTAGTGCAATAGAAAAAGTCTCACCAAAGTCCCGGAAGGAGGATGACCAAGAGTTAGTAAGATATGAAAGAAGATCACCAGTAGAGCGACCCTTAAGGAAGCCATACTGGCGATCTGAGAGCAGATTATGAGAAGAGAAATGCTTAAGAAATTTGGAAGCAAGAATAGTTTCAAAAACTTTAGAAAGACAAGAGATAAGAGCAATTGGACGATAGTTGGAGGGTTGAGAGCGGTCACCCTTCTTTGGGACAGGTTGAATGTGAGCAAACTTCCAGCATGAAGGGAAGACGTTAGAGGATAGACAGAGACGAAAGAGTTTGCCTAGGCAGGGAGTCAGCACGGAAGCACAGTTTTTGAGAACAACAGGAGGAACACCGTCCGGACCGTACGCCTTATTAGTGTTAAGCCCAGAGAGGGTAATCTGCGCTGGGTTAAAGGAAATAGATTTAATTCTCTAAGACGCTCTTCGTATGGTTTGTTCTTTATGCTAGGTATCATTTTGGTAACTCTACGTTGAACTCGTTCTAGCTTGTTTATATCTTTTTGGTAATAAGGGCACCAGGATTGAACGCAGTATTCCAGAAGAGGGCGGACTAAGGAATTGTAAAGGGTTAGGATAACTTCTTTGGATTTATGCTCAAATGACCTGCCTATAAAGCCAATTATTTTGTTTGCCTTCTTAACAACTTCTGAACATTGTTGACTCGGTTTTAGGTTACTCGATATTGTTACTCCCAGATCAGTTTCTCTGTTTACATTCTTAAGCTGAGTGCCATTCATCGAATAGTTTGCTTTCTCATTTAGGTATCCGACATGTAGTACTTTACATTTATCCGCATTGAAACTCATTTGCCAAATTTGGGCCCAACATGACAATTTATCTAGATTGTGTTGCATATCGTCAACTTGTTCTTTTGAGAGTACGCTATTTGCAATTTTTGTATCGTCAGCAAATTTTGAGATTGTGCAGGTGAGACCCTCATCTATGTCGTTGATGTAAATTAGAAAGAGAATTGGTCCTAGTACCGATCCCTGGGGTACCCCGCTACTTACATTGGTCCATTTAGATGCCTTACCGTTTATTGACTACCCTTTGCTTTCTGTTGCTGAGCCAATTTGCTATCCATTTCAACACACCGTCTTGTATTCCATGCGCTTTTAGTTTTAGCAGTAAACGTTTGTGGGGAACTTTGTCAAAGGCCTTTTGAAAATCAAGGTATATAATATCTACAGCTTTACTCTCATCGTAGAGGTTGAGGATATCGTGAAAGAAGTCTAAGAGGTTTGTTAAAGAGGAACTTTTTTTACGAAAGCCGTGTTGAGTATCTTTAAGTATGTTATTTTCCTCTTAAGTGATTTACGAGTCTGTCTCGTATGACCGTTTCTAGCATTTTACATACAACTGTCAAGGTTAAGCTAATTGGACGATAGTTACTGGGTAGGGATTTGCTGCCTTTTTTTAATATCGGTGTTACGTTGGCTAGCTTCCACTGATCAGGCATAGTTCCAGACTGCAAGGATTTATTGAATAGTAATGTCAGTGGTTTGGAGAGCTCATTCTTAGCTTCCTTTAGAACTCTAGGCGAGATTGTATCAGGTCCTGGCGTTTTATTTACCTTGAGTTTATCTAAACAATTCAATACTTCTCTCTCTGTAACGGTGATATTGCTTAGAACATCTGAATTATCAATCTGAATCGGCGATGGTGTAGGGATATCACTGAGGTCTTCTGTTGTAAAAACTGATGCAAAGAAGGTATTGAGGGCATTACTCATTTGTACTTCGTCTTTGGTGTATTCTCCTTTTTCATCGACTAACGGTCCAACAGTTGAAGTAACTACTTTTTTTCTTTCTGATATAACTATAGAATTATTTCGGGTTTGTTTTACTTTGATTCGCAATATGTAACTCTAAGGTCTTTTTACTTTGCTTAATTAACTTTTTGGCTTTGCGTCGTAGCTCTACAAATTTCACCCGTTCTTCGTCATTTTGTGAGGATTTTAATCTATCATTAGCAAATTTTTTAGCAAGCAGGCAGTTTGAAATATCTTTATTCCACCATTTGGGCTTATTATTATGGCCTGGACGCCGTATTTTCGATGGTATGCAGTCTTGCACTGCTTTTAGGTAAGTGGTTTCGAATAACTTCCAAGATGTATTTATGTCGTTATTGTTAATTAAAAAGCTCCAGTCAGTTTCTTTAAACATAGCTCTAAGTTTATGGAAGTTTGCTTTCTTGAAATTAGGGACTTTTTCGATGCTACTATTTGGTTCGTTACTAGTAAACTTTAAAGTGAAAGTTATCGTACGATGGTCGCTGTTACTGAATTCATCACCAACATTCAAATTCTCTATCAATTCTTCTTTTGTTGCAAGTACAATGTCAAGAACGTTATTACCACGGGTCGGCGTTTCGAACAAATTGATAAAGCGAACTCTCTTGCAAGTTCGTATACAAGTCATGTCCGGAGTGTGAAGTAAGAGTATCGCCCACTTGGTCACAGGTAAATTAAAGTCGCCAAAAATTACGGTATCTTGTGAGTTACTTACATCTGCAATTTGTTCGTAAATTTCTCGGTCAGTTTGCACTGATTGAGCTGGAGGTCTGTATATTAACGCAAGTATTATTTTTGTACCTTTATTATTCTTTATTAGCACAAAAGATGTGTGAGAGAGAGAGAGAGAGAGAGAGAGAGAGAGAGAGAGAGAGAGAGAGAGAGAGATAACATGGAGGGGAAAGCCAGAATAACATAGGGACATTTTTAGTAATTTGTTTAGTCAGTTGCTCTCAGGTTGGGAACTCCAAAACCGAAGCTCATAAAGTTTCATATCTGTTTTTAGCAAAATCTTTAGCAATAGACGGTATTGCACGAGTCATGTATATATACAGTATACAATATATAATTATACTCTCTCTCTCTCTCTCTCTCTCTCTCATTATATCTTACCATAGACTACAGTAGATCTGGACTGGACACGAAAATGGAACTTTGCAGTAAGGGACCCAAAATCGGAGAACGAACCCCCAAGTTCGAACCTCAAAACCGCAAAAAATTTATATTTTCGCAGTTTTGAGGTTCGAATTTGGGGGTTCGTTCTCCGATTTTGGGTCCCTTACTGCAAAGTTCCATTTTTGTGTCCAGTCCAGGTCTACTGTAGTCTATGATATTACATATAACAATATTCCTTGTGGGCTTTTCTTGACCCATAAAGATACACTTCCTTCTATTTTCCGGTACGACATTTTAGTCGGTGGGTGGGAAGAGAGCCTTTTACATTGCTGATGTAATGAACAGGACGTCACCGGTACTGTAAGGGTTAATCTGGTGAACAATTGCTCTTTAGTTTAGGAGAAATTATAAGACTAGTTGAATTTGACTTTTAACCTTTATCTTGACCTAAATATAATTATATGATTTTTGCTATTTTCCTCTCCATATAAATGGCAATGATGTCAGCATATTTGGTGAAACTTAAATAGTAAAAGTAGTAAAGAAGTGAATATGTTGACCTAAATAGTTGACCTTTAGCTCTCTTTATCACTACTACAATTAACAATGTGGGGGCGCTCGGTTATAGCCTTGGCCTTGCTCGGGGCCTTGGGGCTGTTCGGCCAGGCACCTTGGGGAACAACAACAACAACAACAATGTTCTTCAACACATTCTCATTTATATTATATCCCTTTGTCTAATCCAAGAGTGAATAATTTTTCACAACCTTCTTTTAATCATGGAGCTCACTTCTCCAGACCATCTTCCCCCCTTTCTTCAAATTGTGATTCAATTTTGATTCAATCGTGCCTTGAAGATGGCTATTTGACATTCTTTTCACTTGATGTAACACTAGGGACAACCAGTCGTTCCCTTTGCCTCCTTCTTTCACATAAGCAAATCGATGGGCATGTGCAAATTAGGACCAATTTACTAATTGTCAAGTCAGTATTTACAGGTACATGAGAGAGAGAGAGAGAGAGAGAGAGAGAGAGAGAGAGATAGATAGATAGATAGATAGAGATGCGCAGTGTGTGTATGAAAAATTGTGGAATTAGTTGTAGACATACGAAAGAAAACTCGGTGAGAAGTAACGAGAAAAAGCTAGCTAAGCAACACAACGGAAAGCCATGAAATAGGTAATGAAGGAAAGTAGAAAGCAATGGAAGAAAGTAATGGAGGTGAGGGGAGAGGTGTGTGTGGGGGGGGGGGGGGGTAAGGGAGGTGGGGGGGGAGGGGGGGGAGGGTAAAAGGGGGGGGGGGGGGTAGAAAAAGAGGGGCTGTGTTCAAACTATGC
>CM064529.1:8199510-8314510 GCA_032716605.1 Paralithodes platypus
TATGGGGGGGTGGGGAATTTAACTGGTTTACATTAAAAATGTAAAACTTGCAAACAAAGCCAACCAAACTGGGACGAAGACAATATAGACAAAAGACATGTTGCATATCTTTTGCTGAATACTTCTGGTCTTTCTTCTTTTTGTATTTCATAAGTACGATCCATCACATTCTTCGATATACGGAGATTACATGAAGAAATATAAGTGAAATATTATCCAATTAACTTCAAATCTAAAACTACTGTAGTCTAAACTACCTTGACTTTACCAACTACAGATAATTTAATCACTCTTAGGCTAAACAAAACTGTCTAAGATGACCTAATAAATTCGAAGCTAAGCTACATATGACATAAAGTGAGATAGACTGAACATGGTTCGTCTTCCATATTTACAAAACATAATCAATGAAGTAGAAGTGCCGTTTTCCCTTTTCAGAAAGGAAAATCCATCCCCAGTTATGTGAATATATATTTTGTCTTCACAATTGAATATTAAAGTATATTATAATATAATCTTAGTAATTGTGTGTTTGTTTTCTTAGCTAAATATTGATTAGGCAAACTGTATACCTCAAGTACATGTGCATAATTCTAATATTTTGGCAAAGTATAGCAAGCTTTGTCTGTTTAAATATGTGATCTAAGTCTTAGTCAAATTATATATACTTCTTGCCTCATCATTACGTATTCGTACTAAACATGTGCGTCTGGATTTGATGAATATATACCCTTATATATATATATATATCCATTATCCCCTTCTGTGGCTGTGAAAATGGTTCAGTGAGATAGTTTGAAGACTGTATATTGCAGGAGGCCGTTTTTGAGCCGAGTATAATCTTCAAATAGCCAGAGTAAAGTTAAATGTACGGCACTAAAACATACGGTATATCTATATTATATACACCAGTAATAGTAATTATATATATATGAAATAACGTCCCCATAATCAGCTCCAGGCTTCATAATGTCTGGGAATTACTGAGTGTGACTGTACATTGTATATGTAGATGACCTCCTCGGAACAGCAGTCAACACCTCCTTCCGTAATAGTCCCCCGTTTCCTGACCCTCCGTGACCCCGCCCAGGCAACATGACCTTTGATGACCTGTGACGGGACGTAATGTGGAGGCCATTTAACTTCTCATTAAGTGTCATTTGCAATTACAAGACAAGACGCTCAAGACGTCCCCCCCCCCCTACCCACCTCGTGCCCCTACCACCACCCCCACTACAAGGTGCTCAGCCCCCACCCCCTCTTCCTTGCTTCTATCACCCCCTTCCCCTCATCCTCGTTCTATCCCCCTTCTATCACCCTCCCCCCCCCATTCCCACATACATACATTCACAATCCACCCCACCTCTACCATTCTGATGCCAATCACTCAGTATTATTATTTAGTAATATGCAATGAATACTAATTTATATTACAAAACAATAAATCAAAACATAGCTTCATAAATGTTATCACATCGCATAATACAAGATAACTATAACATGGATTTAAGTGCATTTGTCATCATGCAGTTTACAGGTATTATGTGTTTGATGATAGAGAACTAAATGTCTACGTATTTTGACAGTTTATTCTGGCTATCATTAAACTTTGTTTGTTTACAGTTTAAGAAGGATCGGTTTAAATTATAAGGGTAAAGTCTATCTCATTTAACCCTCTGACTTCTATATACCATTCCTGATCTGAATAAAAACGTCTAATAATAGCCGGAAAACAGAAAAGAAATTCGTATTGAAATCCTGAAAGGGTTAAGTTTGACGTATAGAGGTAAACGCGAAGAATGGAATACACATCCACACACCGACAAAACACAAAACACTGCAGCCAATTCTACAAAGACGAGAGAGAGACAATCTGTGGACAATATATAGCCAGTGAACGTTGGAGTGGAGCAGCAGCCGGCCTAGCCCAGCTTAAACCTGAGTGAGTCTGAGCTGTACTTGATCCCCGTCATATAATCCGGGGCCTCTCCTAGTATACGTCCGGGGATCACAACAACAACGGATATATTACCTTCCTCGCACCAACAATATTTTCGAGTTGGACATACTCTAATGGGAGTAAAATCCAAGGGTAGAGTTCTGCACTAACTATAGGGAATTATTCATCCTTTGCATAGCCTATTTCATTTAATGTTAGTGAGAGGTGAATGGTACAACGTTCAACATTTAGCAGAGAGTGGTGGTGGCAACTTCAAGCAGTAGCAGCAGGTTATTTGTTTAGGATCTAGGTATGCAATCATTCATAAAAAATAGATAAGAGACAAAAAAAATTTCATTAAAGCTGAGGTCGTATTAACCCCACCTGTTAAGAAATGATAAATTCAGACAATCATAATGAAGGTGTCAAGAAGCCTATTGCTAAAATACGAGGTAGGGTGCTGCACTAACTAAAGGAAAATATTAATCCTTTGCATAGCCTATTTCATTGAAGGAGAGGAGTTGTCGTTCTAAAAACCGTGTGAGGCTATAAGCTCTGATATACTGTATTAAGTATAGAAGAGAAGTGCTAATCTGTGCGGGAAAGGATTGTGAATAAAGAATCTGTTTTCACGTTTGGTTCTCTTATATCCACCTACAAAAAAAAATCTCTCTCTCTCTCTATATATATATATATATATATATATATATATATATATATATATATATATATATATATATATATATATATATACCGGTATATATATATAAAGAAATAAAAGCCTATTTATCAAATTCGATGCAACAGATACCGGCATCAATTTAGAGAAAAACAAATGTGACACTGAATGACCGATGGGACATAATTATGTCACATAACAAAGATATCAGAAACGAGAAAAGTGGTTTAAAAATATAATAGATAGGATCGATACATTTTTGCAGAAACTATGATAAGAAATAAATATGAAGGTAAACCAGAATAATGTAAACCATGCACAACAGAGAGTGGCATCGTGTATACAGGAACCAGGAAGTTAATGGCAGGAAAGGAAAATGCTGTGGTGATTAATGGGAGGAACGTGGAAATGGACAGGAAGAGGAAGAGGGCACATGAAAAACTATGTGATGGAAGTATAAATCAAACCAAAGTCGAGAATGGCAAGTCAATTTAAGCTATAATCTTCATTATATAACTCGGTATAAAAATAACTATATATTTTACAAATATCAATGATAAGACGATCTTAATCTCATATATAAATAAAACTGAAAGCTGAAAATAAAGAACATTCTTATAGCTAAATATAAAAAGTCATGTCCAAAATAATATAATAAAGTGCAAATAGAAGTAACACTAAGATAATGCTCATACGAATCATTAAGCAAGTAAGCATCGTACATTAAAATAGAAGAAATATATAATTAAATATGAATTAAATTCTGCAACATGAAAACATGTTGATTTGCTTGATCAATTTGATGAACATTTTAAAATATAGCAATGAAATATGCCACAACAAAATGGAAACAGAGTTCTAGACTAATTTATATACACATACGCTAAAACACAATATATATATACGACGTATATTGAGAAACTAAGGAATATGTTTTGGCTACAAAGCCAGAAATAGAATAAATCAACACGAAAATATCAACTAGAAATATATAACATCAAGTTGAATAAAGTACAAAATAAAAAAATACTAGGGAAGCTATTCAAGAGAGACAAGGGTAGTAAATTGTTTATATTAAAGTACCCTAGTTTGCGGATGAAAAACGCAAACTGCAAACAAGTCGCAAAGTCTACTAAAAATATGAAAACCCAAGCATACAAAAATGGGAGGAAATCATTTCTCTCTGAGGTAAGGGGAGGGAGCCAAACGAGCGAGAACCATAAAAGGAATATCGTAAAGGAGGGGAGAAGTGAGAGTGGAAAAGGAAAGAATTAATTATTTAAAGAGTGAGAAAAGAGCGAAGGGAAGGGGCGGGATCACTGCAGAGGGTCGCTGAAGGATTGACAGGAGGAGAGCAAGGGAGAGAGGAGGAAGAGGAGGTGAGGATTAAAGAGGCATAGGAAGAAAATATAATAAATGAGGCATAACAGAGGAGGAGAGAATAATAGAGGCATAGGAAGAGGAGGAAAGAATAAAGGAGGCATAGGAAGAGGAGAGAATAATGGAGGTATATACAGAGGAGAAAATCAAGTAGGCATAGAAAGAGGAGGAGAGAATAAAGGAGGCTTAGGAAGAGGAGGAGAACATAAAGGAGGCTTAGGAAGAGGAGAAAATAAGAGGCATAGGAAGAGGAGGAGAGAATAAAGGAGGCATAGAAAGAGAGGAAAGAATATAGCAAGCATAGGAAGAGGAGGAAGATGAGAGCATATAGGATGCATAAAAGAGGGGGAAGAGGAGAAGAGAATAAAGTAGGCATAGTACAAAGGAGTACAAAGGAGTACAAAGTCATAGGAAGAGGAGAGAATAAAGGAGGCATAGGAATTAATTAATTAAATGGCTACAGGCTATCCCAAATAATAATTTTAGCTACTATACTGTATATCCTTCCTAAGCTGCATCAAATCGTCTAAATAAAGCTAGAACAAAAATTGCAAAAGACGTCGCCGGTACTGAAGGGGTTAAACCAAACGTGTAGTAGATGCGAGACACTAGAATTCTTATGATAAAAATACATAAAATCAGATACGAATATAATTAATTATTATACTGAAAAAAAAAAAAAAAAAAACGCGGTAAATGAAAAACAAGCAGAATAACGGCAATGTTATAACGGCTTAAACGATAAAAAGATGAACTGAAAGGAGAGACACTGAAGATTAAAGTACAATTAGAATAAGGAAACATTAATAATTATATAACAGTTAGGCCTACACGATAAACAGAAGGAACGAAAAGAGAGACTATCTATCTATCTATTGCCTGACGCCGTGATCCCCGAAGGGGTGGCCACGAACGAACCGCCCCCATGCACCTCTGTCCCCAGTCAGTCGACACCCCTCCCCCCAACCAGCACCGCCTTCGTTCATGTAGTTCCTCACTCCATCCTTCCACCTCATATTCGGTCTACCTCTCCCCCTCTGTCCCTCCACCTCGCTCTCGTACACCCTCTTAGTCATTCTCTCGCTTTCCATACGTTCCATATGGCCGAACCATCTCAAGTTGTTCCTTTTCACACTTTCCAGCACATCTACCTCCACACCACACCTCCTTCTTACTTCCTCATTAGTCTGTCTATCCCTCCATGTTTAAATGTTCCACTAATGATTAAAGCTCAGTAAGAATAACAATCAGAATATGGAAAAGTTATAAGTTTACATTATAAAAAGAAGAATTGAAAGGAGAAAAGATTAAAGCTCAGTAAGAATAACAATTATAATAAGGAAACATTATAACCTTTTTTAGACGATAAAAAGAAGGAATGAAAGGAGAGACACTGAAGATTAAAGTTCAGTAAGTACAGGAATGACACAAATAAAGCTAAGCGCGGAATGGACCCCAAGGAGAAAGAGTAAGAGGGAGAGAGATAAAAATACTAGTATAATGAGAAATCAAGAATCAGTGGAGGAAGCGAGAATATCGTGTTACAGAGAGTTGCTTGGGCGGGGGAAATGGGAAAATTGTATTGACATTTTTTACCATTTCTGTACCGGTGACGTCTTCTTCGTATTCTGGCAACTATTAGACGATATTATTCTTTTTAGGAAGGATGTCTACCAATTAATAGTCTACAGACTATCTCAATTTATCCTTTTAGCTACCATATACCCTTCCTAAACTTCATAAAATCGTCTAAATGTATTCGATAAAAAAGACGTCCCCAGTACATTAAGAGGTTAATAATATTTGGTAATCTGTATTGAGATAATTACGAATCAATTTTGTGTTCTTATATTGTACATGTAAAATAAATAGTGGCTTGTATCTATATTCAATGAAAATACCGACTAAATATATACAATAAAACAATTATATAAACATACCTCTTAAAAATGAGATAGTGTGATTAAAAAGATAAAGTGAATGGAGCTAAACAAAAAATAACGATATTGATGATGAGAGGGAGAACGATGATAAATAAGAAAGAGCAAAAACAATATACGACAAACCTAATAAAACCGTATCGTGTTTGCCAGAATTAGAAATAAAAAATTTAGATTGTAAGAATGAGTAAACGATGATATAGGTCAATACAATGATATGTAATACAAAAACAAAGGTCAAAAATAAGAAACAGCAAAATAAAAGCATATAATGATAAAGACACAATACGGAAGAACAATATTTAAATGGAATTTAAAACGATGAAAAAGAAGAAATAGGAAAAACCAGAGAGGTATAATAAGGCATTGAAAAACTAACAAAAGGCGAATAATTATATGCAAGATAGTTTGAAAAGCAAAATAAGCATAACAAATAACAAAATAATATATATTATAGATAGATAAATATATAGATGCAAAATAGATACATTATATAGACAGTCATATACATAGATACAATGAAAACAAGTAGAAGATGAGAAAAGGAAAAAGGACGAAGAGAAAATGAAGAGTATATGAAATTGGGAAAATCTTACTTAACAAAGAGAATAGGGGATCGAGTAAAATCAAAATAAACAATGGAAAATTATAGACAAATGCACGAAGGCGAAACGGGAAAGTATGAGAAGAATATTGACACATACATGTAGAAAACCAATACAGAGGAACATTAGAATAAACACATATAATGCAAAGTAAAAATATAAACAAGAAAACTATGACAAAGTGACTAGTAGGAAAGCAAGCAGAGGACGAGACAAATAGGACAGAGGAGGTAGGAGGAACATAGAGAAGAGGAGGAAATCGAAGAAAAGACGTGAGAGATGCGCAGGGAGGTGAGAGAGAGAGAGAGAGAGATATATATTCATATTCTGGTGAGGTGGTGGTAACAAATATAGGGTAGTAATAGGTCTTGATGCCTCCTGATCCCGTAATTCCCGGAGCTCTGTGAGGTGATCAACCCACCTCTCCTTCCTCCTTCTGATTTTCAAGCCTTCCTTCTCTCTATGTTTCCTCCTCCTCCTTCTCTCTCTCTCTCTCTCCCCTCCTCCTCTTGATAATGTTCAAGCCTTCCTATACTCTCTACCTCTCCTCTTCTGCATCTTTCTCTTTTTCACTTTAACCCATGCTTATGCTCTCTCTCTCTCTCCATTGTGAATACAGAACATAATAGATATAGAGCAAATCCCCCCAAAAATAGAATTTAGTATTATACTTAGCGTTATCTATTTTCTATTTCATTGGTTCTAACCGAAAACAGGATCTTTACCATTCGATGTTTTTACGATTCACATAATTGTGCTATTTTTTGTACAGTTTACTTTATTTGATTTTGTATAACTCTGGATGCTAGGACATTTCACAGTTTATGTATTTATATTTCGATGTAATATATGGATTTTCTGTTTGTAATTAAGGGGGAATGGGTTTATTTATTGGTCGATCTATATTTAACTAGATTTAACTAATTTAATTTAACTAGAACTAATAACAAAATCTTTAGTATTCTAAGCACAAAACTAAATAAATAAAATATTAATCTTGAAGCTATTTTTTACATCCGATTCAAGTAATAGACACTCATCTTGTTGATTGAAAGATCAAGTTCAAATTACTTCCAAATCAATCTTTTTGTTATCACTCTAGCCATCCCGAACATCCTTCCACCGTAACACACACACACACACACACGGGAGGGTAATAGCTAGCGAGAGATGCTCAATATCGTAGGTGAATAACACACCTATTTTCATACACAAATGGCAGAATGGAATACATGGAATGCTAAAATATAATAGTATTAGGATCAGCAAGATAAAGATGATATAATAATAACATAAGATAAAGATGGGGAGGCTGAACCTTTGACCCCCAAGTCAGCCTGTATAAGAGATTGTGTTTCTGGCATTATACCATCTTATTACCAATGGAAATACTAAGACTCTCTGATAAAAATCAGCTCTCTATGTGCGTGCGTGCGCGCGAGCGCAGATTTCATTGCACTATTTGTAAAATCATCTAGTCACTGAAAATTGTTCAAATTTCCCGCAATATTTGTATGGCGTATCCTACAAGCATCCCCTACAACGTAGCGTTTTCGTTTACCCATATTGAATAATATAAGGTGCTGGAAAAAATATATAATATATATCTTTTGGTTAGAGCAATTTTAGACATGAAATAGGTTGAAATTCCGAATATTTCGGCGAAACGGCCATTATCTAAACGTATAGGCCTTGCTATATAGCCCTATTTATAGTGTGTAGAAGGGGAACGAATTCTAGCAATACAAAAAAATGTAGTTAGACTCGGAAGTGCCAAAATATGATCTCTGGCTAATGAAATTCTTAGATTTTCAAGGAATTTTCAAGGATTTGGGGGAGAATGTATTAGTTTGTCCTCCTATGAAAGCGTTTTCTTTTACAGGCGGTTGTAGAATACGGAGTTTGATGGCAAACTAAATTAAAAAATCTGGAGATACCAGACCTCGGGAAGGATTATCCAACCTTTTCCCACCAAATTCCATGATATTGGGGCCCCCTCAGAGGGGGACTAGGGATGTCATTTGGGTGTTTATGCCCTCATATGATTATTTCTATTGCTTACAGAAGCCTTTTAGACAAAAGACACAAAAAAAAATGTTTGGTGGCTGAAGGCAAAATATTTAGTTTTTTGGGGGGCTATGGATGTGATATGTTTTTTTGTTCCCTCCTATGCTATTCTCCTATGTTGAAAGAAGCATTCTAGAAAAAGAAAAAAAAAATCTAAATTTTGATTTTCGGGCCTCATCCTAGGTTCAGCCTACCCTTAGTGGGGTTTTCTGGACTCCTTTCTCTCTCATGTTTAGCCCCTATTAGTTTGGCGATATGAACACCATTACTGCCATTTACAGTAGGTGTCAAATAATCTGGCGAGTGATTGCGAGCCTGCAATTTAGGAGAAGCTAGTTTCTAGCCGGGGCATTTTCTACCTAAAAATGCGCAAATCTATCTCGAAGAGTTGTCTTGCTGGTATTATTATTAAGCTTGCTGGAGGGTTAGGGAGGAAACTAAAAATACATATAAAAAACAAAATGAATAAACAAGCAAAAAAGTACGCCCATCCCCCTTAAAAGAAACGCAAGAAAAAACCTGGAAGACAATGTAAGAGATATCATAGCAGTTAGAAGAAAAGCCAGGAAGAACCTGGAAGACAAGACAATAAAAGATCACATCTAGAAATGGAGGAAGAAGAGGAGGAAGAGAAGAGGAAGAGAAGGAGAGAGAGAGGAGGAGGAAGAGAAGTAGGGTTAGAAAAAGCCATTTATATTTAACGACATGAGTAATACCCCAACCACCGCCTCGTTCCCGATTTGTCTGTCTTGCTATGCAAATGTCCCGTGAGGGGTGGTGGTGGGGGCGTCTTCGCTATCCGGGGGATCAGGCGGCGACCCGGGATCACGGTATTTGTCACTCACGCAACCCCTGTCGCAACAACCAGCCTCACACATACGACACCAAAGGAGATTTACATATATTTACATAGATATACTGGCCACACAGACCTTACGATCCAAACGAGGTGGTCAGGACTTAATTTTAGTAGAGATGGCATACCCGATAGAAAAGGAAAGTTGTAGGAAAGGATAGAAAAGAAGAGAGAGAGAGAGAGAGAGAGAGGTGCACGAACGAGAACAAACGATGGTATTTTAGATCAGGGCTGGAACCGTCTGAACTTAACGTGTAGCTAACATTACAGGGATGTGGGAAGGTTATGGATAAGTTGGCTTGAGGGGCGATACTGGAGGGTAACACAGCGGAGGAGTAAGGGGTAATGTGCTTAAGGGGAGATGGGTCGTTGTTCTGGACCCCCTTCTTCCTCATGTTTAGCTCCATTAGTTTTCAGTTTTTAAGACGTTTCGTCCATTAGTTTGGCGATTTTAAGACTTTTGTTCCATTTCGTTGCCAGTTTTAAGACCTACCGTGCCATTTAGGTGTCGATTTATTACTGGCGAGCGATAGCGAGCCTGTAATTATAAGAGGAATCGGCCTACGACCAGGAAATGTTCTACCGAAAAATGTACACATTTATCTTGAGGGGGGTGTAGGGGATATTTTTTTCCATTGACATCTGCCATACCCATTCACTTAAGGGGAAATGGCTCGTTTTTCTGGTCCCCCTTCTCCTTCATGTTTAGCCCCATTAGTTCTGAGATTTTAAGACGTTCGCCCCCATTAGTTTGGAGATTTTTGTAATATTGTTTACCTGGTATTTTATGTATGAACAAACAAGAAAAAACTAATATATGTACAATTATCTGATAAAAATATAAATTTGAATGTGAAAATGGTTAATCTAAATGTTCATTAGATTCCTTATAAAATACATTGTCAGTCCGCAGCAAACATAGGTGTAGAGGAATACTAATGCCTTTACAGGTAGTTTCTCTGGAGAATAATTGACTATTTCCCTCCGTCGCTTTTGAGTCGAGTAATATTATGTTTCGCCTCCGTCAGCCAATTGAAACCGTGGGAAGGCTACTGGACGGAAGGGGATCCGGCTGGCGTGTGAACAGTGAGAAAGGCAGCAAATTAGGAGGTAATGTGAGCTACCAAGCCTTGCCATGGGACGCTACGCACATTCACACCACGAACGCTTTGCTGGCAACCTCTGATCGGCATTATTTGTTGTCATTATCCCGGGACTATTTTGCATTTATATCAATGGAGTACAAAGGAAGTATAAAATATATCAAGTAACAAGAGGTCTAGCGACCCATCTAGGCTGCTTGTCCTCCAAAAGACTGAGGCTCAAGTGTCCAAACAGTGCTTTAGAGTGGGTATGGGAAATTTGGAAAGGAGTACTGCCCTGGAATAAATGTCCGTGGCAAGATTAGGAGATTTTATACTCCAATCAGTTGACCAGGTGTTTGTATCGAGGCTCATGATTGGCTATTATCAGTACCCTAGCTCACTGGCCAAAATGAGCGGCAGAGCTGATAATATATTTATTCATTAAACTAGATACGTTTAAGTAATTTTAATGATTACTTAATAAATTTCAGTCTTATCCGAATCTAAAGAGCTATCAAATATCACATGAACTGCAATAATAACGTATATATCATAAAGTAAACACAAGAGAAATAAATACATGATAAACACGAGAAGTAAGCGAGAGTGAAGACTGACTGACTTGCTCACGCGGCTTAGCCAATCACAGACCGGGATTTACTTATCCCACATTTAAAATAACCGGTGACGGCATTTCTCCCCTGGCTTGAGAACTTGGTATTTTAATGGGCACAGAGACATAGTAGTTTCATATTTTCCCATGAATTATCGAGAAAGCTATTATCTATTGTGGCACGGGAAGTGAATGTAGGCTAAAACAACTAGAAGAGATCAAGAGAAAAATAGGGAATAAAGTTCAAGAAGAAAACAGTAACCATATTATCCCATTAATTACCGAGAAAGCAGTTCCTCAAGGATTCAATTTACCATCAGTTGGGACAAAAATAGATTACTGTATAGATAGGGCAAGATTTATGAGCCTGGTGACCAAGGAGACTACTGAAGGAGGTGCTATGTTACCTGGTGTGTGTTGAGAGAGAGGACTTGGAGGGGCCTGTGATGAGGCTGTACCCCTCCATAGTGAACTTGACCGTTGAGTACCACCACTTTCCTGGACACAACCTTGGTAGTGGGCGGTTTAGATGTATAGGTCAGCTGTCAAGTTGTCTGGCACGGGGTATACCATGGCTCAGGTGTCTTGCTGGCCGTCTACCTCTGTTGAAAAAAGGGTGGAATGACACTATTTTTGTGAGTCATTGTGTTTTGGTAGATTATTATACAGTACTTTCATTGTCCATGCAAGAAAGTATTGTATATATTAATGCTTGACGAAAGGTTAGTAGGATTGGACGGCGATCTCTACCAATATATTTGAATAACTTAAGAGCTAGACAAACCTTAATGGGAGTAACATCCACAATAAAATACTGCGCAATATACAGGAATTATTCATACTTGCTTAGCCTATTTCATCTGAGTTGAGGATTTCTAAAATTCTAAGACCGCGTGAAGCTAGAAATACAAATATTTTAATTAGAAGAAAAAGTTTTAATTTGTTCGGGAATAGATTGAGAAAAGGGTAATTTGTTTTTGATTGGCTGTCTTTTACCCACTTAAATAAAAAATAAAAATTATAGATAGATAGATTTATATATATAAAGACCCATGAAATGCCGTAACAAAACAATATGTATATATATGAGAGAGAGAGAGAGAGAGAGAGAGAGAGAGAGAGAGAGAGAGAGAGAGAGAGAGAGAGAGAGAGAGAGAGAGAGAGAGAGAGAGAGAGAGAGAGAGAGAGAG
Source organism: Paralithodes platypus (assembly GCA_032716605.1). Lineage (NCBI taxonomy): Eukaryota > Metazoa > Arthropoda > Malacostraca > Decapoda > Lithodidae > Paralithodes > Paralithodes platypus. The sequence goes on from CM064529.1 coordinate 8,211,865, forward strand.
AGAGAGAAGACTGACAGATAGATGCAGTAAACAGACAGATGGATAGATACATTGAAAGAGACAGTGATCGCGTAGGACTAGACTGAAATTGGGTGTTTGTTGGTAGAGTGAGCAATTGAGATGACGATTAAGAGAATGTGTGACAGGGAACACTGGACCAGAAAAGGGGAGTTCACCACCAATGGAATACGGGAATTCAGAGGATTATCAATTTGCAGGAAAGGAAAATAATGTGAAGCAACTTTATGGAATAACTCCATTTCAATTAGAATACACAATTATTATAATGTGGAAACGGATAATGTCAAGAATATCTTATCACAAATAATAGAGTTGTTAGGAAGTTCTATAAAATGGAAGTAGAGGACATAAACAAACATAAGTAAAATATATATTGGTAGAAGGAAAGTGTAGTTGGGTTTGCCTTGGCGTTTCCAAATATCTTACTGTATATCATATGACTTGATGGAGACACTGAAGAGGAACAAGCTCATGTAGTACGGAAGAGTAGCAAAGACTATAAGAAATAGAACAGAAAGGTAATGAGTATGTAAAAGAAAACATAGTACATAGCATAAGAACAAAATATATGTAAACGAACACAGAGCAAAACATAAAATATATGGTGAAAGTAAAGGAAAACCGCGAACTAATGATAATAGGAAGTCTCCAGAGGTGTCAGGAGGAGAAAGGGAGAAGGAAGAAAAGGAGGGAAGAGGAGGAGGAAGAAGGGGAGAGTAGGAGGCGAGGTAGAGTAGGAGGAACAGAAGAGGGGAAGGTAGAGTAGGAGGGGAGGCAGAATAGGAGGAACAGGAGGAGAGGGGGAGGAAAAGTAGAGTAGGAAGAGGAAGAAGAAGGGGAGAGTAGGAGGGGAGGTAGAGTAGGAGGAACAGAAGAGGGGAAGGTAGAGTAGGAGAAGGAGGAAGGGGAGAGTAGGAGGCGAGGTAGAGTAGAGTAGGAGGGGAGGCAGAATAGGAGGAACAGGAGAGGGGAGGAAAAGTAGAGTAGGAAGAGGAAGAAGAAGGGGAGGGGAGGTAGAGAAGGAGGAGTAAGGGGGGAGGTAGAGTAGCAGGAAGGGGAGAGTAGGAGGAGAGAGAGGGAGGGGGGAGAAATAGGTTCGTGGCTGTGGTTCTCTATAATCGGCTTAGGTTGTGGTTATCAGGCGGGGAAATAAGCCAGCTGAGCACCTTAATTGGATCAGGTATGCCTTTGCCCTCATGCACCGCCGCCTCTGACGACCTGTAATGGGATACCTCTGAAGGGGAGATGAGGGGTGGTGGTGGTGGTGGTACAGAGGTGGGACGAGAGGGAGGCTGGATAGGAGGGAATAGATAGGGAGAGAGACTGGATAGGAGGAGGGATGAAGAGGGAATATATAGGCCGAGAAGCTGGATAGGAGGTGGGAATAGAGAGGGAGAGAGGAAGGAGGCTGGATAGGAGGAGGGATGAAGAGGATAAAGAGAGGGAGAGAGGTTGAATAGGAGGAGGGATGAAGAGGGAATAGATAGGGAAAGAGGTTGGATAGGAGGGGTGAAAAGGGATAGAGGCGTGATAGGAAAGAGGAGGGGTGAAGAGGGAGAGAGGCTGGATGGACATGGGGGAGACTGTAAAGAAGGAATGAAGAAGGAAAAAGTGAGAGAATGGGTTGACGGTAAGAGGACAGGGGACAGAAAAAAACGAAGTATCATGGGAGAAATGGTGGAGATGAGAGGGTCAAGGGGAGGTGGAAGAGGAAGGGAGGGGGGGACGAGTGGGAGGCTTGATAGGAGGGGTGGAGAGGGAATTGAGAGGGAGAAGGGATTGACAGGATCAGAAGAGGAAGTAGGGAGGGAAACAGTAAGAATGAAGGGATTATATTACATTTTTTATTTTTTCCAGCTGAAGGTAAATATAATACCAGTACTTCAGCAGCTGATTTTTCGATACGTAATGGAAATATATGAAATTAGCATACAGTATCTCTGCATATTATAAATACCAATACATCATAATTAACCCTTTCGCTGCGGGTGACGTTCTGGAATGTTTTGGCAAGTTACAGCAATTTCCAGGCTTTAAAAGCCTGTAAAAAACGTAAAAATCGAGTGTCAGTGGGTGTCAGTGGGTGGCAGCGTGAGGGGCCCACCTCCGACCTTCAGAGCGGCTCACTGAGCTAGGCTGTGTCTCGGGCGAGTCTCTCTCTGTCTCTCTCATCAGTGTAGCCAAGCGAGCGAGTGTTACATAATAGCGGGGTTCCCGCGTTTCACTGGGATCACTGCGGGTGAACCAGACCACGTATACGGTCCGTTCTGGTGTCATTTTGAAGCTATTTTCGCCTAGTTTTTGGCAGAATACACTTCATTTAATGCAGATGCTTGATTTATCATTCAGGAGTGCCTGAATATGCCCTAAATAGCCCAAAATAGGCCACAGCCAAAGGGTTAACAACATATTTCGGTACCAAATAATCGTAATATATATATACCGGTATATATATATATATATATATATATATATATATATATATATATATATATATATATATATATATATAGATATATATATATATATATATATATACAGTATATATATATATTACCTGACTTCACCAGATCCAACACAAACTGATAAAAAGTGTCTGGTAAGAGCTAGACTAATGTTAACATACATTACTAGTTAAAAGGAAAAACAACTGGCACAGAAACTTTCTGACGCACATATGTGCTCGTCCCTTTCCTCTCCAACGCTCACCAAAACAAACTTAGAAAGCTGTAAAAAATAAATAATAATAATAATAAATAAAATACTCCGAAGCACTGGTAGAAACAAACAATTATTAAAACACCTCACAAACGAAACCTCAGAAATTCCAGTATGTCCTTAAAATATCAAAGCGTATAATCTGATAGACTCCTTCACCCTTCCCCTGCCACGGCTTACCTAAATACTCTCCTCCTCCTGTCTTGGGTGGAAGGGCCGGAGGTTCCGTTGGCTGGACCCCTGTTCACCCTGCCGCGTCACCTAAAGAATAAATGGATATGTGTAAATATACTACAGAAACCTTTGTGGCCACGCGTACAATTATTTGCACACTCCACAAGCGACACATTGGAAGTTCCTGTTTGTCCATAAAATACATAAACACGTAATCTGATATATTCCTTCTCTTTTCCCATGACACAGCTCTTAAAAAAGAAAAACACTTCCTTCAAACACCAAAACAAACAACATATAATCTAAGAGACTCCTTCTCCCTTCCCCTGCTCACCTAAAGAATGAAATAAAAATATCATAAAAAAACTCCGAAACAGTCGTCGAAACAAAATTATTCGCACACCCCACGAGTGACACTTTAAAGTTTAAATATGTCCTTGAAATGCCGTCTACTCCTCCCCGCCACACACACACACACACACACACACACACACGCACGCACGCACGCACGCACGCACGCACGCACGCACGCACGCACGCACGCACGCACGCACGCACGCACGCACGCACACACGCACACACACACACACACACACACACACACACACACACACACACACACACACACACACACACACACACACACACACACACACACACACACACACACACACACACACACACACACACACACACACACACACACACGGAAACAAATAACATGTAGCCAGATAGAGTCCTTCTCTTTCAACGCTCACCAACATATAGACATAAATAGGCTATACTAAACTACAGAAACACACGTAGCGACACACAATTATTGGAACACCCTACCAGCGACACCTTAGAAGTTTCCTCATCGTCTGGGGGGGGGGGGGTATAGTAAATATTTGCTATTTCTGTCCTCAGGTCCTTTTAATTAAACGGGAATGGCGGCGAAGGAGGGCGCGGGTGATTAAGAATGTTAATAAAAAACCCATCGCCACTAATCATTAACTTGTAAATCTAGGCACTAAGGCGCTTGCAAAAAGTGGCGAAATTAGCCTGGCGTAATCTCTTAGCTCGTAATTAAGGCGCCAATATTAAAAACTTTCGCCAGATAAGAAGAGTCTTGGAGAGAAAATTTGCATTCTTTGAATATTCCAAAACTCGACTCATTTGAATCCTCGGGAATGGGGCTTTAATGTTCGCGCGATAAAAACTACAGAGGAAAGTTTGGGTTAGCCTCAAGATTTTCTCCACAAGTGAGGCCATTTCAGGAATTAAGGGGGGATGGTTAACTTTTTGGTCAATTATTTGTATTTATTAAATATGTTTTTTTTAGTTTCCTCCCTAGACCTTCATCAAACTTGAAAACACATCCATTAGATCCCCCCTCTGTATTAATTTGTACATTTTTCGGTTTCCCCGGCCAAAGGTCGGTTCTTCCAAATTAACAGGCTCACTATCGTTCGCCAGGAAAAAATCGACACCTAAATAGAACGAAAACTCTTAATATTGACAAGGAAATGGGGCGGAAGGTCTTAAAATCGACAAACTAATGGGGCAAACATCTTACAATCTGAAAACTAATGGGGCTAAACATGAGGGAGAAGGGGATCTTGAAAAACGACCCATCTCCCTTTAAAGATAATGGAAGAGTCTGGCTTTGGAATACCATCCCGAGGGTTTTGGAAAGTCGGGGAATATATCTATTTTATTTCGGTCTGCCGGAGATTCTTTCCGTTGCTCATTTTACGTTTCAAGGTAAAGTTACGGAAAATATGCCTTGGCGTTAATGAACTATATATTGCCTTGGCGTTAATGAACTATATATTGCCTTGGCGTTAATGAACTATATATTGCTTACTAAGTGAATATCGCAAGATTCGAAATAATGTAGTAGTTCGTTTAGTCATTAAATATTTAGATATGTTATAGGATTTGTATTTGATTAACGTTACGAATGATATCACAAAATTATAATATAACCTTAAGATCAACCATATAATTGAAGAGTAGAGAACAAAATATAAAAAAACTTAAACCCGAGTTACCTTAGCATTATTTAACTTCAGTGATCAACACAGGCTTTAATAATTTTCGTATTAGAAAGAGTAGTTTCTGGGGGATTCGAACCCCGAATAGAGGATCTTCGGGCTATACATATCGGCAATTCTAAAAATGTCAGAAAAATCTCCAATATGATTACCTTAAGGGGAGATCTCCACTTTAAGGGAAGTTGTTGTTTTTGTTTGGCTCCCCTTCTCCCTCATGTTTAGCCAAAGTAGTTTCCAAATATTAAGACGTTCGGCCCATTAGTTTGACAATTTTATAACTTTTCGCCCCATTCCTTTGTCAAAATCAAGACTTTTCATGCCATTTAGGTGTAGATTTTTTACTGGCGAGCGATAGCAAGAAGCGGCCTTCGGCCGGGTCATTTTCTACCCAAAAATGTACAAATGTATCTCGCATGGGGGATCTCGGGAAAAATAGATACCGTAAATAAATGGACCAAAAAATAAATCTTACCCCCTTAAGATTGTATTGCCTCTATAGTTATTGCTGTTATATCCGTTTTCTTATCACCTCTCTCCTTTCGGTTTCTAATTTACGTCGTATACTCTTTTAACAGTTGGGAAAATAACCTGTGTGCATCTTCCCCTTTTCAATAATATCCTTGGGCAATTTTCACTTGTATTCATCCTATATTAATCTAATTTTATATATTGCCTCGTAGCACCTCCATCAAACTTAAAAACACCCCCTAGCCCCCATTCAATTTAAACTTTTAAATTTTTCGGTAGAATAATGTCCCGGCATTCCCGGCCATTTCCAAAAATTACAGGCTCGACTTCTCTCGCCAGGAAAAAATACACCTAAATGGTACGAAAGGTCTTAATATTGACAAGAAAATAGGATGAAAGATCTTAAAATCACCAAACTAATGGGCCTAACGTCTTACAATCTAAAAACAAAAGGGGCTAAACATTAGGGAGAAGGGGGTCCATAAAAACAACCAAACCCCCCTTAACCTTTTCAATCCTGTATTATGACGACTCTATTGCTACACTATAACTATAGTCGGTTTCATTTCAACTGACGGTAAATTGCAAAGTTCCCATCAAGATTTCGCAGTTATTTTGAAATTATGGCGCGAAATATGGTGCTAACTATATAAACTTGGTATTAATATGATGCAAAGACATGGCAGTTTCTTATTTTTCCATTAAGTATCGAGAAATTAGCTGCTAAAGTATTCACTTCTTCGTCAGTTGAAAAGAAACCGGGTATAGTTTATTGTAGCTATCCGTTGTACTTACCCGGTCAAAAACAAAGGTAAGATAGATTTCTTACTTTTGTAAACTCATAGATACTTCATAGAATGAATGAAGTATTCGGCATGTACTAAAATAATATTTATATAAAAGTCGTCACATAATTTGAAGAGTTTGTTTTATTTCACATATTTTTTTTTTTTTTTCACCAACCAACTTTACTTCTAAACTCAATTAATGAAATCAACAAATACATGTGGCACTCCAAGGACTCGAACCTAAGCTACTCACACCGAAATTCCGCGCATTTATGCATTACGCTATCAAGACAGTTAGTGCCAACTTTTCTATTTCTTATAAAGTTACTGAAAATTAATTTGTAATGGCATATATTTGTAATGGCATATATACCATTATGAAAATATGTAGTTATTGAACAATCTACAATTCACCCACAGATCTCCAGCTATGGACTTAAACATGTAAATATAATTTCTTAATTATAGGGGTTATTATATAAGCTTCTGAAATATGGACTCATACTGCAGCATTTAAAAATATATACTACTACTGTTATTATATATTATACATAACTACTCATAACACACTCATAATACACACAAGTACTTTTTATGCATATGTGCCTACTTTCAATTATATGTTTATGTTCTTCGGATATATATATATATATATATATAATGAGAGAGAGAGAGAGAGAGAGAGAGAGAGAGAGAGAGAGAGAGAGAGAGAGAGAGAGAGAGAGAGAGAGAGAGAGAGAGAGAGAGAGAGAGAGAGAGAGAGAGAGAGAGAGAGAGAGAGAAAGAAAAAGAGAATTAGAGAGAGAACCTTAGCCTCCACAAGCACTAATGAATCTTTTATGAGGTGGCCGCTTCAGGGTCATTATCATCAGAGGCATTGTTGGTGGAGGTATAGCTCGTTATTATTACCCCACCACCCTCGGCAGGCCATTCCAGCCCTTACTACACCCAGCCTTAAGACCCACACTCCCGACGCAGGTGCTGAAGGGGGCCGGGTTATTATTACGGGTGGCCGGGACCGCCATTATACACCTTACGGTCGGAGGCGATAAGGTCGGTTCTCCCGCTTCGTCAGTCCTCCAACCCAGGGTCTTGAAGCACCGTCTCAGAGTGTTATGACGCCGCTGTTATCGAGGGGCATTACCGACCTGACTTCGGGTTTTAATTGAGGAATCGTCGATAACATCCCCTCAATTATCGATAATCATTAGAGGTTGTCCCCATCCTCCCACCCCCGCTCTCTCTCTCTCCTTGGAAAGTAGTAGTAGTAATACAAGGGTGGTTGGAATTATTAGAAGAGGAGGCCATTTACCTTCTCAGTCCCTCTCCACCTCCCGTCCTCTCTGATCTCTTAAGAATACAGATGCAGAAAGGCTTTTCCCCATGGTGCCATTTTAGAACTCCAAAACACGTAACGTAAAAATTAATACGACACTCTGAATAACCGATACATTTATTGCTGTATCTCATATCATTAGTAAAGACCTCGACAGTTGGGGAAGTATACATTCAGGGCCATTTTTGTATACATCGTTTTCAATTTCATAATTACAATAAACATATTACACACATCATGTTTTCTTGATATGGATAATTAATAGAGAGTTGGAAATATTTTAACTACCGAATTGAAAATATCAAGTAGAGGTATTTGTAACCGAATTCGCTATAAATACTGAATCTATAATAGCAATTATGTGTATACAAGGAAGATCCAAAAAAACCTAACTGAAAAATATAGAACATGGGCCTACAAATAATCTATGAAAACTATACCCTCCTATAAGATGACAAAATGAAGAGGTCCAATTTAAATCAGTATTAGCTAAAGAATCCCTTTGTAACAATGTGCTAAGGAATTGTTAATATTATTTTATTATAAGGTGTTCCTAATTTAGTGTTCTTGATCTTAGATAAATACAAAGGTACAACAATTTCTCTTTCGGTTAGCCAAAACACAATATTTCGTGTTTTTAGATATTCAAAGGCAAAATATCAGAAGTTCTCTTTCGCCATGTTAACATTTGTGAGGGAAGGATCTTGAAGATGAGAAAACACACACAATATTTCAGCATTTTATTTAACCCAAAGAGAGCAAGCGCTTCACTTCTAAAAAAAAATATATATATATATTTACACCCCTGGATGGTTTATGTTTGTACCAAAGTATATATTATACACCCCTGGATGGTTTATGTTTGTACCAAAGTATATATTTACACCCCTGGATGGTTTATGTTTGTACCAAAGGATCCCCCTCGTTACGTTGGAAATTCGTGTCAGCGAGTCTTTAAATCTATATAATCGACATAATATTTCGTCTATTCACTTAACCAAAACAATCATAACATCGTCTACTAAAATGACCCAAAGACCGCCATTCTCCCCATCTGTGTCCCAAAGGGTCTCTCTCGTCATGCTATAATGTGTGTGAGAGGGCCTTGAATTAAAATGTGTGTGAGGGGGCCTTGAATTAAAACAAATACACATAATCTTTCGGTTCTTCTGTTAACCAAACCATTTTTTTTTTTGCCTCCCAAAATTACCAAAATCCCTTCAATCCACCACTAGCGCGCGAGCTCTCTCTCTCTCTCTCTCTCTCTCTCTCTCTCTCTCTCTCTCTCTCTCTCTCTCTCTCTCTCTCTCTCTCTCTCTCTCTCTCTCATCACGTTATAATTTGTGTGGGAGGGCAATTTTGGCAAGGCCACAATTGGACCGCTAATTCGTCGCCACAGTTCCGACCAACTTGGAGAGGAAGGAGGGGGACGACAGTTTCCTTTGTTTCTTGGAATATTACGTGCCGCTGATAATGAGAGAGAGAGAGAGAGAGAGAGAGAGAGAGAGAGAGAGAGAGAGAGAGAGAGAGAGAGAGAGATTATATATGATTATTATGCACCAAATAATATACATTACAAAGGCACATACAGGATCAGGAACTAGCCCATATGAGTTAATAGTTCATACAGTTACAATGAGAAGACATTGCATTCATTAGTGAACTTAATCGGATGATAATCAAGAAATTACCTGGTTTGAAAAGGTTACTGCATATTCTAAAAAAAAAAAAAAAAAAATCATAATGGCTTTCATATAAAAAAACGTTTCTTTCTGTCACCTATCATAGCCAAGTCATCCCATTTAATGGGAGAGGGACGTTTTTCTGGTTCCCCTTCTTCCTCATGTTTACCCCTATTGGTTTTCAGATTATAAGACGTTCGGCCCATCAGTTTGGCGATTTGAAGACCCACTTTTTTGTCAATATTAAGATTTTTCGCGTCATTTAGGTGTCAATTTTTTCCTGGCGAACGATAGCGATCCCGTGAATTAAGAGAAAGCGGCTATCGGCCACAACATTTTTCTATCGAAAAATGTACAAATATATCTTGAAGGGGGGTTCTAGGGGGTGTTTTGTACAGCTTGATGGAGGTCTAGGGAGGAAACTAAAAAATAATAAATATATAAAAATAAATATAAAATATAATATATAAATAAATATATAAATATACAGTATAACAATAAATATATAAATATACAGTATAACAATAAATATATAAATATAATATATAAATAAATATATAAATATATATAAATATAATATATAAATAAATAACAATAAATATATAAATAAATAACAATAAATATATAAATATAATATATAAATAAATATATAAATAAATAACAATAAATATAATATATAAATAAATATATAAATAAATAACAACAAATATATAAATATAATATATAAATAAATAACAATAAATATAAATAAATATATAAATAAATAACATATATAAATAATATATATGAATATATATATATAAATATAATATATAAATAAATATATAAATATAATATATAAATAAATATATAAATATATAACAATAAATATATAAATATAATATATAAATAAATATATAAATATATAAATATATAACAATAAATATATAAATATAATATATAACAATAAATATATAAATATATAACAATAAATATATAAATATAATATATAACAATAAATATATAACAATAAATATATACATATATAACAATAAATATATAAATATAATATATAAATAAATATATAAATATATAACAATAAATATATAAATATATAACAATAAATATATAAATATAATATATAAATAAATATATAAATATATAACAATAAGCAAATGAATACGCCCCTCCCCCCATAAAAATGGGCCTCCAGCACTTAGTAGGCTTCGAACTATCTCACTTAACCCTTTTTACTAACACATCCTTCGTAAGCTACACAAAATGGTCTAAATAGAGCTAGGATAACATTAAAAAGACGTCGCCGGTACAGAAATGGTTCAAAATAAAATATCCCACTCTTGTAGTCGTATTGCAACACAATCCCTACTCTGTGCAACTCTCCAACCCAACAGTGAAACGTTATTCTCAGTTTTTCTTCTATTCAACTGCTGAGCTCTGGAACTCTCTCCCAGAATCAGTCTTTCCCTCTTCCTATGACTTAAATTGCTTCAAACTCCGTGTGTTCAGGCATTTTGGCTCGAACGTCCCTTTATTTTGGCCGTCACTCTTTCAACTCTAGGGGAGGCACTCGCTTCAGGCAGTTCTGCCTTTCGTATCCCCCACTCACATAGAACACAAATATCCATACATTCTCTCCTTCTGCACAATCCTCGTCATTATCAAATTTATCTTACCCTCGAGTTTCCTCCAAACTCACCTTCTTATCTTAAATTGTTCTCCGCCATCACTCAAGAAACTTTTCCTCAAGTCCAGATCATACATCACCTCCACCTATGATGAGAGAAGAGAAGGAAGAGAAAGTGAGAAAGTTGAAAGAAAGCAAAAGAAGAACATCGAAAGAAGAGAAAATTAAAGAGAAATTGAAAGAAGAGAAAGCGAAAAAAGAGAAAGTGAAAGAAGAGAAAGCGAAAGAAGATAAAGCGAAATTAGAGAAAATGAAAGAAGAGAAAGTAAAAGAAGAGAAAGTGAAAGAAGATGTGGAAGGCATATTAGATGGAGGAAAGGAGGAGAAGAGAGGCGAGCAAAACTTTGTAGTAATCTAGTTAATATATGGACCGTGGGTGAATTAGATAATTATTCCGCATGCAAATGGGAATCTTATCCTTTGCATTATGACTCCTGTTACGAATTGCCCAAGTTTCGGCGGGTCTTTAATTGAGTTCCGGGGGTCTTTAATGACGTTGGGTTGAGAGGCGGTCCCCAACTTCCCTCGGCGGGCGACAAATGCGCTGCTATAAAATGTGCCATAATGCTCCGAGGGGGTAGTCGGTCGGGAGAAACGCCAAACTTCCAACCTGGCCCAACAAACGGGGGTGAGGGGCTGGGGTGGGGTGGGGAGGAGATTGAGGGTGGAGGTGGGGAGGAGATTGAGGGTGAGGATGGGGTGGAGGTGGGGAGGAGATTGAGGCTGAGGAGCGGGTGGGGGTAGGGTGGGGAGGAGATTGAGGGTGGGAATGGGGATGAGATTGAGGGTGAAGATGGGGTGGAGGTGGGGAGGAGATTGAGGGTGAGGATGGGCGTGAGGGTGGGGAGGAGATTGAGCGTGGGGGTGGGGAGGAGATTGAGGGTGAGGGTGGGGAGAAGATTGAGGGTGAGTATGGGATGGAGGTGGGGAGGAGATTGAAGGTGAGGATGGGGGTGGGTAGGTGTTTGAGGGTGAGGATGGGGTGATATTCAGAGTGGGGATTGGGATGGCAATGAGGCTATGGGTGGAGAGGAAGGTGTTTGAAGACAATAAGGGTGGAGATGTGATAGGGATAAGCTTGCGGGTGGGATTGGAGGTAAGAAAGCTATTTAGGGTGGAGAATAGGGTGGCACTGAGGTTGTGGTATTTACAGACAAATATATTGACTCCGGCTAAGGTCATATAGTTACATTCACCTTATGAAGAGGATAACAGACTAAACGAATTTATCATGGTCTTCACGCTTATCTCTCCTAAGATCGATGATAATACAATCAATAGGTAGTAAGAAAAAGTTAGGGGTGTGTAGTAGTGGTGGTGGCAGTAGTGGGGGTGGTGATGGTAAGAAAATATTATGTTGTGTTGTTGGTAGCGGTGGTGGTGGACTGGACATTGCAACAGTTTGTCAACAGCGGGCCAGTTTCCAGCCATATGTTGCAGGTGAAAAATAGCCTGCGTCAACCTTCAGCAATGTTCACGTTATGGAAATTGGTCCACGCGCTCCGGCCGACCTACACTAATATTCTTCTTACCTCGCTGTTTTCCTCCCATACTCGGGCTTAAAAACTTGCTGAATATGAAGAAAGACAAATACTATTCAAAGTAGTGTAGCTAAATGAGAGAAGAAAACTGGACTACCTTATTTATATATTTACTCAATTATTTCACGATTGGTTATCTAAGATATATGTATGTATGTATGCACATACCCCATTGCTGGGGGTGGCCGACTCAAGACAGAGCCCGAACAGAGACAACACTCAAAGTTCCAGTTCTCAGGGTCCAGGACCACTTTCACGTTCCCTCGCCCCTTTCTCTGTCTCGTTGTTGTGTATATATAGCCCTTTCGACTCAATGACAGCTCGTGCAATATACTTAACAGAGAGACTATTAAAATTTGCTAAAGGCAAACACCATTAAGCTAAGAAAACTAAAAATAACAGTTCAACATCCAAACAAAGTAGGAGAAATGTTTGCCCTCAGCCTATCAAGGCAATGTTAGTACACCATTAATATGACACCCACCATATTAATATGACACCCACCATATTAATGACTCCCTTCCCGCGAATATAGGGACTTAGGGGAGATTGCCACTCCAGGGAATTTTTTCTGGACCCCTTTCTCCCTCATGTTTAGCTCCATTACTTTTGATATTTTAAGACGTTCGCCCCATTAGTTTGACGATTTTAAGAACTTTCGCCCCTTTTCTGTCAAATTTAAGAAATTGTGTGCCATTTAGGTGTCAATTTTTGTTCCTGGCGAGCGGTAGCGAGCCAGTAATTCAAGAGGAGCCGGCCTTCGACTGGGACATTTCTCTACCGAAAAAATGTACAAATTTATCTTGAGAGGGGATCTAGGGGGTGTAATTTTAAGCTTGATGGGGGTCTAGAGAACAAACTAAAGACCTCTCCTTAACACTGGGCCCGGAGGAAGAAGCCATTGGTTAGCTATTTTTATAAAGCCGCCATTATGTAAACCTTACGCTGTATTGTGACTGTCCACCATTGTTGTACAGTTGACCACGGGAATCCCCAGCCACTCCGTCATTATAGTCACCCATTCTGTAACGTTGACGGTCCTCTTCATCACATGCTGGCAAATATTAGACGATTTTATTGAGCTTGGGAAGGATCTGTGGTAGCTAAAAGGATTAAATGATCGTTTGTTGCCTTTTAATTGCTAGAGGTCCTTGCTAAGCCGAATAAAATCCTTTAATAGTTCCCAGATATACTCTCCCTAATCTGAATAAAATCGTCTAATCATAGTCGGAAAGCAGAGCAGAAATGAGCATTGGATCTTGGAAGGGTTAACTGTATTATAACAATATATTTTTTGTAAGTCAGTCTTTCTATATATAGTTTCTTACATAACATTAAAGAGTGGATATAAACTAATGTGAGCAACTGCACAACTCAGGAAATATGCCAGATCGCTTCCTTGCTTGCTTAACTCCTGGTCAATACAACTATTTAATAACTTAAACTTAAGGGGAAGGTTTTTAGCTTGCTCCCTAGACCTCCATCGAGCTTAAAATAATACCCCCAAAACCCTCCTTCAAGATGAATGTGTATATTATTCGGTAAAAAATTTCCCGGTCGAAGGTCGTCGAAGGAAAATATAGACACCTAAATGGCACGAAAGGTTTTATGATGAACTTAAATGGGGAAATTGTCTTATAATCGCGAAACTAATGGGGCGAACGTCTGATAATCTCAAAACTATTGGCGCTAAACGTGAGTGAGGAGGGGGTCCAGAAAAAACATCCTTATGTGAAAATCTCCTCTTAAATGAGCATAGCCTTGCTATTCAGCAGGGAGTGTATGGCGGTAAACACTGCATCAAACTTCAGGCCAAGGCCGAGTAGATCGTCCTACTAACTTGCCAGATCATAGCACGACGATTTTCAGCTGAACCCCATTAATTAATACAATGATAGCCATTCCTGCATTTTCTGCCTGACACTAAACGAATTTATGCAGCTTAGGAAAGACTTCTAGATTTCGAAATGACTACAAACTATCTCATTAACCTACGGATTTCATCTAAACTACATAATGGTATCGAATCGTAACTTGAAAAAAAAAAAAAAATAACAAATAAATAAAATCAAATATAAATAAAAAATGGCCACCACATAAAATTGTCTTACGATATCCCGATACAAAAAAAGTCACCGTATTGAAGGTGACCACTGTAAAACATATAACATGTCCGTAATTCCCCCCGGCGGTGGCTTTGACACCACCACATTTCCCTCGTCTAGAGCTAAGAGGAGCAGGGTCACTATAATGTATCACCTCTGGCTGGCGTTCGTGGGTGCTAGTTGCTAGTCTGGCGCGACCATCTGTGTGTTTACCAAAACTTTATAGACACACCGCACCAGCCATCTTGCATCCCTCGCTTTGAAACCCATCTGGCGCGTAACCTTCACTTTTTATCATCTGGCACTGACGATTTTATTATTTTGTTGGGGGTGTCGAAACTTGACAGTATATAAGCATCTAATTATTATAGTTTAGTTTCCCTTAATATATAGGCCTACGTTTTCTGTTAGATCAGGTTACTTCATAATATATTTGTTATGTAACCTTCCATAATTTATACATAATATATACATATAGTAATATATCATATATAATAGAACATTGTGTATTAATAGTTATATTATATATTATTAACGACTCCTTTGAATGTAAAACCTTACCATAGTGAATCCCGAACGAAATAAGTAAAACAAAATAATTATCATTATTGAAGAAACTGGATGACAACTAGTTTATATTTTTTTCATGTTAGTATTCAGTTCCTTAACCTCTTTTCTACCGGCGACGTTTTTTTTATTTTATTCTAGCTATATTTAGAAGATTTTGTGCAGTTTAAGAAGGGTCTGTGGTAGTAAAAAGGGTTTTAAGTGAGAGATTTCGAAGTTTGTTCATTGCTGGAGGGCGGGCCTTTTAAAACTGAATGAAATCGTCCAATAGTAGCCAGCATAAAGTTAAAAGGACGGCACTGGTACTGAAAGGATAACATTTTGTAGAGACATGATAATAGACAACAGCCTTCCATAATTTTTACGATACGACCCTCATTATGATGACTTCTGCAGACAACGGATATATGTAATCGATAATATTAAGCTTAGGGAGGAGCTGTCATATATGGGACCTATACCACCGAATGACAAGAAAGAAAACAAGTTTTATGTACGTACAAGAGATGACAGGGCACATGGGGTAGTGTAGCCTATAGCAACTAGATTAGTATTTAAGTTACTTTAGGGTATATTATAGTTGCGTTTTTAGGGTAAATTAGGTTATGTTAGGTTTAGCTAGGTTAGGCTTAGATGCCAAAATGATCTGTGACCATTCTGGTTGCGGTCGCTTTTGATTGATTGAAAGTTTATTTGGTCAAATGGTATACATTCATTACAATGTTTAAGGAGTTAAATTTAACATTTCTGACCCAGCTCTTTGATGAACAGTGTTCTTGTAAGAGCTGAATAATCAAGGACTTTACACCGAATGACACCGAAAGATGGACGGGAGGTAAGCAACATGGAAACCTAGATAGCCAAACCCTCTAGATAGCTAAACCCTCTTTATAGCAGCCCCCTTTACCCCGTCAATCCCACCTGGCGGCCCCCTCGTGCACTACTCATGTAAACAGCCGCTCACCCAGTTGCAATTGCGAGATGAATGTTGGCGGGGTTGTTGGAGGGAAAATTGGGGAATAAGAGAGGCCGAGGTGGGTGGCCAGGGTAGAGGTCTTTCACATGGACAAGTTTGCTATAAAGTTGTCTATAAGGTTTCTATTAGGTTTGCTATGAAATTGTCTTTAAGGTTTCTATTAGGTTTTATATAAGGATTTCTACAGAGTTTCTATAAGGTTTTCTACAAAGTTCCTATAAGGTTTCTAATAGGCTTGCTATAAAGTTGTCTTTAAAGTTTCTATTAGGTTTTCTATACTTTTTCTAAAGAGTTTCTATAAGGTTTTCTACAAAGTTCCTATAAGGTTTCTATTAGGTTTTCTATCAAGTTTCTATAAGAGAGGTCGCGATAGGTTACCAGGGTAGAGACCTTTCATACGGACTTATAAAGGCCAGGATTTCTATAGCGAGCGGTGTGTAGCCCTTTGAGGTGATCGAGGGAAAGATGCATATATGAGTCAAGGTGCCTAGACGTATTCAATATGACGAACTTAAAATTGTAGGAAGAGAGAAAGATGCTCTTAGAAAAAGGAAAAACTGAATTGAGGTGAGAATGCCAGACTTGGAGACGAGTTAGGACGGAATTATAGTGGATTTTTTTATCATTGAAATGTAATCTCATAATTAGTTGGACTATTTGAGAAAGGCAGTTCACTCCCATCTCCTAGTTGCTTTTCCTTCGCAAATCAAATTACTTTAGGTATTTCTGCAAAATCCTGTCGCTTGGCTATAACTAATTTCTCACAGGAAATTCTATATATTTGACTACCTTAATGAACCTAGGATAGGTTAGCTTAGCTTAGGTTAATTTACTGTAGTAGTTTGTAGAACCAGGTTCAATGTAAGAACAATTAAGCAATGGCAGAAACAAGAGCTGTCTGTCTTTTCCTGTACCTGTACTATTTTTCCTTCTAGGTGCTGGCGAGATCGCCCAATTGGCACTGCAAGGTGGGCTGCAGACAATGGGGGCATTGACCCGGGGGTGCAAGCCCATGGGCTGATGATCCCCTCCTCTGCTGCCCTCTCCGAGAGATCTCATCTCACCCTGGCCCCTTTGGGGACCCGAACATCTGGATGGCTTCGGTCTACCAGACTCGGGACTGCTCGGCCAGACAGTCTGGGGAACTTCAACAAAAGCTAGCAGATTAGTTATACATTAACCCTTTTGCTGCGGATGACGTATATATACGTCCAATGTAAAATATGCCTACAATGTGGCCGACGTACATATACGTTCCGGTAGTACCAACTGAATTGGTTGCACTAACTTGCCCCACTTGTTGCCAGACACTTCCAGGAGGTTCTAAGCTTGCCACCCATACTTATATAAGTGTGCTTAGTGCATTGCTTGAGGTAGGGTGTGTTCACAATGAAGGTGTTTTAGAAGCTGAAAATCAACAAAAACAGAGCCACTTTACGCAATTGTAACTGCTATATACCAGGTACGAATATCCATCCTTCTGAATCCTCCCTTCCTCGCGAGGACAGAGTCCACCTAGCCAGGCTGAGATGTGGGCACCATCCAGCTTTCTGAGCTATCAGAAGAGTCTGGATATCTCGACCGTCGTCGACACCTGCCCAGGATGCAACACGGCACCCCATACTATTAAACGAATAATAGAATACTGCATTCTACGCAATCACTTACGCCAACAACACTCCTTGAGAGCCCTGTGGGATAGCCTGATCGTGGTCATGGCTTCCTTAGGGACTCGGGGCTGTTCGGCCAGACAGCTTAGGGAACAACAACAACGATGCATTTGTTGCATTTCAGTCCACGACCGTACATTTTTTTTTTTTTTTTTTTTTTTTAGTAGTTAAGGGATGAGGTCACGAGGAACCTGTTTACCCTGGCATGGACCTATTTTACTGTTAGGCGATCAGAACAGAGGCAAGGGGTGTGAGGAGATAGCCCAACTATCTCCACCAGCCGAGAATCGAACTAGGTCCTCCCGGTTAGAAACCGAGCGCTCTACCAATGTCGCTACTGGTCACCCCACCTTACAAGTTTTTATAATTGTAAGAGTTCGGCAGTTATCAAAAGTTTTCAGTGGTAACGTATATAAATATATTTGCAAATGCAAATTAATATGGAAGAGAATATATAGCCTACTATATCAAGTAACTTTTATTTTAAATATATAGACATACCGTAGCCTACATATTTTAACTGATATTGCTTAAAGTATATATAATATTTTCAAATAAATGTTTGTCATAGAAGTTAAGTAAATCATCATCTGTAAATTTTCCATTTACAGGCAATAGTAGGCCTACACTCAAAGGCATAAATCGAGGTCCAACAGGAATCCTAGAACACAAACAAACAACTCTTCAAATGTGAATATTAGGTTTTCGACAACTTCAATTCACGATTTGTCCTAGATAAAAAAAAAAAAAAAATGTAGCCCATAGTTCGATCCTTCATGTTGTCATTTTGAAGCTGTATAGAACCAAAACATGATACTCTAACTTCCAATCATGTTTCAAACGTTTCAGTTGCTAACTTTGCCGGTTCCAAATCATACAGAACTATGAAAGGCGAGACTGCAACGAACAATGACTTTCTCTCCTGCACCCTTTTATTCAACAAGTCCTCTCAGATATTTGGGAGCGAAAGGGTGGAAAGAGTCAACAAGTCTCTCACATACACACACACACCACACGGCGCCACCTCTCCCTGACCCCTTGTTAACTCGATTTGATTTACCCCAGTGCCATCTGTTGACTGAAAGCGAAATTAAATTGAGGTGGGTTAGGCGGCAACAAAGATAAAACCGTCTGTTGTGTGAAATCCCCCTCTCTTTTTCCTTGCAACCAGCGAACGCCGAGGGGGGGGGGGGGAGAGAGAGAGAGGTTCACAACCAGCAAACGCCGCGGGTGAGAGAGAGAGAGAGAGGTTAATATATCACTCACTCATCTTGTCCTATATTTACGCTTGATTAACTGACAACATAATTATATTTAGTAGCCTACAGCCGCATAAATTCTTCGTGAGCATAAAATATGAATTATTTTATAATTTATAAAGATTGTAATGCTAAAATGGTTTCAAGTCAGTCAAGTGTTTTAAATTTCCTTGGGGTCAAGATTTGGATTTTTAACAAATAGTATAAAGTAGAAAATATTCTATGTAGGCTACACTGACAGTCTAATATTGATGGAGCCAACCATTAATTTAAATAAAATAAAGCATAAGCTTAAATTCAGCTTAATATTTTATAAATAATACACACTTTGTACACTTAAATAGGAAAGTTCGTTCGCCTCTTATGTTCTCATGTTTCTAAGATACATAATCTTAATTTTGAAGCAGAAGACACACTTACATAGCCTACACGTATTATCACCACCAATACTTCTGACCGAAAAAAAAACCCAATCTTCTGAACTTGCTCCAATGCTGGCTAAACTTTTCTGTACATAGCCTATATTCGCTCCTCTTCCTTTCGTGCTTCTTGGAAGGAGGCTAACATCCATCAAATTCCAAATAAGGGAAGCTCTTTCGATGCACCCGCTTACAGACCCTATGAAATCACACATGTTTTTTAGCAAAGCAGATGCAGTGGTATTTAAGGGGAAATTTCCACTTGAAGATATTTTTTTCTGGACACCTTTCTCACTCATATTTAGCCCCATTAGTTTTGATATTTTAAGACGTTCGCCCCATTAGTTTAGCGAATTTTAAAAACTTTCGCCCCATTTCTGCCAATTCTAAGACCTTTCGTGTCATTTACTATGGGTTTCAGAGGCCGTGCTACATCGTTTTTCGGGAATAACTTATTAACATACAGTTGGATAAGTATAATGTTTTGCCAGAGCTTGTTTCACACCGTCCCCTAATTTTCGTCAATATAGTGCATTACCAAAAGTTCAGAATGAAGCCACTTGTCCCCGTGGCATGAGGTTAAAGATACACCTGAATGACTAAGAAACGGACAAGGCTACCGTGGCGTACCTGTGGAAACCACCAAACCATTATTGCTCCTCCATCAAACACGGTAGTTATCACCTACCATCCAACCCTACTATCGCATTTACATTCAAATTAGCTGTCAATATCAAATACATATACAAAACGTATGTATTTTTGTATATATTTATTTGATACTGACAGATAAGCATTAAGTCCGGACTACCTAGTAGGGACCGCAAGGTCTGTGTAGTCTGTATATCTATGTAACTCTCTCTCTCTCTCTCTCTCTCTCTCTCTCTCTCTCTCTCTCTCTCTCTCTCTCTCTCTCTCAGTCCATATCCAGCTGCCGGACACTCACAAACTAAAAATAACAGAATAAAGTGTGCAGTATTGTTCACTCTTTTTTTCCTTTGTGTTTGCTTGTTCTACTCCCCCTTGCTGTACCCTGCCTGGTTCTCTTTGTTTGTGTAGGGCGTTACTCCATTTGACTAACTAACTTCTTAAGATCACTCGCACACATATTCTCTCTCACTCACTCACACAATCTCTCTCTCTCTCTCTCTCTCTCTCTCTCTCTCTCTCTCTCTCTCTCTCTCTCTCTCTCTCTCTCTCTCTCTCTCTCTCTCTCTCTCTCTCTCTCTCTCTCTCTCTCTCTCTCTCTCTCTCTCTCTCTCTCTCTCTCTCTCTCTCTCTCTCTCTCTCTCTCTCTCTTCTCTCTCTCTCTCTCTCTCTCTCTCTCTCTCTCTCTCTCTCTCTCCTCTCTCTCTCTCTCTCTCTCTCTCTCTCTCTCTCTCTCTCTCTCTCTCTCTCTCTCTCTCTCTCTCTCTCTCTCTCAAACACGCGCACATACACTCAGGATCTTAACCTCTACTTTACCGGTGACGTCTTTTTCGTTATATTCTGGCAATTATTAGATGGTTTTATTCAGCTAAGGAAGGACCTCTAACAATAAAAAGGCTACAGACTATCTCTTTTGATCCTTTTAGATACCACAGATCCTTCCAAGCTGAACAAAATCGTCTGATTGTTGCCAGAATATGCTGGAAAGGACGTCGCCGGTACTGTAAAGATTAATGAAGGGTTACTATATGATCGTGTGTTAGAAGCCTCACTAATTCAACCGTATGCTGTAGGAGGGAGTGATGGGTCAACCAATATGGCCAGCAGACTATACCTTGTCCAAACCAGAGAGGGAACTTGTATTGAGCTGGCGGAAGTTGCTATAATGAAATCAAGTTAGTATCATTCGGTGTTAATTGTATATATATATATCTGATATCTCAAAGTTAATCAAGATGTGCATAATGTAGGAGTAATGTATGACATACATAGCTGAATCATGTCTACAAAATATGAAATTAAACATTTGTATCGATATATTCACACAGCTTATAGCGATATATCGAGGATGTTTCAAATATCTATGTTTATATTTTGATAATTAAATATACTGGCATGATTGTATATTTAAAGTGATTATGACCAAGATCATGCCAAGATATATCATTAGTGTTGCAACTTTAGGTTAATCTGTTCCTCTTCGTTACTTTCGTATCTGCTTAAACACGAACTGTAATTGCTAAGTATTATATGGGTTCTCGATGGCTGTTAGTTCTCATCTCTACAAAATTACTCTTCCATTGCATGCATAATCTAAACCACTAATTGCTTTAACCTACCAAGCTGCCCATCCCCCCTTAACCTACCATGCTGCTCTAGTGGTATCTCTTTATTTAATTGTGTCGTATTTCCAGCTCACTCCTTTATTTTATCTCCAGGTTTGAGGCACTTGCTCACGGGAAATGTACTACTAGTGTTTTAAATTAACCACATTCACCA
This sequence comes from Paralithodes platypus, assembly GCA_032716605.1. NCBI lineage: Eukaryota > Metazoa > Arthropoda > Malacostraca > Decapoda > Lithodidae > Paralithodes > Paralithodes platypus. The sequence continues at coordinate 8,233,739 of CM064529.1, forward strand.
CCTTCCGACCCTCTCATGACTTAAGGAAGACAGTTCACAACAAAGCCTCTTAAAGTCTAAATCTCAAATGACTGTAGACAAAAGACGAAGACAATTAATAGGAATTTGATTTTACCATACCCACTGCTATCAGACACGGGTTGTTTCTTCGATTCCATTTACATTTATAAGTAGAATCTGATAGAAGGTGGAGAATATGTGTCATACAATCCTAAGATAAAATTAGAGTGCTTGTAAATGTTCACGAACTATATGATGATTAAACGTTCCAAGTAAGGAAACTAGCTCCTTACTGGTGATTTAGCCATGAGGGATGCCAGATGAGACTAAAGCGTGGTGGTTGGTGGCTATCAAAGATGTAGCCGTGGTATTCATCAAGGATTCTGTAACTTTCCACCCCCACCACCACCACCACCGATCCTCTACGGTAATTATCCTTCTCCGGGACTCCAGGAAATGTATTATATTCGCACACGATCGTCTTAAGGGGAGGTTTCTAGTGTATTGCTTAGACCTCCATCAAGCTTAAAATGACATCCCCTAGACCCCCTTTCAAGATAAATATGTACATTTTTCGGTAGAAAAATGTCCCGGCCGAAGGCCGATTCCTCTTAACCCTCTCCGACATATGACGCGATTTTGAGCCTATTGGGGATACTTTAAAGCCTTTGTTACCATCAGGGGTATTTAGAAACCTTTAGTTTAGTTACTTCACCCTCTGCAGTTGTCTTTGAGTTAGCTGTGGGCAGAACACTAATTTTGGAGAGGTAATTAGAAGAGTGAGAGAACTATATTTCTTATTGCTAATCTGGCAACCTCTGCGTCATAAATGCGTGAAAGGGTTAAGTTACAGGCTCGCTATCGCTCGCCAGGAAAAAATCGACACCTAAATGGCACGAAACGTCTTAAAATTGACAGAAATGGGGCGAAAGTTATTAAAATCGGGCAAACGTCTTAAAATCTCAAAAGCAATGGGGCTAGACATGAGGGAGAAAGGGGTCAAGAAAAAAGTCCCTCAAGTGGAAATCTCCCCTTAATGGGTCGTTTTTATGGCTCCCCTTCTTCCTCGTGCTTAGCCCTATTAGTTTTCAGATTTTAAGACACGCGCTCCATTATTTTGTCGATTTTAAAACATTTCGTCCCATTTTATATCAAAATCAAGATCTTTCGTGTCATTTAGGTGTCGATCTTTTCCTGGCGAGCGATAGCGATCATGTAATTTTAAGATAAACCGGCCTTCGGACGGGACATTTTTCTATCGAAAAATTTACAAATTTATCTTGAAGGGGGGTCTAGGGGATGTTGTTTTAAGCTTGATGGAGGTCTAGCGAGGTTACAAAAAATAAATGAATATATATATAAATGAACCCCAACAAGTAACCACTGTCCCCTTAAACAACGGGGGTTTCTTGTGTAAATAAATATCAATCATCAATCCTTGTGCGGTGGTTATAATATATTCCCTGTGGTGTGTTGGGGTATGCTGTGTGTACCCAGACGTAATTATAAGTCTAAATTAATTCCCTCTCGCCGGATATACCTGGTTCCAATAATCTAATATAGCTAGTACCTTTAAACACAAGCGTAGGTGAGTGGTTAGAGGTAGAGAAGGCTTGCAATATATATACAGAGAGGGAGAGGTAGACCGAAGGAGAGGTGGAAGGATGGAGTGAGGGAATATATGAACGAAGGCGGTGCTGGTTGGGGGGAGGGGCGTCGACTGACTGGGGACAGAGGTGCATGGGGGCGGTTCGTTCGTGGCCACCCCTTCGGAGATCGCGGCGTCAGGCAATAGACAGATAGATAGATACCTGTACAGTATATACAGTATATATAATGAAATGCCAACGAACCTGAAATAAGTTCTATATCATTGTAATCTACAAACATCCTTAACATTTAACCACCTTATACAAAGTACATTGGAGGGTTAATAAATGGTGAATGATTGCAACTGCCGAAAATCGAACTCGGGCCCCACAATCAAGACGACAGTGCTCTACCACTGTACTACCAAGAAGGTTAAAGGTTTGGCACACAACCTTCGTACATATACCTTGTCAATATATAGAAACACGCACTGAGTGTTACACTAAATCCAACCTCACTATGATAGTCAAATGGAAGTAATGAAACACGTAGATACAGAATTATGAAAGAAATCCAATGAACACATTACTTTATGTCACTATAATGTACAAACGTCCTTAACATCTAACCATGTTTTCAAGTTTCCAGTATAATGTACAGTATTACAGGTGTACCTCTGATAGTAATTTAACATTACTTGTATTTTTAACCGAACAGGTATTGGCATTCAGCTACTTACTCGATATTGAGAAAATCGTGAAAGCTATTTTATGCTATTAATATTATTATTATTATTATTATTTATGTTTATATTTTGTACTGATCCCTATCTAATATGTGTACGTTGTTAAACATCACCCATTTGCAATTAACCCTTGCTGTACCGGCGACGTCTTTTTAATTTTAGTCTGGCTATATGTAGACGATTTTGTGAAGCTTAAGAAGGATCTGTGGTAGTAAAATTGGTTAAGTGAGATAGTTCAAAGCCTGTTAAATGTTGGAAGCCTTATTTAAACTGAATACAATAGTCTAATAGTAGCCAGAACAAAATTAAAAAGACGTCACGGTACAGAAGGGGTTAAAGCAGTTTTGATTAACATAAATGAAATATTTAGGGAGTAATGAGTAGAATTCGCATTATCGTTACTAAAACTTGCCTTGGGGGAATTCATTTATTACTAAAAAGTGTCCTTACCCCTTTAGGTAATGGGCTATATACTGAAGATGAACCCGTAAATGCGTGCCTGCGTGTGTGTATTTTGTATTGTTTTGTTCTATGTCTCAACCTCGGGAATGTACTGTAGGTTGTTCAGTAGTCGTATGGCTTGTTTCTTAGTCTGTGAATCATCTCTAAAAACTCACTCAAGCTATAAATTAGTTTATATTTATAAAGAGGAATCCGAAGCAAAGTATAATGAATGAATTGTTTGTGAGGGACTATTCAAAAGCTTTTAGAAGCCTCCGAGTAGAGTAGCCAACCATCCTTTACCGACAATAAGTAGAGTATGACTGAGGAGTGTCGTGTGTGTGTGTGAGGGAGGCTGGAGGAATGATGGAGATGTCTCTGATGATCAATATGTAACCCCTAAGCTGGTAATGAAGTTGTGTGTCCACCTACGTCCTCCCTCCCACTCCTCCCCCACCTCTCTCTCTCTCTCTCTCTCTCTCTAGTTGAGTTATTATAAAAGGAACCGAAAAATGTACAAATTATCTTGAGGGGGGGGGGGGGGATTTATGGGGTGTTTTTTGTTTTGTTTAAGTTTGATGGAGGTCTAGTGCGGAAACTAAAAACATAAATTAATACATTAATTAATAGACTAAAAAAACGCCACTAGCCCCTTAATCTCCTCATTTGATAGTCGAGTCATTAGATAGGATAGAAGTTCGTGACACTCTTGCAAAGTTAAAAATAACTGAACTATCGAGAAACAGTGGTCTATGACGGTACAATTACAGTATATGTACCCTCTTAGACGAAACGATGAACAAATATTGTTGTCCCCTCCATCAAATCCATATATATCTTATCTATTGATCTGTGTGTATATATATATATATATATATATATATATATATATATATATATATATATATATATACATTAGTCTCTCCCCTTGCATTTATCGTCCCCAATGAAATATGTATGTGAGGCCACCTATGACGACCTCCCCGTCTGATGTCCATTAGCCCCCCCCCCATCCCCCACCTCAGATCGTTACCTTTTTCATTAGCTCCCCGACGGCCAGCCCAACTGGAGAAATAATTGATGGAGTGGACGGACGGCGGGGCCCAGGTGGTGGAGGAGGAGGGAAGAGATGGTGATATAATTAATAGTCGTGTGTCAGATCTGCCCCTGGGAGCACCCTTAACACCACCCGGGGACCCCTGTGATGGACAGGGGTGAGAGCTGGGGGTTGGGGAGGTTTTGGCAACTGGATTGGGTTATTGTAGGAAAGGGCTGGGGAGCTACGGACCTGGGAGTCAGAACATGCTGGGGTAGGGAAGGACCTGGGAGTTAGAGAAAGAATAATGCAGCCAAAGCTAATGAGAGAAGACTCGATTATCAAAGCACAAGTGGTAGCACGAATTTCCATTATCCAAACTAGGGAATATATGTTATGCAAAACACTGAGGCATGTATAATGTATCAAAGTACAATATAACCAAAAGGTAAATAATGTAATCAGCCAAAGATGTCCATTACATAGCTTGACCACCCAGGCACACAGAAAAGAACAAAATATATATCAATCAAGCTATAAGATAAAAAAAACAAAAACAAATCCGAACACACAAAAACTCTCCTGTAGCATAACCTTAAGGGTCACGTCCGTCCACTACTTGACCACTCAGACACGCATGGAACACTAATATAAAAGGGCTCATAAATATAATATGAGAGGACGATCAGACATACAGCAAATCCCTGTGATCTGCCATCGAGTTTTGGGTCACGTCCTTCTATGACTCGACCACTCAGAACTGGCACTCTGAGCTGAGGCCTGGCAGGAAGCAAGGTTGCTATATGCAGCCCAGTTCAGAGTATTCGTAGATAGGGCACCACCAGGGCTCATCCGATTGTCTTGTTACGTACATATAATACCAATCATATGTTATTGGTCTGTTACATTGGGATAGATATGGATTTGACCTTTCGTGCCATTTACATTAGGTGTCGATTTTTTTCGCGAGCCAGTAATTTTAAGAGGAATCGCCCGTTGGCCGGGCATTTTTCTTGATGGAGGTCTAGCGAGGGAACTAAAAAATAAGTAAATTAATAAAAAAAGACCCAAAACTAACCACTACCCCCTTAAAAAGGTTCGCAGATTCAACTGGGTATACAATTTCTATGTCGTTTGATTGAGGACGGCCAGAAATGGGTTGGACTAAACAGCCTGGGCATGAGGAAGACCGGGTGCGGGCTAATGGGATAATCCTGCCGGTGAGGGGCGATCTGATGGCTTTATTTATACTGATAATTCCTGGGGCGTCTCCGGAAACGCTGCTGACCACTTGGGAGGTGTGTGTTGGAGTGCGTGGGTGTGTGTGTACGTGTGGGTGTCTAAATGAGAAAGTGAGTGTGTTTGTGTTTTGGTTTCGTTTTTACGTTCTAGATGCATTATTGCGTCATGATCCTTCAATGGGTTAATTCATCACAAGTTATTATCGTTTGAAGCACAGACGTTCCCCTGATATAATTCTTAATAATATTTATTATTATTATTATTATTTCATGCGCCATTCCATTATATACATATTTTCGTCATCGTGTTTAGCTTTTCTTCTTATCCCTATAATTTAAAACTCTCGTTCACGTTATTTGCCCAATTATATTTAATATCTCGTTAACTTTATTTACCAAATTCTTTATAATATCTCGTCCACGTCATTTCCCTAATTCTTCTTTTCTATTTCCACTCCCTCTTTTCGTTTCCCCTGGAAATATATTCTTCTCTTCTATTCCACTCCCTCTTTTCCTCCCCCTTAGCTTCCTTTATACCCTCCTCCCCAGGGACGCTGAGAGGATCCATGTAAATATATAATAAGTGTGTGTCTTTGACCAGTGACCAGTCCATTGTGCTTCCAGAGAGCCACGTACACAAGCCTTGAGGGGGGATCCGCGACGTCGTTACATATGCTTGCTAGAAATATTGAGGAGGATTTTTTGAGCTGTCGGAGGGAGCGAGCAAATTGGTAAGTAATGGAACTGGATTGTATGGAGAAATGATATACAAAAAGTTTATTGTCCGACTAAGTTTCCGGCCATTACAACTCTTTATCCCCGAAGCCTTACTTAGAGTAAACTGTGAACATTGTCCTCTGATGTGTAACAAAGATTACGATGGTATACTGCTAAGCGAATGAATAAGAACACATTTTGTTGGCTGATCTGTTTCTTTCTGTCATTCTTTCTAATTTACTTATTTCTTCGCTTTTTCTGGACCCCCTTCTCCCTCATGTTTAGCATATTTGTTTTGAGATTATAAGAGTTGGCTGAAACTATCTATATAATGCTTAGCTGAGAGTTCCCAAGCTATACTCTGTTTTCTTCCAGCTGACGGTAAAATGTTGTGTCCTCAGTTAGATTATTCCGCCATTATGCAGGTTTTGTAGTGAACTTTGCTGTTAATTATGAAAAATTGGCAGTAATATGAAGCAGAGACATAGTAGTTTCTTATTTTTCCGTTAGTTATCGAGAAATCAGTTGCTAAGAGATTCAATTTACCGTAAGATTAAATGAAACCAAGCATAGATACGTAAACATTCTTATACCTTTCCTTCCTCAAGCTGATATATTAATGTATACGAAGACGCCTGAATGTGTGGAGCTTCTTGCGAACTTAAAATGTACCTGCAATGTAGCAATGGAGATGCCCATGAATCACAAAACTTGACATCTACATATATATATCCTATTACCACGACGCCAGAGCTGCCATCTCGTATGTTGTGATAACTTCGAGAGAGAGAAAGAGGGGGGGGGGGGGGAGAGTGTGTGAGAAGAGAGGGAGAGAGAGGAGGAGAGAGAGAGAGAGAGAGAGAGAGAGAGAGAGAGAGAGAGAGAGAGAGAGAGAGAGAGAGTGATTATACATAGTACACAGACAAGGGTAAGGAAGTAGAAGGAGAGAGATTTGTAGGCAAGGTAGGAAGGGTAGGTAGGCAGGGGAGGCAGGCAGGCAGGCAGGCTGGGTAGGTAAAAAGGAAAGGTAGATAGACAGGCAGGCAGGGGAGGCAGGCAGGCAGGCAGGGAAGTCAGAGACGAACTATGACTTGGTCAAGAGAAGATGGAAGGATGTGTGGGAGGCCCTGTGGTGACCACAGGGACGCCTCTGGCAATCTTAACTTAGCCCGTTAGAACAGTGACGACTTTCGGTACATACCGTTGCATGGCGGCGTGCAAGACGCAGGGGCACCGTCCCTCCCCACAGATACTTCGTTGGGGGCTCCTGTGGCACAAGTAATTGGCACGCCCACAGTCAATACTTCGGATAATCTGGAAAAGGATCACTAGGATTACCAACGTGCATCGAAATAACAAAATCGGTCCCATCCAAGGGGTTAAGCTTTCAGCATAAACTCGAATAAACAACTAGTAAGTGATATGAGGCCTCAATGGTTCAGGTTATCATACCGAAATAATATCTCACAAAAAATAAAATAAATAAATATATGAATAAATAAAATAAATAAATAAATAAAATAAATACATACATATTGCAGTGAATGTGTATGTAAGTTCCATAAAATTGAGTTGACATAATAAAGACCCATCCTCATATGGTGTTTATTTTGCCATTACATCATTGTCTATCCTGCGTGTGTCAGGGGTGTCAGAAGGGGCCTCCCGGTGCAGAGGTCCATAATCGCAGGAGGCCCCGTTACTATTATTTCACGCCGTCAGCCCACAGCCCCCAGGGACCCGCCCTCCAAAGGCCCTCACGCCACCCTAGGCACAGATTTATCATCCGGGCGGGGGGCTTGGGAATGTGAATGGGAGAGGGGGGGGGGGGGAGGGAGGTGGAAGAGGAAGAGTATTAGAGATGGAGGTAGAGGAGAGAGAGGGGTGTATGAGAAACGGAAGAATGTATGGAGTAGAGGTATGGAATGGAAAGATTTGAAAGTGGAGGTATATGTGTATGGAAATATAGGTAAGGATGCCGATAGAAAAGTTTTTAAATCTTCTTGACCAACTTGAAGAGAAGAAAAGGGATGAAGTGGAGACCATCGAAAGTGGATCTATTGGAATTGTGTGCAGTTTAAGAAGGATCTATGGTAGTAAAAAAAAGTGTGATAGTTCGAAGGTTGTTAATTGCTGGAGACCCATTCGAAAATGCAGAAAATCGTCCAAATATAGCTAGAATAAAATCCAAAGGACGTCGCCGGTACAGTAGGGGTTAATATACCGACTGGAATAAGAGCCTTCCCAGACTTCTTAGTGCTTTCAGGGTGTACGGCTCCTAGAATCCCTAAACTATCCTTCCCTTCCCAGGTCAAATCTCTTCACAACAACTCTTCAAAACACTCCAACTATTCTTATCCCCGCCCCTTCCTTCACCCTCTCTGTACCGGCGACGTCTTTTTAATTTGATTTCAGCTACATCTAGACGATATAGTAAAACTTAGAATAATATATGGGAGCTAAAATTATTAATTGAGATAGTCTGTAGTGTTTTAATGGGTAGACGTCCTTCCTAACCTTATTAAAATCGTCTATAAGTTCCCAAAATATAATGAAGAGGATGCCGCTGGTACTGTATGGGTTAAATAACCGGAGACTGAACAACGGAGGACACTGTAGTGAGATTTAGAGATACTGTAGTAGAAGAGAGCGGCCATCTCTTACCATGGACGCCATTTTGGTGCTGTGACTATAAAGCAACGGGTTCCCGGACATCTTAACCAATAGACCAATTCAAGCAGTAGCTCTCAACCAGTGCCAAATAAACCAAGACCAACCAAACCCACAAAAGAACGTGGTGATATTATATTTTTTATCATGTAGAATTTAGATCCGAAGACCAAATTAATTATCCTAGACTAGTATTGCCGAAATTTTACAATAGGCAAATACATCCTTGAGTGTAAAGAGAAGCTAATGACAACAGTGGCACCAAAATGACCGAGGTTAGCCGATCTCTGTTACTCTATGGTCTCTAGTGTGAAGAAGCGTATTTCCTAACCCATACAGTACCAGTGACGTCCTTTTCAGAATATTCCAGCAACTATTGGATGATTCTATACAGCTTAGGAAGGACCTCTAGCAACTAAAAGGCTACACACTATCTCAATTAATTCTTTTAGCTACCACAGATCCTTAAAAAGCTAAATAGAATAGTCTCATAGTTGCCAGCATATGATAAAAAGGACGTAGTCGGTACTGAATGGGCTAAATCAGTGATTGACGCGGATGGATGATTGGTAGAACAGTGATATGGTTGTCAGGGAATGGCAAAGATAATTAATGTTACTCCCCGAACAGTGTATTCGTGTATCTATCCCTTGGTACTCATATCTATGTCCCTACATGCCTGTATTCGTTTAATTCACTACACAAATTATGCAAAATCATATTTTTTCTCTCTACTCTCAGTTAAGATATCCTTAAAGTCTACTACTTCAAACGTGAAAAAATGTGCATCAAATAATGTTCCTCTGAAGAATAGGAGTGAATGTGGCAGCTAAAAAAACAAAGGACATGTTTTATGTGAAAAACTGAATTCGGTGGCACCAGAAAGTCCTTTGTATGTTGGCTGGGGTTTAACTTTTGCGCTCAACTACTAAAAAAGTTTGCACTTTCAAATCCTACAGTTTTAGTAAATTGTCCAGTATTTTGTTGAGTCTGGGGCGCCTCAAGTCTTGGAGCTCAAGACCACAGACGACGTTGTTCACACATGTAGCTTCTTATTAATACTTTATCTTGACCAAATAGTTTGCTTAAATCTGTTAAATTAATACGCTACATCTGGGGTATAGGAATTAGAGTAAGATGTATTTGGAAACGTAAGCACTAAATAATTTAGACATTTTGATTTTTTAATGTGGGTTTGGAAATCTGTAGAAACGTACTGTATACAATAATAAACGTACTGTATACAATAATAAACGTACTGTATACAATAATAAACGTACTGTATACAATAATAAACGTACTGTATACAATAATAAACGTACTGTATACAATAATAAACGTACTGTATACAATAATAAACGTACTGTATACAATAATAAACGTACTGTATACAATAATAAACGTACTGTATACAATAATAAACGTACTGTATACAATAATAAACGTACTGTATACAATAATAAACGTACTGTATACAATAATTTCCAACCAAACTGAACTATACACTACCAAGGTTTTAGTCAATGGTAACCATGCTTGTCTAATGAAGTAAAAAACAATGAGATACGTTTTCTTTTTCTTATTACTTATTATTGTGTGTCTCGCAAGCGCTCATAAATATCGTGATTTATGAAACGAAAAAATATGGTTACATGAACCTGATCCACTTGATGTTTGCTATATAGATGAATATCATAATTTAAATATTATCAGCTTCACCAGTATGAGGTGATTGTGATTAGAGATGTGTTGAGACTTGGGCGGTAATGAACCAATTTGAAGTGATAAATCCAATATATGCTCAATAATAAACTCTGCTGCTCCCCATGCGTTTCAATACTCCATCTACCCTCACATCACTCCACTACTCTCAACAGCAACCCTAAGCTCTTCACATTACTCAGTTACCCACCACACCACTCCCTCTCCACATTAATACTCATCACTCCACCATCCACTACCACCCACATCACTCCACCATCCACTCCAACACCACCTCCTCCACACTCCACCACACTACCTCACACCATTCCACCACCCCTTTCCACACATGCAGTAACTCCACCGCTCTCCACCACACTCCACAACTCCACCACCACCACTCTCATCACTCCCAAACTCACAGCTACAGTCACTCCCAGCTGGGCCAGAAAGAAATACAACCCCGGACAACGATGGATTTCAGAGAGCCAGACAGAGAGAAAGAGAGAAGGAAAATTGGCCTAAATTTAAGGACACGCTGCAATGTTCGTGTAAATCTCTCCTTGACAAGACAGGGGGCCCATCACACACAGGCGTACGCGGCAATAATACTTACACGCAGGCACACGTAACTGTACACACACACACACACACACACACACACACACACACACACACACACACACACACACACACATACTGAACAATATGCACATACACACACACACACACAACACAAACATACACATGCTAAGAAGGACCTACGTTATTCAGAGGGTTAATTGAGATCGTATTTGCCCCGTTGAATCCTTGAGATACAGTAGATTATATACTAAATAAAATCGTCTAATGGTAACCAGAATTCGATGAAAATTACGTCATATTACGTAAAATTATATACTGTAGCTGCATGGAAAAAAACATCACTAAAAAGAAGTTGACCACAATTTGTTTATACATATTACTAAGCGAGACACGATGCTTCCACAAACGACCATGAAATAAACAGACTGAGTAAAGTAATTACGTGCCGTGTCGCTGCACATAAAAAGTTGATATTCTGGAATCCCCCTCTTCCTATTTTACATCCTCATCTCCTCTTACTTCCTCTTGTAACCTTCCTCCTCTTCCCGTGTCCTCTTCATCCTCTCTCCCTCTTTCTCATCGTCCTGCTTTCCTCCTCCTCCTCCTCTTCCACCACCCCACCACCACCACCACCACCGCCGCTGCCCTGTACTCATTTTCCAGAGCAACAGAGCGGGAAAGTAATGATCGTTTTATGGTCTCGTGGAACATACTGTATCTGGCCTCTGGACCATACTTCATCGGGCGAGCGTCCCTGGAGCATATTGCATCTCGCCTTGTAGACTATATTGCAACTGCCCGCCACCACCCTCACGAATGGCGCTGTGAGGGTCTTCAAACGCATGACAACAAATTAAAACATATTGAAATATCGCATTGAATAGCTTATTTGAGTTAATTATCACCAGCATTGACTACAGAAATTGTTTAATCAATAATTCTTTCATACGAAAATAGAAGTGTTTACTAGTGATTATTGATGAGAAGAGAGCACCAAGTCAACAATTGTCCAGTTTCTGTTAGTGGGTTGGTCTTTAAGGGGGAATGGATAACTTTTTGGTCGATTTTTTTTTTTTTTTTTTTTTTGTATTTAATAGGTTTTCCAGTTTCCTCCCTAGACATCTATTATACTAAAAACAAAACAAAAACAGGATCCCCCTTCAGGATATGTGTGTACATTTTTCGGTAGAAAAATGTCCTGGCATAAGGCCAGTTCCTCCTAAATTACAGGCTCGCTATCCCTCGCCAGGAAAAAATAGACACCAAAATGACAAAAAGTCTTAATATTGACAAAAAGGGGCGAAAAGTCTTAAAATCCCAAAACTAATGGGCTGAACGTCTTAACATCTGAAAACTAAAGGGGCTAAGCATGAGGGAGAAGGATGTCTAGAAAAACCAGCTCATCTCCCCTTAAGTCGAAGGGGTCTGGAGGGGGAGGAGAGAGGAGCTTCACATTTGGGGTTGCGAGCTCCTAAATTCGTCTGTGTTGTTGTTGTTGATTGCTCGGTGTATTCGGTTTGATTGCGGGTTCGGCGCATTCGACTTTCTGGGAGAATATTTTGTTGGTACTTCAGTCTGAAGGAGGAGAACAATCTAGTTTGAATTACTAGAGGCTTCAAAAAGGGGGACGGATTTTTTACTCGACTTGGACATTTCGGCTCCGAAATACCCTTCCTAAAATAATACAAATTTACCGAGCATGTTGCATCAGCGCTATAAGTCTCTCTTGTTGCAGATAAATGTAATTGAACGTAATCTCTTAGTTGAAACTTATTGGATGGTAATAACCAAGCCTAAATCAGAACATAATTTTCAAATTGAATAGCTCTAAATAGAAACAAATAAAATAATCTAAATAGCTGACTACGAACCGTTCTCTATTACATCTATAGAAGTGAAGATAGATGAAGCATGTTGCCATATGGTGGCCCCAAAAAGGTAGGTCACATTACTTCAATTACAAGTGTTTCCACTCCATTGTTCTGTTGGACTTGGTGGATGCGGACTACAAATTTCTGTATGTAGATTTTGGCGCCCCTGGTTCTTCATCTGATGGAGGGTTGTTTCAGCAACTTTTATAAGGGAGGCACTGGAGAACTGCTTTGGTCTGCCACCACCAGAGCATCTTCCAGACGAAGATTAGCCAGTCTCATCAAAGACATGAAACATCTGATACTTAATCATGTGCGGTGATGGCTGTCCTCTCGGGGGTAGAACCAGACTCTAACGCACCTTGAATTTAACTTTCATTCTTTCAATTTTGTTGAGGGGCACAGTTACAGGCAGCTTTGCCTTTTGTCTCCTTTATACACATACAACAATACAGCTTCACAAGTATGGGTCCACAAATTATGTTACCATTATGTTTCTAACTATATAAACATATGACTACAAATATTCCAAACAGTGGTTTGGTAAACACAATTGGAAATATTTAGTTTCAACTTGCTGAAAGATTCCTGTGTGGATTGTAACTCGCCAGCCGGTTGATTCAGGCGATAACTAATGTTTGGACGATATGTACCGGTATACACGTTCCTACTTCATATTAGCCGGTATACACGTTCCTACTTCATATGTACCGGTATACACGTTCCTACTTCATATGTACCGGTATACACGTTCCTACTTCATATGTACCGGTATACACGTTCCTACTTCATATGTACCGGTATACACGTTCCTACTTCATATGTACCGGTATACACGTTCCTACTTCATATGTACCGGTATACACGTTCCTACTTCATATGTACCGGTATACACGTTCCTACTTCATATGTACCGGTATACACGTTCCTACTTCATATGTACCGGTATACACGTTCCTACTTCATATTAGCCGGTATACACGTTCCTACTTCATATGTACCGGTATACACGTTCCTATTTCATATTAGCCGGTATACACGTTCCTACTTCATAACACTTTTGTTCACTACGTGATCATTTGATCATCGTGTTATAAAGGCGGACACACGCACATAAAGATATGCACCCACACCCACAATCCCACATACAAATATACACACATACAGTACACAAACTTACTCCCACTCCCACTCACAAACGGGGGTACATGCATACATTTCCATCAATCCAATGAATAATAGAAACACAAAAATTAGAACATTTCGAAATAATCATCAAATTAATTAGTAAAAAACAAGAAAGAAAACACACTATAATATACACAAACACGCACAGTATAATATACACAAACACGCACACTCACACTATAATATACACAAACACGCACACTATAATATACAGTATATACACAAACACGCACACTATAATATACACAAACACGCACACTATAATATACAGTATATACACAAACACGCACAGTATAATATACACAAACACGCACAGTATAATATACACAAACACGCACACTATAATATACACAAACACGCACACTATAATATACACAAACACGCACACTATAATATACACAAACACGCACAGTATAATATACACAAACACGCACAGTATAATATACAGTACATACACAAACACGCACAGTATAATATACAGTATATACACAAACACGCACACTATAATATACAGTATATACACAAACACGCACAGTATAATATACAGTATATACACAAACACGCACACTATAATATACAGTATATACACAAACACGCACAGTATAATATACAGTACATACACAAACACGCACACTCACACACGTACTCACGAAGAATGTATTGGGATAAATAAACTGTACACTGCATTTTCATACTGTCCTTATAACTTTATTCTGGCTACTATTAGATGATTTTATGCAGCTTAAAAGGGTCCTCCGGCAATGAACAGGCTTTATTCTATCTCATTTAACCCTTTTTACTGTCACAGGTCCTCCATAAACTGCACACAATCGTCTAAATATAACTATAATAACATGAAAAGGACGTCGCCGGTACAGAAGGACGTCGCCGGTACAGAAGGGGTCAACAAACTGGGTGCTCCAGTGTTGTTCATTAAGGGGCAGGTAGTTGATTTTTTTTTTTTGGGGGGGGGACCCCTTCTCCCTCATGCTTAGCCCCATTAGTTTTGATATTTTAAGACGCTCGCTCCATTAGTTTGGCGATTTTTAGATTGGTTGTGACATTTAGATGTCGATTTTATCCTGGTGAGCGATAGCGAGCCTGTAATTAAAGAAATAACCGACCTTCGGCAGGGAAATTTTCTACCGAAAAATATACACATTTATCTTGAAAGGGGGTCTAGGGGGTGTTTTTTATTTTAGCTTGATGGAGGTCTAGAGAGGAAAATAATATTAATTAAATAAACAAATAAATAGCCAAAACAACTAAGCACTACCCCCTTATTTAAGCGTATTCCAGGTTAATGTTCTGTGGTGTTGCCGGCCAAGGGTACTCTTATACCGCCACCACGGGGGGCTATTATGTTTTTATCAGAGAACCACTTTTTTAAAGATATGGGGAAATGGGACTGTGTTTACATTAAGATAAACCAATTGCATAACCAATAGAGACATTCATGCATTTCTATAAGCCTATCTAGAACAATTGAATAACAATAGAGATATTCATGTATTTCTATAAACACTCTCACACAAGAATTCGTGTAAAAAGTAAGTAGGTGCACGGTAAAATGTTCACTAAACCTTGATACTCGTGTTTGAGCCAAGAAGATAGTGTGGTGTTGTTTATAAAGTAAGCATAATTCCTGTGTGTTATATCTAGCGTGGGGGGCAGGGGGGCGGCGGGGGTCTGCTGGTAACCCAACAACCTTGGGTTATGACGAGCATCAGTTTACACTCTTAACGGGGGGGCGAGGCATCCACCAATCAGAGAGCTCCCGCGGGAACCCCACCAATGGGCGCACGTTTCTCAGTATGATAATGAGCATCAATCAGTGGAAATACGGGAACCTGCCATCCTTAATTACTAATGTCTGGGTCTGGCGTGAGTGGGGCCTGGGCGAGGTGAACTTTAGCAGGGTTGAACGGGCCTAGCGACCCTCTGGCGTAAGAGCGATAATAGCTGGGTTGGAAGAGGGTGGCAATACGCCCCTGGTGAGCCAAGGTGAGCCTCTGCCAGGTTATCAAGATGTTACAACCTCCGCGGGACTGAGGCCCGGCTCGTCCACATGACTGGTGGCGATAAGGTTAAAGATAGGCTGCACCATCCGGGCTTACGACCCACGTATGCTAATTGAGAATATGCAGATGACAGGAAGCTGGCGGGTGGGGGAGGAGGGGAGGTAGTGGGTGGGGGAGGAGGGGAGGTAGTGGGTGGGGGAGGAGGGGAGGGGAGGGGAGGTGATGGTGGGAAAGGGAAGAGGGGAGGTGATGATGGGAAGGGGAAGAGGAGAGGGGAGAAAGGGTGATGGCGGGTGGGGGAAGAGGGGAGGGGAAGGAAAGAAGGGAAATAGAAAAGAGGAGACAGAGAGGTAGGGGATAAATGATAAGGGACAGGATAAGTTGTGGCTTGTGCAGGTATTAGTAGCCTACAAGGTGTACGTAACCCTGCAAACATAATGAAAGTACAACCATTAGTTAGGCAAACATGTATTTCCTATACATTGAATTATTATGAAACTTAAAACTAATAACCAGATTAGAACAGTTCGCGTTCAATTATTGATCAAAATATACTTGGTGCCGCGACATCACTTATCTGGCCGACTGTACAATCTCTTCCTCCATGAACCATATGCAAGTGTAGCTAGTGTTGCCAATTTAGCAACTTTCCCGTTAAATCTAGAGGTATACTTCGATCTAGAGAATTTATTTTACATCTAGCGACATGAATTTGTTTTACATCTAGCGACATGAATTTGTTTTACATCTAGCGACATGAATTCTAGCGATATTCTGGAGATATGAGCCATTTTTACTGATATTCTAGAGAGTGGGGCATTATTCTAGAGTTCTTCGGCTTTTATTTACAATCTAGCGGACTTTATTTGGTAATGCTGAACACTATACCCTGTTCCAAATATGTAGGCCAAAACTCTTGAACATTAACCTCTATAACTTACAAACGCCTAGAGTAATCGAGCTAATATTTCTACCATTTGGGAAGGGTTAGCCAAGGCATAGGTAAATTTTACAGCCCATTTGCTCCAGCCCTTTTTGAGTTATAGAGGTTAGGGTTCACGATTCCTGGCCTACTAATTTGGAACAGGGTATAGCTCCCTTGCCTCTGTATAATCCAGCGCTCTCATAATAGACTCCTACGTCGGGGGCTCCATACACGGTGGTTATAATATCACTCGTAATTAAGAACACGTCACTGAAATATCTCTCACGGGCCCCGTTTCCAGACGAGTGGGGGGGGGGGGAGGGGGGGGTAGAATAAGGAGGGAGTGAGTGGGGATGGAGAGGAGGCGGAGTAGATTGGTAGGGAGGTAGACATTAGTGGTAGGGAGGGAGGGATGTAGCGATGGAGAGCAGATAGGCAAGAAGATAGGAGGGAGTCAGGGGTACCGAGTATATGGAGAGAAGGCAGGATAGATTGGTAGGGAGGTAGATAGGAGTGGTAGGGAGGGAGGCAGGGGTATATGCAGAGGAGGCAGAGTATATTGGTAGGGAGGTAGATATGAGTTGTAGGGAGTACAGAAGGTGTAGAAAGGCTGGAGCATAGCGATAGGATGGAAGAGAAGGGTGGCGGTAATAAGGAAGAGATGTAAAGAGGCAAGGGAGGATGGTAAGGTGTGATAGAAGAGTGGCAGGGAGATAGAGATGAGTGACAGAACGAATGGAGAAGTGTTTGGTGGTAGGGGAGAACAGTGATGGATACAGGGAGTTAGGGTAGAGCGGTAGGGTGAGAGACAGTAATGGCAGGGATTATAAATTTAATCCTAGGGGATTAATCAATTATAAAAGAGAAGGCAGAAGATACTTAAAGGAAATCCTCTTTGGGTAGATAGAAAGACAAGTAATTTCTGGATGTCAAAATTGGAATCTAAAAGAAAGAGGGGAACAAGAAAAGAGATCAGCCATGATAATTTGAAAACGAAGTGGTTATTTGGTAAGTCAAGGAATGAGGCAATGCATTGATGATGCAATGATTCAATAAATCGGTGAATCAGTCAGTGAAAAGGTAAGCCAACGATACAACGATACACTGAAGCAATAAAACAATGAACGGGATATCCAAAGCAAGTTCGAAAACAAATCAAATAACGAAAATGTAAATAGGAAGTAGGGGTAGAATCCCCTCCCCCTCCCCCTCCCCCTGCGGTTGTTGTGGGGCACAAGTAAAGAGAAGGCACATCATGAGGGTGGGATCCTGTAAATAATATACAACCTAAATATGAAACTTAGAAAAGGGATCGAGCGTCATAATAAGTAATGTCAGGGTTGCAAGGACATGTTAAGACAAGGAAGATTAAACCAGGCTATGGGGCATAGGGAGGAACCTAATCATCGCAAGGGAATGAAGGGAAGGCAAGACAAGATATAGGGTTGGCTCCGGGAAAGAGAGACAGGGGGTCGGAAGGGGCAGAGTTTGATTGACTTTACAACTCTGGTGTAGCGAACACCGTAGCTCACCCTCCCGGTTGACGTCCATATGGCTCCAGCACCGATCCAACTATCTCCACACTCACAGTTTAACATTGACGTTCGGTGGTAATATTATCTGAGACTGTAGTTGACAAGGATTTTAACGTTGCATGCAAATACTAGTTCAGTGCATTATTCTCCATTGCTGTGTGATAAATAACTAGGAATATTCAGGAAAGGATCGGTGGATAACAATAGTGAACTTCGAAGTTGCTTTAACATCATGAACATTGAATAAATAGTTTTCTTGGTCATGTTTAAGAGGCTCAACATCGCGGGATGGGTAGTTGTTAACCAACAGTTAATAGGATATATTCACGTATCAAATTAATTGACAAACCAAGTTTCGCTCAAGTACATTAAATAACTTTTGAGATATTTCGCATGCAGACACTCATACACACGTACAGCTTAACACACTACACGTACCGATTGCAGAAGCTTATCTTGAATGTAAATATTCAGCTAAGGAATGTGGTCAGTAGATATTGCGTTAGCATAATTAAAAAATATATAGTTTCATTATAACGGTAATATGTGAGGGGTAAAGCCCCAATCACTCATTAGGTTTATCAAATAATCCTTATAATTTTGTTTGTGAGGTCACTGTCTAACCAATCAGCAGTATTTCGAAACTCTCCCTTGAAACTTCCCCTCTCCTTTACAAACCCAATATCTCCCTCGCAGGTTCTATTATGTATATGACGTATTTTGTATTTATATGTTAATATCAAAATACCTTGTCAGCCTGACTGTATCGTGTCTATTTGTCTACCGACTGTGTCTTGTAAATAAACAAATATAAGGTGTGTAGGTTTATCTGTTCTATTATAAGTGCCTCCATTATAAATAAGACCCTCCTGAAACATAGTAACTAGCCCTTTAAAAACTCAAAGACAGTTTAGGTCTAGCATTTTAATTATTATTATTATTTTTATATTATTATTATTTTGATTATTATTATTGTCATTAAAGGTTACTGAGTACTTTTCTATAAAGTTGCTCGCTACTTATATTCAAATATAGTACACAACAATTATTGGTTTTAGCTTTTCTCTGATTGCTTTGCTTGTCTTCTCCAGCCACAAGGAAGTTGGATATTGTTCATAATGTAAACTGAATAACATGGTTCTAGATACACTAAAAATACATGTTCTCATTGGATAGAGATATAACTCTACATTGTGCTATTTTTTTAATGTATATTTTATCCCTCTGGTCTTACATCAATACAAAAATACATAAATAAACGTAACATGTCCCAATTGCCTGCCAAACGTATTTTATATGTGCAAACACATATACAGCTGTTGTTGAAAATGGTACTTACCATTCACAACTCAGTCTTAAATTTCCTTCTTATCTTTAATTCGATGTATCTCTATAAAACACCTGAATGAAATAATTGGCAAATGTTGTTTATAACGATGGAATAACTTAAAATTCTCTTGGGAAAAGTAGTGTCAAATTTTAGAGACACTACAGGTGTTTTGAATCTGGCTGTACCTATTTAACGAGCAAAATTAAAAATCCCCTCGATTACGGAAATTCACCGGTGCTTTACAAAAAACTCCATTTAAATCATTCTGAAAGTGATACGTGGAACTCCCCGGGGTGAAAAGAGCTCCATGGATAGAGTCAAGTAATTTCCTCTTGAATATAATTATATCTAAAAATAAAGCCTGATTAAATAATCTAGCTAAACGGGGCGGCAGGTAAATTTCTCATGCAAATATATGTACATTATTATATACCTCGCCGAGCCACCTCACCTTTTATGAATATCCTCCATAACTACGGTCCCTTTACGGTACAGAGGCGGGACAACTTCCCAACCCGTTCACTACCACTTCCGTCCTTTTCATTGTATGCTGGCCAATAATAGATGATTGTATTCAGTTTAAGAAGAACCTCCAGCAATTAGCAGGCCTCGAACTATCTTGATTAACCCTATTATACTACCACAGATCCTTCTTAAGCCGCACAAAAATCGTTTAAATATAGCTAGAATAAAATACAAACGACGTCGCCGGTACAGAAGGGGTTATCAAGAAGATTATCTGTGGGGCTTGGGCCGTATTGTTGGTTGTTGCCTTTGGTTTGGGTTCTATGTAACAAGTTTGAGTATCACCTAACTATTTGTCAATTAACTTTATATATCATACTCCATATGACAAATTTATGTGATTGCTAGAATTTTGGTAATCAACTTTACTGTGGTTGTCCATAAACTTTCCAAAACAATCATATTCATGCTTTGATATTGGTGTTCGTACTAATAAAAAGAAACAAAATGGTGTTTAAGAATATTTTTCCAACATATTGAAAAATGATCTAATATAGCACTGGATTATCTCCTGAAATATAGTCTTGTATATCATATCACCAGTAGTTACTTTCAAAGTTTCTCAATGAAATATACAGTACAATACCTCATTGAACACAAACATATATATAACGACATCTTAAATTCAGTTCAGCGTTGTCATAAAATGGACATGACCTCAATCGATTTATGAAACCATGACCAATTTAGATGTTTAGATCTGCAAGTTACTCCAATTCATTCGAAGCTAGTAGATCGCGAGAGTAACAAATAAGTGCCAAACAGACGAAGTATTGAAGTTAATATTTGTTTCTGCATAAACAAAAGTCAAAGATGACAATTATTTAACCCTTCCATACGACGGTAACACTTTTATTTCACTTTGGCTAAAACTACATGATATATTATTAAGCTGAAAATTAACCTCAGGGAATCAAATGTGTACAAATGATCTCCTCAAACCTTTGATTCCTGCATATTGTTTTAAACTAAATGAAGTCGTATAGAAGAAACTCTTTAATAATAAGAGGACGGCTTTTAATTTATACTGGCTAACTGTCAACGATTTTATTAAAATATTGGAAGGCATTATAGAACTGAAAGGGTAAACATGCTTCACTTAAGTATATGACTCACGCAGGTCCTTCGTAATAAAAATAAAAATACATAACAAATAGCAAGTCTAAAATACAAAGGTATCATCATACACCAAGGAAAAATCAAGTTGTCCGGGCCCTGTTTCCCAAAGGGCCTCTATCCATAACCTCTCTCGTCTGATGAAATGGTAATGCTGGACGATATTCATTAAAAATATTGTCTTTAATCTCCCCTGGCATCCGCGGGGCATAATCATTAAAAATACGTTCTTTAATCTATGAGGTATGTCAGAATTTTGTGTTGCTACGTGAATTAGGTAGTAAAGCTGAGGGCAAAGGCTGGGGATTAAATTATTATGGAAATTTTGGGTTCAGATGAAGAACACTCGATTTTCGTATGAAGTATGATCAAAGTTTTGGGAGGCTTTGTGCTTTGAAAATATGATAAAACAATTATTATACTGTTTTTATTTATCATAAACAGTTACAGCTAAAATAATATATAAATAAATGTCCTGCTTGTGAGTATTATATGCTAAGAATTATTTGTTATATAAATGTGTCTTATTTAATTGTCGTTTAGTTAGTAGATGTATTAAAGTAAATGTCTAGTATGGTTAATAGTTATTTAAATTGATATACATTTAAATAAATTAGTTTATAATTTAACGAATGGTTAATAATTTTGAAATACAATTGTCAATACATAAATAATGTGGAAGGTATTGTATAGTAAACAAATGAATAAAACAAAATTGTATTATATTTGTGTAAATTAGTATTATGATTAGATGAAATACAACAGAATACATTGAATGTGGTATGCAGTATGAAAGGATACTTTTGAAACTTTTATACGTCCGTCCTTTTCATTTTATACTGGTTGCTAATAGACGATTATCTACAGTTTAAGAAAGTCCTCCAGCAATTAACAGACTTCGAACTACAATTCCAACCCTTTATACTACCACATATCCTTTTTAAGCTGCACAAAATCGTCTAATTACAGCTAGGATATAATAAGAAAAACGTTGCCGGTACAAAAGGGGTGAAATAATTTAAATATATTTGTAAAGTGCTGTACATACAAAATATATTCTTGTACTTTGACGGCACATATATAAAATACCATAGGCTAACAATATAACTTTCTACCACCACCACAGTAATAGCTAGGAGTCAACAACGATGGGGAAAGCGTGAAATAAGAAACATAGAAAGAGGGACACAGAACAACCAACATGAATATATACTTCATCTTAATTGACCGGGGTTCGATCCTGGCCAGTAATTCAACATTTGACCATATTCTTCAAGCGTAATTCATGAGATGTATCCCCTATACATGCCAGGAAGAAACAGTAAAATATATCACTTCCACCCGTATTGCGTGGGGTTAACTGAAAATGTCGTGTAGAGTACTCTAGAAATCTCTCGCTCGCGCTCTCTCTCTCTCTCTCTAACAATATCGAGTAACCTAAAACCGAGTCAACAATGTTCAGAAGTTGTTAAGAAGGCAAACAAAATAATTGGCTTTATAGGCAGGTCATTTGAGCATAAATCCAAAGAAGTTATCCTAACCCTTTACAATTCCTTAGTCTGCCCTCTTCTGGAATACTGCATTCAATCCTGGTGCCCTTATTACCAAAAAGATATAAACAAGCTAGAACGAGTTCAACGTAGAGTTACCAAAATGATACCTAGCCTAAAGAACAAACCATACGAAGAGCGTCTTAAAGAATTAAATCTATTTCCTTTAACCCAGCGCAGATTAAGAGGTGACTTAATTCAAGTGTTCAAAATCATCAAAGGCATCGACAATATAAACTGTAGTAAATACTTCACTATCGATCAATCTAATTACACGGGGGAAACGGTTGCAAAATTATTGGTTAATCTTTTAACTCGCACGAATCTAAGAATTTCTTCTTCAATCGAGTTGTAAACTTGTGGAATGGGCTTCCCCGAGAGACGTTATAGACTGCAGCACCGTTGATTCATTTAAACTCCGCCTAGACAAATATCTCGCATCAAACCCGCGACTGACTGCGTTTGTAAATGAATAACTTTATTTTATCCTCCCCTCAGTTACTAACCCATCTGTCCCCTACTAACTTCCTAATCCTGCCACGGACATTAGTTCCAGGGCAGTAGTTCCCTTTCCAACTCTAAACCACTGTTTGGACACTTGATCCTCAGTGTTTTGGAGGACAAGCAGCCTAGAAGGGTCACTAAACCTGTTGTTGCTTGATTTCCTTTGCACTCCTTTGTACTCTCTCTCCTCCACACACCCACAAAGGAAAGTGAGTCGCGGGCGGGCTGGGTGGTTGCTGGTAGTGATGGGCGTGTGTGGTTGCTCAGGACAGGAGACAGGCACTGTATTTCCGTGGCCCCAACAGCAGAGGACGGGGATAGACAGAACGGGGGTGTGGTGCTGATGTAGACAGAGATGAACTTTTTTTTTGGGGGGGGGGGGAGTGGGAGAGTGAGAGTGAGAGTGAGAGTGAGAGCGAGAGTGAGAGTGAGAGTGAGTGAGAGTGAGTGAGAGTGAGAGTGAGAGTGAGAGTGAGAGAGAGAGAGAGCGAGAGCGCGCGCGAGATAGAAGGGGTCCATAGTGGGGTTGGCTGCAGTGGTAATTAGGTAGTGTTTACGCCCGGTAAGCCTTCCCGATATTCCATCAGCGACTTGATGAACACATGCATTATTTATGGGCTGCAGCGACCAGTCTCTTCCCGGCCTCTCAGACCTTCCGACCCTCCTCACCCTCCGTCATCTGTAAACCCCAACCCCACACAAGAGACCTCTGTGGGGAGAGTTAGGCCACCTTGGTCTCAGCAGGTGCCATGGGTTTTGCCTCACGGGGCATGGGTTACAAATGCGTTTATAGATCACACGAATTAGAAAACATATCCAACTTTCTATAATATGGCACATTTAAATACTGTATATCCTGTTATCACATACTTGCTTGATTCAGAAAAGACCTATCTCAGAAGAAAGACTGGTACAAAAACATATTTGTGCACTTACAAACTCATAATCAATACTTCAGTGAATGCATGAAAACACCAAGATTATTTAACTGAAAAAGCTATAATACTTCCATCATCTTAAAATACACGGCGGGTCATGACACAGTAAGGTATGTAAGATGGCAGTAGCAGGAAGGAAGTTAGTGTCTGATTCTACCTGTCTATGGCCTGAGTGAGTGAGATACATCCCGCTCTATTCTGTTGATTGATAGTGCTCCCCCGCCCCTCACTCTAATGTCAACCTTGTATCAATTACGGTGTTTTCATAGTTATTAGCCACTTACGTTTAGTCCCTTGAGTGAGAGAGACTTTTCCTTAACTAAATAAAATAATCTTGTGTATAGAATACAAGAAAACAAGTAATCATCCTACTCAAGTTACTCGAAATAGTGATTAAATTTACTTGACTATGAGACGCTGAGTATAATTGTTCAATATATACCTAGAAAGGACAAGGTGCCATCTTACCCAAGGGGTTATTCTATTTTATATTTCCTAATTTTAAAGGCAGTTACGAAGGCGTTTATATATATATATATATATATATATATATATATATATATATATATATATATATATATATATATATATATATATATATATATATATATATTTTTGTTTTTTGTTTTTTTGTATGGGGCAAACTAAGTATACATTGCTCTAAAATAGCAAAGATAATCAAAAGCCTTAATACAAATCATGAGACAAAATCATAAACAAACCGCAACAAGTCGCTTCAGATAGTGGCTTAGAAGCTATATAATGCTATGTAAAAGTAGCCTGAAAATAAATACGCTAATTAACAGAATGTCATATACCGTATTGCATGAAACAAACTGAGAAAAATAATTCTTAAGCAACCTTTCAGTAATCTTCATATTGGTAATATTTTCAATGATAAGGAAACAACATGTCAGCCATTGTCCAATCTTGTGCATATAAATGGTTCCTAGGGAGGGTGTGAAGACATCTCACTATACCCTGTTCCATATAAGAAGGCCAAAACTCGTGAACATTAACCTCTACAATTCACAAACAACCAGAGTAATCGAGCTAATAATTCTACCATATAGGAAGGGTCAGGCAGGGAATAGGTGTGAACATTTATAGCCTATTTGCTCTATCCCTGTTTGAGTTACAGAGGTTAGGGTTCACGATTTTTGGCCTACCAATTTGGAAGAGGGTATATCTGACCATTTCGTTACCAAACACCGACAGTTCTTCAGGCAGCCAAATTTACCTAACGTAACTGACCAAATATTAGGTTAGGTTAGGGACAGCTATAATTTATTCATTACATTTAGGCCAAACATTTTGGCCACTATCCTCGACAACTTAAACATGACTACCTCCATATACCCTTCCTAATCTGAATATAATCGTATAATAATAACCGGAAAACAGAAAATAAATGCGTATTACGATCTTGAAAGGGTTAACACTATCACCCATGCCCAATGCTAAATTGTGTTACGGTAATGTACAGCTACTGACAAATATTCGTGAGCTCTTGCGATTTTCCTTATGAGCTCTTGCGATTTTCCTTTTGCAAATATATCCATCGAGATTGATGTTGAGATCAAATGAGCTCTCTATTTATAAATGCATGTTATGCATTTATTAATATACAGCCGATTTGATCTGAACATCAATCTAAATGAATATATGTGCATGTAGAAAATCGCAGGAGCTCACGAACATTTGTCATTAGCTGTATCAACTTTAGTACTGCCACCTATGTCAAATGATAAACTGACTCCATGATTAAGCCTGGCTCTAATGATAACACAGCCACCCAGGTCTAATGATAAACCGTGTGTGTGACGTAGCCAGACCTGTGCCGTATATTGTCCCCGCCAGGCCCACAATGAAGAGTGATGACCCAGGTGAGCCTGGCACCAGACCCGCTGGGCTGCTCAAAGAGGTTAACCATTATTGCTGCGAGTCTCATCAGTATTCAAGCTTATTCGTCAGTGATCACCCGCCCTTTGTTATTCTTGACTCTCTCCGACCTGATGCCGTTCCCGTGTTCCTTATAGTGATCTTAGTCCAAGACCTCTGGGGGGAGAGTACCGGGATCTTAATATCAATAGAGGCCATGTTCGCTAACAACTACCCCACCGACTATCGTTAACCCACAGAGCATGCCAACAAGTTCTCATACGCTTGGTTCCGGTCAGCGCTCCACATTGTACCCAACTTCGGGGCACTCTTCATTTGCCTTAATCTAATGAAATCGGCTAGTTATGACTAATTTCTGCTACACAATTGAGTAATTCTGATTTTAACGGACTAATAATACCAGGGGCAAAATAATAGGCGGATGTTAAATCTTATAAAATCAGCTAGTTATGGCAAATTCCTGCTACAGAATTAAGTTATTCTGGTTGTAACGGACTAATAATTTCATATCACCAATCCACCAATTAACTCACAAATAAACTTATTTAATGAAATTAATGAAACTAATGAATACACTTGGTACTCCATGGATTCGAACCTAGGCTACTCACATACCAGGCCCCACATAATAGGTGGACCATTATCTTGACCTCCCCAGTCCTCTCGTCCCTTTCCTCCCGTTTTTCTGGTCCCCATTCTTCCTCCTCATGTTTAGCCTCATTAGTTATGATATTTTAAGATGTTTGCCCCATTAGGCTGTCGATTTTAAGACCTTTCGCCTCATTTATTTGTCAATGTGAAGACCTTTCGTGCTATTTAGGTGTCGATTGTTTTTCCTGGCGAACGATAGTGAGCCTGCAATTTTGGAAGAATCGGTCTTCGGCAGGGACATTTTTCAACCGAAAAATGTACAAATTAATCTAGAAGAGGGATCTAATGGAACTTTTTTGTTTACTTTGATGAAGGTCTAGAGAGGAAACTAAAAACAAAAAATAAATAGAACCCCCCCAAATAACCATTGTCCCCTTAACCTCCCCCGTGCTCTCGTCCCTCTCCTCCTCCCATGAGTGTGGGTGACGAGTGAGTGTGAATGAAAGTGTGAGTGACTGATGGTTCATCCCGGCGTCAGAATCGGCCTGGTATTGGTCAGCGGGAGATTCTCTGTCAGTCAACCACCCGCGTTGTTGACGGCAGGCTGATGGTCATTTGACTCGCTGCCGATATATGTTTACGGTGTCAGCCCTTGCTGTACCGGTGCCGTCCTTTGGGGGGATGGGTCCAATTTCTTTCTGTACCGGTGCCGTCCTTTGGGGGGATGGGTCCAATTTCTTTCTGTACCGGTGCCGTCCTTTGGGGGGATGGGTCCAATTTCTTTCTGTACCGGTGCCGTCCTTTGGGGGGATGGGTCCAATTTCTTTGCTTCTTTATACATATATTTATTATTTTTTTAGTTGCCTCCCTAGACCTCCATCAAACTTTACAAAAAACATACATTAGATCCCCCTTCTAGATGAAGTTGTACATTTTTCGGTAAAAAAACATTCGGTAAAGTCATCTCGGGATTGAAAGAGTCAGTAACTATTGGATTACACAATTATTTCGGATTGATTTACATATAATAACCGCACCATTTTTTTTTTTTTTTTTTTTTTTTACAAAACATGTGAGCTGGCCAAGAGTAAAGTTTTCTCGGTATCAATATATGTTGGGTTAATCTGTATCAATATATGTTGGGTTAATCTGTATCAATATATGTTGGGTTAATCTGTATCAATATATGTTGGGTTAATCTGTATCAATATATGTTGGGTTAATCTGTATCAATATATGTTGGGTTAATCTGTATCGATATGTTGGGTTAATCTGTATCAATATATGTTGGGTTAATCTGTATCAATATATGTTGGGTTAATCTGTATCAATATATGTTGGGTTAATCTGTATCAATATATGTTGGGTTAATCTGTATCAATATATGTTGGGTTAATCTGTATCAATATATGTTGGGTTAATCATGCGACATTATTTGTTTGTATTAATTAAATAAATGGATATACAATGGTAGTCATGTACTTAAGGGGAGGCAGTTGTTTTTTCGAGTCCTCCTCCTCCCTCATGTTTAGCCCCATTAGTTATGAAATTTCAAGACATTCGCCCCATTAGTTTGGTGATTTTTAGGCTTTTTGCCCCATTTCTTTGCCAATATTAAGACCTTTCGTGCCATTTAGGTGTCATTTTTTTTCCTGGCGAGCGATAGCGAGCCTGTATTTGAAAAGGAATCGGCCTTCGGCCAGGAAATTTTTCTACCGAAAAATGTACAAATTTATATCGAAGGGGGTCTTGTGGGTGTTTTTTTGAAGCTTGATAGAGGTTTAGAGAGCAAACTAAACCCCTTCCTTAAACCATTGAGCCGAACCAGTATATTATGCTGCTCAATACCGTCTGAGCTCCCTTAAGCTTTAACTGTCTTGATGGTGTAATGGTTAGAGTGTTTAAGATCTGTATGTGGTAACCCAGGTTCGAATTTCGGGTGGATCATATGCTTTCATTAATTTCATTGGGAGGTGTTTGGTGTTGGGAGTGATATAAATAAATTAAATTAATATATACTGTATAATATAGATTAATATATATGATTTAAGTATTCCCAATTGGTGTCATTGGAATTTGTATTTCAGCGACTGTCAACAGATTTTTCTTCTCATAGCAAACATACCTTGGAGTACAAGAATTAGGATAACATTATTAAAACAAAAATTAAACACTTTATGAATTGTAATTTAACATACCGGTAAGTGTATAAATCTACTAATATTTTGTCATTTTTAAAATTACGATTAAATTATCAAAGAAGTTTTCTAATGCCAATACTAGAAAGATATAATTGGTCACAGTTATGATAACTTTCCCATGACAGAAGTAAAGTTTTAAGGGGACAGCGGTTATTTTTGGGGGGTCTGTTTATTTATATATTAATTTATTGTTTAGTTTCCTCGATAGCCTCCATCAAAACCATTACAAATCATCCAATAGATCCCCCTACAAGATAAATTTGTAAATTTTTCTGTAGAAAAATGTCATGGCCGAAGGCCGGTTCCTGCACAATTACAGGCTCGCTATCGCTCGCCCGGAAAACAATCGACACCAAAAGGGCACGAAAGGTCTTAATATTGACATATACATGGGGAGAAAGGTCTTAAAATCTCAAAACTAATGGGGATAAGCATGAGGAAGAAAGGGGACCAGAAAAACGGCGGATCTCCCCTTAACGGTGGAACAGATTTAAGGACAGCGGGAAAGTAGTAGTAGGCGGGAGGAGAGGCGAGGCAGGGTCCAAGAGTCCACAATATTATCCACACACACACATAACAAAGCCACTCCAACAGCTTCCTCTCTCGCCAACACCCATACTCACCTCTTTACAAAGCCACTCCAACAGCTTCCTCTCTTGCCACACCCATATTCACCTCTTTACAGTCACTCCAACAGCTTCCTCTCTCTCTCCAACACCCCTTCTCCCCTCTTTACAAAGTCACTCCAACAGCTTCATCTCTCCAACACCCCTTCTCCCCTCTTTACAAAGCCCCTCCAACAGCTTCCTCTCTCACTCCAACACCCCTTATCCCCTCTTTGCAAAGCCACTCCAACAGATTCCTTTCTCTCCAAAACCCCTTTTCCCCTCTTTA
Source organism: Paralithodes platypus (assembly GCA_032716605.1). Classification (NCBI taxonomy): domain Eukaryota; kingdom Metazoa; phylum Arthropoda; class Malacostraca; order Decapoda; family Lithodidae; genus Paralithodes; species Paralithodes platypus. The sequence goes on from CM064529.1 coordinate 8,263,556, forward strand.
CAAAGCCACTCCAACAGCTTCCTCTCTCTCTTTCCAACACCCATTCTCCAATCTCTACTCTTCAGAAAATAGGAAAAAGTAGAAAGTACCTACGAGGTGCCGTTGTAAAGGCTTATCCCTCAATACCTTCACCTGACCTGACAACTAATATTTGGCAGGAACTCTCTCCCAGAATCAGTCTTTCCCTCTTTCAACTCTGGGGGAGGCACTCGATACAGGCAGTTCTGCCTTTTGTCTCCCTCACTCACATAGGGAAAAAAAAAAAAAAAAAGACGAATACGACTAGTAAGAAAACATGGTGACAGCGAAGAAATATGATGAGAAATAGAACATAATAGATAAAGTAAAGGATAGGGGATAACTGGAAAAAAGAAGAAAAATATTACTGACCCATAGAACATAAGAAGGATAGATATTGTAAAAGAGGGGGGAAAACTGAGTGAACTGGAGAGAGAGAGAGAGAGAGAGAAAAAAAACAAAAACAAAAAGCGAGAGGCAAAATATTACTGACCAGTAGCAAAACATAAGAAGGATAGATAATAGAAATGGCAGGGGAAACTGTGAGAACTGGATAAAATAAACAGTGGCAAAATATTAATGACCTAAAATGAGAAGGAAAGGAAGAAGGAGCGAGGGATGGAAGAGAGAGTAAAGTGTGACACAGAAGCATAGTGGACAACACACAGAGAAGAAGAGACAAGTGGACGAGGAGGAGGAGGAAGGAGAAGGCTAAGAGAGAGTGCGAGTGAGCGAGTGTGAGAGCGAGTGGCCAGAGAGAAAGAGAGGGGGAGTGAGGGTGCGCGCGCAGGGAGGGCGTGTCCAGATAGCCAAAAGGGGCGTGGTAAAGTGGAGGGGGATTACAAGGGGGGGGGGGGGGGGCAAGGAGGCTGTCTTGGCTGAAGGCGTGTTAGTGATGAGTGTTAGTGATGAGTTGTGGTTGGCTGATGAATGTGGTGGTGGTGAATGCTGAGGGGGGGGGGGGGGATAAATGATGATAGATGGATGTGGTGAACGGTCTTGGTGGTGAATAATGGTTGTGATGAGTGTTAGTGATGAGTGATGGTTGGTTGATGAATGTGGTGGTGGTGGTGAATGCTGTGGGGCTTGATAAATGGTGATAGATGGATGTGATGAATGGTTTTGGTGGTGAATAATGGTTGTGGTGATGAGTTGGCTGATGAATGTGGTGGTGGTGGTGATTGCCTCGCCCAGAGAAACCCCAGAAGGTGGTTGCATCTACACGTCCTAGTGACATAACCCCTATTAACTCTTTCAATGCCAGGGACGTCTTTTTTATGTTATTTTAGATACATTTAGGCGATTTTATGAAGCTTAGGAGAGATATATGGTAGCTAAATGGATGAATTGAGATAGTCTGCAGCCTTTTAATTGGTAGACGTCCTTCCTAAGCTAAATATAACCATATAATAGTGACCAGCATATAATGGAAAGGACGTCAGCGGTACTGAATGTGTCAATTTGTTGACTGATTGAGTTAGTATAAACTAGTCATTAATGGTTTAAGGGGGGACGGGCTTATCTATTTGCTCATTTATATATTGTTTTATACAGTATATTGTTTTATACAGTATATTGTTTTATACAGTATATTGTTTATACAGTATATTGTTTTATACAGTATATTGTTTATACAGTATATTGTTTTATACAGTATATTGTTTTATACAGTATATTGTTTATACAGTATATTGTTTTATAGAGTATATTGTTTTATACAGTATATTGTTTATACAGTATATTGTTTTATACAGTATATTGTTTTATACAGTATATTGTTTTATACAGTATATTGTTTTATACAGTATATAGTTTTATACTGTATATTGTTTTTAGTTTTTTACATAAACCTTCAACAAGCTTAAACAAATACCCCCAAGATCCTTCCTTCAAGATAAATTTGTAAATTTTCCCAATATATAAATATCCCGGCCGAAGGCCGATTCCTCTTAGATTACAGGATCGCTATCGCTCGCCAGGAAAAAATCGACACTTAAATGACACAGCAAATCTTAATATTGACAACAAAATGGGGCGAAAGGTATTAAAATCGACAAACTAATGGGCCGAACATCTTGATATCGGGAAACTAATAGGGCTAAACATGAGGGAGAAGGGATCTATAAAAACGACCCATCTCCCCTTAATGCAGGTAACGGCAGATCCTTCCTAAGCTAAGTAAAGTGGCCTGGTGGCAGCTACCATTATATATAAATAATACGTGTTTACTTGACACAGCCACCCATCATCAAAACACAATGATTAACCCCTTCTGTACCACCGACGTCTTTTATATTTTATTCTAGCTATATTTAGACGCCTTTGTGCAACTTTAGAAGGATTTGTGGTAGTAAAAAGGGTTAATTAAGAGTTAGAAGCCTGTTAATTACTGGAGGCACTTCTTAAACTGAATAAAATCGTCTAATAGTAGCCAGAATATAATTAAATAGACGTCGCCGGTACAGAAAGAGAAGGGTAGGCCAAAGGATGTTCGGCGATTAATATTTTTATTTTTATTTTATATTTGATATCCTTTGATCAAGGACAAACCATAATCACCATAATTAGTGTGAACATTTTTTAATTACCCCCCCCCCCCCCCCCCACCACCAAGGACATTCCAAAATGTGTTTCACCATTCAACATTTGTTTTCCAGATGATAGTACATGTTGTTGCAATACTCTGTGAAATTTGAGACAAATGTCACTATAGAATCCCCCCCCCCCCCCACACACACCAAATGCCCCAATTTTTGGGAAATATACCCTATATTACCTAGATAGCATGTTTTTGTCTTCAATTTACTAGAGTTACCCATGAAAATCGTATCTAGAACGTTTTCTTTATATAAAACTGCAATGAGAGAGAATGAAATAAGATGGGTCACTATTACAGACTGATTATGATCGAAAATAAAATAATGTCTGAATTTCTCGGAAAGTCTTTTATGGACTCCAGATTGTGTTTGTAGGTTTAATTATGATCTGATAGTCCTATAATGATGCATAATTGCGGGATGTACATATATGATCAAAACATCGATGAGTAGGCTATTTCCCCAATTTCGCCATAAAAAAAATTGAGAAATATTTCCGTGTGAGATATTGAGAAATTAAATTGTAAAACGATTTCTGAAAAGTTTTTAGGACATTTATCATTATAAATAACACAAAATAGCTTCGATGCATTGAAGATACATGCTTTAGGAATGCTCCATAAACGTTTGATAGGAGTTACAAAATATTTGTATTTTTGGTGAATCTTTGAAAATAATAGGCTAAAAATTATGAAACAAATCCCCCAAAATAGCTTAAGTGACCAAACTCGGTGAATACGTTTAAAATACATATAAGTCTACACTATAAACAAATTAAACAAAAAACAAAACAAAAATGCGCCAAAAACATGGAAATCGGACCCCCATCATTTGGCCTACCCATACAGTAAATCTGTTTGTGACGTCAATCTGTCGACTATATATTTGAACTAAAAAGAATACAAGCAAATATATCTAATTGAACTTTATCTGAATTAAAATTTGTCCTAGTTGTTTATTTAATATTCAGCACACGGGTGGAACCAAAGCACCAAACTGTATTTAAATAAGTGTGTGCTTGTATGCGTGGATGTGTGTGTGTGTGTGTGTGTGCTTGTATGCGTGGATGTGTGTGTGTGTGTGTGTTTGTGTGTGTGTGAGCCGATTGTGTGATGTTTGGCGTGTGTATGTGTTATTTGTTTTTTTTGGTTGTGTGTGCGTGTGTTCATGTGTGTGCGTGTGTATGTGTGTTCGCGTGTGTAAGTGTGCGTCTATGTTTGTCAGTGTGTATATGCTGTTTATGTATGTGTGTTTGTGTATGTGCGTGTGTAAGTATGTATGTATGGGTGTGTGAGAGAGAGAGAGAGAGAGAGAGAGAGAGAGAGAGAGAGAGAGAGAGAGAGAGAGAGAGAGAGAGAGAGAGAGAGAGAGAGAGAGAGAGAGAGAGAGAGAGAGAGAGAGAGAGAGAGAGAGAGAGAGAGAGAGAGAGAGAGAGAGAGAGAGAGAGAGAGAGAGAGAGAGAGAGAGAGAGAGAGAGAGAGAGAGAGAGAGGGGGGGGGGACTACAAAATATGTGTTAAATCAATAGACCTTATGCAAATGCTAAACATTCAGAACACTATTTTTGTGTTATTGTTTTAATAAACTGCAATTCTAAAACACGCCGACTCCTTTTACATATCTGATTTTGATGAGACGTTCAAGTTTTGTGCAACTTTAGTTGAATAAAAAAGCCGAACACATAACTTTATGTTCATCGTCTCATCAACTATCTAACAAATCTAAAGTTGCGGAAAAACACATAAATAGACAAACAAATCCTCAACATAAAAATATGATCAGCTTTTGTTTTCATTTGTAACCTACGCCTCTTTAGAAGAAAAATCCTCAACATAAAAATATGATCAGTTTATGGTTTAATTTGTAAAATGTACCTCTTTAGTTCCCAAGTTGTGTTTCTGTTTTATGCAAATTGAAGACGCAGAAAATACCCACCAAAAGGAAAATTCTGGCCACCAACGTAATAGCGGCGGCCGTGTCCTGTCAAGTTATTTTCATGTCTGTTGATATTACACTTGTTTCCGCCAAGGCTGCGTCTGTCACGGGAAAACACACAAAATTGCCCATAAAATAAGCCGTATGTTTGGTGGCTGCGAGTGTGTGGTTGGCAGCTGCGGGGTTAGGGGGAGGAGGAGGAGGAGGAGGAGGAGGAGGAGGAGGAGGAGGAGGAGGAGGGGGAGGGGGAGGAGGAGGAGGAGGAGGAGGAGGAGGAGGAGGAGGAGGAGGAGGAGGAGGAGGAGATGAGAAGCGAGAGGAGAGGAATGACAGAAGAAGAGAGGAGAAGGGAGATCAGAAGAAGAAGAAGTGAAGGAGGAGAGGAAGGCCAGGAGAGAGAGATCAGAAGCTGTAGAGAAAGGGAGAAGTAGAAGAGAGAATAAAGGAGAGATAAGGAATAGAAGATATTAGGAAAGAAGATGAATGAGGGAAGAAAATAAGAAAGGGAGTGAGAGAAGAGGAGAGTAGAGATAAGAGGAGCACAAGAAGAGGAGAGTAGAGATAAGAGGAGCACAAGAAGAGGAGAGTAGAGATAAGAGGAGCACAAGAAGAGGAATAACAGAGGAACACGAGAGAAGCGAGGAGAGGAATGGGGGAGACAGAGGAAAAAGGGAGTAAAACAAGAGAGATAAATGAATAGAAAATTTAAAAAAACAAAAAACAAGACGAAATTAATGGCAGAGGTCGAAAGGGAGGAAGAGAGAAATAAGAGGATGGGGACAACAAATAGAAGAAAACATGACAAAAGAGAAGAGCAGAGAAACACCTGGAACAAAATAACAGTAGAAAAGACAAGATGGAGGGCAAACGGAGAGGAAAGAAGAATGGAAAAAATAGGAGAAAGGAATGATAGAAAAGAATAAACAAAATAAAAATATAATAAAAGTGGAGGATAATGAGGAAGATAATAAGGAGAAAGGGAAATCCTATTTCAGAGATTTTTACAAGTTTCCCCAAGCAACTCAGGTTATAAAAAAAACTGTTTGGTATCCTTGAATATGGATTATACGACTTGTGTATGAATTGAAATACATTCTCCAAGTAGGATTTCCATTCTCCTTAAAATAGGAAAACATTAAGTTTTTTCCTTTATCACGCCATGGTATCGACATTTGTCCTGACTTTCAGTGGTTCGAGTTATATATATATATATATATATATATATATATATATAGAGAGAGAGAAGGGGGGGGGGTGAGAGTGAGAGATAACTAAAGAGAGGTCGTAGTATTGAGAGACACTGGTGGTGCCTGGGGGGTGGGGGGGGGGGGGGGGGTGCACGGTGGACAATAAGGTTATAAGAAGACAAGGGTTTGCTCTTGGCCTCTCCTCCACTCACGACACACCTTTCACTACACTCACACTCCACAACTCACTTTTTGTTTTATTTTCCTCATATACTGTATATCTATTATTTGTACATGCTATCATAGTCAGCTATTGGTAGCATCTATGGTAGCAAATACCGGTTATAATAAGTATACAAGTAAGCCGATTTATTAAATATTCACATTTGTGTTCCCTTCTGTAATATTGCATTTCTGTATATTATTGATATTATTATAGTTTTTGTAACATTTGATTGATTATCGTATGCAATAATGATAAGAGAAAATGAGCTGTACAGCAAGGTTGGACATACTGAGTACATCATACGTCACAAGCAATTATATATATATTTGCTCTCTTGAATGAGGTGATTTTTATATTACTCCTTATATTAAACTTTATAGTTCAGCTATGGTTGATTCCCTAGGAATGAGTGATAATTAATGTTTTTATTTCGATGAGTATTATTTGTATTCAAAGACGTTGTCTGAAATTACGAGACGACAACCAGCGACCCTTGACCTGACCTCTGGCCTAGGCACGAGGCAGGTCACGGCCACTGCAAACATCAAGCTTGCAGTAGAAGTGAGAGGAGCATTAACCCCTTCCATACCGGTCACGTCTTTTGTATTTGATTTCAGCTACATTTAGGCCATTTGTATGTACAGTAGTTTAGGACGGATATATGGTAGCTAAAAGGATTAATTGAGAGAGTCTGTAGTTTTCAATTGATCCACGTTCTTGCTAAGCTGAATAAAGTCGTTTAATAGTACTGTAGCCAAAAAAGTAAAAAGGACGTCGCCGGTACATAATGGGTTAAATGTGGTAAGAGGAGAAAATAAGGGAGATACGGAATGAAGAGGGCGACATTAAACTGGAATAGAATGGGATCCGGAGAAGCTTAACCCCTTCAGCACCGTGACGCCTTTTTACCTTTTATTCTGGCTAATGTTTGACGATGTTATGTAGTTTAATAAGGACCTACCGGTACTGTATATTTATCAGAGGGTTTATTGAGATCGTACTTACCCTTTCGAATTCCTAGAGGTAGATTATAAGCTAAATAAAAACCCTTAGTGGTAGGAATATCTTGCACAAAATGAATGAAGTAATGGAGAGAGAGAGAGAGAGAGAGAGAGAGAGAGAGAGAGAGAGAGAGAGAGAGAGAGAGAGAGAGAGAGAGAGAGAGAGAGAGAGAGAGAGAGAGAGAGAGAGAGAGAGAGAGAGAGTGTGAGAGTGAGTGAGAGTGAGTTGCAGGAATATTTTTATTTAAGAAATATAAAACAAAATATATGTAAAGAGATGACACAATAACTACAAAAACATCAATAAGGACAGCAACGCATAAAACGACAACAACAACATAACAATAGGAAATATTTATGGGATACTTATGTAGATTATGTAAGGAGGAGGAGGAGGAGGAGGAGGAGAAGGAAGAGGAGGAGGAGGAGGGAGGAGGGAGGGTGGAGGATCGTGGTAATGAAGGCAGAATTATTCCCAGAAGGCTTGACACCAACTTTCTTTCCTCGCTTTTAATTGAATTTGATTTTTGTCTGCACCACCTCTTCTGATCGCATTAGAGACTTTATCCTACACGCCTCCGACCCCTTTAATTTCCCTATAATTGCATACTCGCTCGCACCAGACTTCTCTCCCCCCCCCCCCTAACTATCTTTTATAATCGCACGAATTTAAGATTGGGAAAAATAAAAAAATAAAATAGGAGAGGGGTGGAAGGTAGGGGAGGAGAGGTGGAAAGGGGAGGCCGGTGAGTGTGTGTGTGTGGGGGGGGGGGGATTTTTGGATGGCAAATCAGAATAGCTGACGGAAAACCCTGGGTGAAGGGACGGGTTGGGTGGGGGTGGGGTCGTTCCGTTCTGGCACTTTCCAACTTTATATAAAAGTTGGGCTAATTAATTTCACCCTGGCTGATGTGACAGTGAGGGTGAGTACTAGTACTGCCTCAGGTGTGAGAGAGAGAGAGAGAAAGATGTAACATTGTGGCGGATAGAGAGATTGTAGATAATTAGTAAACGGAGGTGAGATGATGAAACGAAATGTTTTATAGTTTAAACTCTACCCTTTCAAGAAGTAAGATATGGGTAGAACCTCCATTCACATGCGAACATGCTTTAATAAAGTACACCACGACGTAATAAGGAATCATCTCCTTCATAAACAGTATATAGGAAACGGTTAATTATTATTTATTACGCCGTGGTGTAGGTGATCGAAGCATTGACTATCCGTGGTTCGAGTCCCGGCTGAGAGTAAATACGCATTAAGTAACTCACGTGTATTTGTGAAATATACTTAATATATTATATAACTCTTGTGCTTGGCTGGGTGAGCATAACATTAAATAAATTCAACCAGAGTTGCGTGGGTATAGTTGTAAAAATCCCTGTATAGCACTCTGGAATATGGGTACTTAGTTTGAAATGAAATACTTTCTCCAAGTAGGATTTCTCCATTTTCTTAATATAAATAGGAAAAGGTATATATATATATACCAAACATAATAGAGGCAATGAAACGTCCGTATAGGCTGTAAAGAAAGAACAAGAAAGAAGGGAGCTCATTCTGAAAAAAGCTAATTAATTATTGTACCTATCGGAAAAAAGAAGTTATAAATGAACGGTGGGACGATCGAGGCCTCATCTGGGAAATCATACAAGTTAGAGGTCAATATAGAGGTGATGAGCCGACCGATCCCTTGGCTCCTATATTGAGAGGGGCCGAGAATTGGTTAAGTATGGTAAACTAATTAAACACTTCCAAGATCCAAAACGCATTGATTTTCCGTTTTTCGGCTAGTATTAGACAATTTGATTCTTATTAGGAAGGGTATAAGGAAGTGAGAAGGTTAATTGAGATAGATTTTACCCTTATAATTCCCAAAGTTCTTTCCTAAACTGTATACAATCGTTAAATGATAGCCAGAATAAGCTGTCAAAATGCGTCATAATCTTCAAAAGGTTATTATAGTAAAATGGGAAGAACGGTGAATTAAAAGAACATATAGTGAAAAATAAAATTGTTAAAGCAGTCAGAAAAGGGAAAAAGGAAGCATTTTTGATAAGTTTGAAGAAAAAAAAAAATCATACTTAAAAACGGTCCCAACTAAAACTGTCCATAAATCTAAAATGGCTACAGTCTCTTAACCAAACCAAGATGATCATACCCTAACCTTACCTCAAGAAGCCTAACTAAAAACATTCTGGATTTATTCGTTTACGAGTGAGGCCGTTCACTTAGGAGAGGCAAAATTGCTCCTCCCCCCCCCCCCTACCATCCCCTTGTCCCCAATATCCTTCCCCTCCATCCCCCGTCCCTCCGATTATAATCCCACCCCTCCCACTAACCCCAGTCCCCAATATCCATCCTCCCCGCCCCCATACCCCCTCCTTCCGCCCCCCTTCCCTCCAATCTCAGCCTATACCCCCCCCCCCCCCACCCCCCTACCTTCCTCCTGTCCCCATTATCCCTCCTTGCCAGCCCCCCCCCCCTCCCCTCCTTAGATACATATTCTGGCTCCACATTTGCATACATATAAAGTTGACAACGGAGACTCGCTCCTTCCAAAGACAATTAAATCTAAACGTAAATCCATTTTCCTCGACTGGCTTAGCATCCGAATCCTCCCAATTAGTTTCTAATCCCCGTGAAAACCTTTCATTTGTCTCCGCGACCCGATGTACAGTTCAGGGCCCAAGAGTACCTTCGCTTTATGGCCGAATAGTATAGTGTACACATTTATTTATATATTTTATTATTGTTTTAGTTTCCTCCCAAGACCTCCATCAAACTTAGAAAACATCCCCAAGATCTTATAAATTAGTACCTTTTTCGGTATAGTACCTTACCTTTATGGCCGAGGATATAGTGTACTGATGAAATGCTTAGGAAACATTGTGTGGCCATCAAGTATTGGGCAAGGGTAACTGATGTACAAGAGATTTCAAAGTATTATTTCATATTATATATTTTTTTTCTTCTACGTGTATGTGTATGAAGGAGACAAAAGGCAAAGCTGCCTGTAACTAGTGGCCACAATTATGCCATAATTTATACCAATATATTTTATGGAAACCAGCCGCATTCATTTACAAAATGAACATTATAAAGGTCTAAGGTCAACCATAATATGAACGATTGGATATTGCAACTAATGACATGCAATAATTAAACGTGTGGATAATATCTGAATCTTGAGTCTATTTATCTTCATACTAATACAAATAATAACCATAATACTAATACTAATGATAATAATAATAATAAAAACATCGGTTTATATCTCGCTCTCTCTCTCTCTCTTCAACACGTCTTATGTTTTTTCTCCCGTCTCTCCTCTCATCTCCTCACTCCAAACTTCTATCCTTCATTCATTTCCCTTTCCGCCTCACCGAGTCTACTACTTTTTAATCCAACTTTCCGCCCATAATAATTTCCCTCCATCATTTCTTCACTCCCGCCTTCACTTCATAAATTGTATCCCACATATTCTAGGGCTGAAGTTGAATTTCTATAATAATTCATCTCTATCTCTCTCTCATATACAGTATGTATATATATATATATATATATATATATATATATATATATATACTATATATATGCTTCTAACGTGGTTCTGTCTCCTACATTCTTACCTTCAACCTTCTCGATCTTGCTTTTCCTTCTCTCCTTTTCCCTCTCTTACACGTCTTCGAACCCTCACCCTCCTCCTCCTCTCTCCCTAACTTCTGCAGGAGAGAGCGGCCCCGAGGGTACGAGATTGTCAATATGGTACGACGCTCATTAGGATGCGTTTGGGGGGCCACATTAATGAGTCGTATTATGCCTCGATGCCCCAGCGCCAAGAACTCCCCTCGCGACTTTAATGTCTTGACAGAATTTTTGTTTCCCGTGAAATTCTAAGTTAGCGAGGAGAAGGGAGAGGAGGAACAGAAAGGGGAGGGTGGTGGGACTTGGGGAGGAGAGGGGAGGAAGATAAGGGGAAGGTGGGGGGACTGGGGAGGAACAGAAGGGAAACTGGAGGGGAGGAACAGAAGGGGAAGGTGGTGGGACTTGGGGAGGAGAGGGGAGGAACAGAAGGAGGTGGTGGGACTTGGGGAGGATAGGGGAGGAACATAAGGGGAAGGTGGTGGGACTTGGGGAGGAGAGGGGGGAGGAACAGAAGGAGGAAGGGAGGGACTTGGGGAAGGAACAGAAGGGGGAGGTGGTAGGAGTTGGGGAAGAGAGGAGAGGAACAGAAGGGGAAGGTGGGGGGGGACGGGGGGGGAGAGGGTAGGAAAAGAAGGGGAAGGTGGTGGGACTTGGGGAGGAGAGGGGAGGAACAGAAGGGGAAGGGGGTGGGACTTGGGGAGGATCAGAAAGGGAAGGTGGTGGGACTTGGTGAGGAGAGGGGAGGAACAGAAGGGGAAGGTGGTGGAACTTGGGGAGGAGAGGGGAGGAACAGAAGGGGAAGGTGGTGGTACTTGGGGAGGAGAGGGGAGGAACAGAAGGAGAAAGTGGAGGGACTTGGGGAGGAACAGAAGGGGAAGGTGGTGGGACTTGGGGAGGAGAGGAGAGGAACAGAAGGGGAAGGTGGGGGGGGACTGGGGAGGAGAGGGTAGGAAAAGAAGGGGAAGGTGGTGGGACTTGGGGAGGAGAGGGGAGGAACAGAAGGGGAAGGTGGTGGGACTTGGGGAGGATCAGAAAGGGAAGGTGGTGGGACTTGGTGAGGAGAGGGGAGGAACAGAAGGGGAAGGTGGTGGAACTTGGGGAGGAGAGGGGAGGAACAGAAGGGGAAGGTGGTGGTACTTGGGGAGGACCAGAAGGGGAAGGTGGTGGGACTTGAGGAGGAGAGGGGAGGAACAGAAGGGGAAGGTGGTGGGACTTAGGGAGGACCAGAAGGGGAAGGTGGTGGGACTTGGGGAGGAGAGGGGAGGAACAGAAGGGGAAGGTGGTGGGACTTGGGGAGGATAGGGAGGGACCTGGGGAGCCGTGAGTCATTATATCCTTCTGAGGAATCTCTTGGACGCTTACTTCCCCTTGCACCACTCGCTTGGGGTTCCGCCTGACTGCTGGCCACACAGGCTGGGGCGGAGGGGTGGATGGGAGAGTGGAAATGGTGGAGGAGTAGCGAATGAAGAATTGGAGTGGGATTTGTAGTGGTGGTATGTGAGATGTATTGGTGGAGGGGTGGAAGTGGTGGAGGAGGCTAAGTGGTGGAGAAGTAGTGGAGTGGGATTTGTAGTGGTTTTGCGTGAGAAGTAATGGTGGAGGATTGGAAGGGGTGGAGGAGTGAGAGTTGGAGTGGGGGTGTAAGAGATGCTCAAAGAAAAACAAGCAACAATAGATCTATTTATTCTCACGAAGCTACTTGTAACTAAACTTGATACTTTTTCTATTTAGTTGTGAATATGATCGTACTGGTTGTGGCCGTTTCGGAGAGTGGCTGTTTCGACTTCCTTCCCCCAACAGAACTACAGTATATGCAGATTCACAGTTTGGCCCCGACTCAGGCTTACCCCAGCCGGAGATGGGTAATTGTCATTCATGATAATGTCTAGGAAGCGGGACAATACGAGGCAAAAACTCGATACCTGTCAAACTACAATTATGAATACAAAATATTATGAACACACGCACGCATGCACGCGCACACACGCGCACACACACACACACACACTTTCTCTCTTCTGGAGAGGTTACCAGCAAGACAATCGCCTCAGAAATTAAGCCTCGGGTTCTTTTTCCCGAAGGCTGAAAAATGTCTAGTGATTTCTCCATTATATTTTTACGGGCAAGATTTCTTTTAATGGAAAGTTCCGAAATCAGTAATTAAATATAATTGCTCGTAACTACACCTCCAATGAGGCGGATACATACTCTCACTCTCTCACTCTCTCTCTCTCTCTCTCTCTCTCTCTCTGCCTTATTAGTTTGATATTTTTGTTACTTGTAACAAGTGTTTATTAATGTTAATGCATTACGTTAATAACAAAAATAATAGAGCGATAGGGGTGATTGGAAGGTGAGTTTAATGAATGGGAAGATGAGGGAAGGATATGAGAGAATAGTGATAATAGGATAAACTTAAGCGACGAAAGTGATAGCGAATGAACATTGAGAGCAAAATATAATTACTTGATTGGAAAAATTGCGAAAAGGATGAAGATAGAACATGAAGGAGAATATGGGGTTATGATGTAATGTAACAAATGTATATAATATGCAAAGGAAAGTGGAATAGAATGAGCAAATTATAACAGCATTAAACATTATTATCACACATAAAATACATATACACAAACACACACATTCACACAAATACAATGTTCATAATATTTGTGGATTTATGTGTAAACATAAATTATGAAGATAGGTTAACCCGGCAGCTGCAACGTTACTTCCGGAATGTTTTATTGAGTGACTGCGATGTTACGTCCGGTATCTTACAATTAAACAAATATATATTTACAGAATAAAACATGTTTATGGATATCAAACATTACAATTTAAATAACAGCTTGTTAAAAATACTGATAATGAATATTGTGTATTTATTAGCATCGCATGAAGTAAGATACTGATGAGAGAGAGAGAGAGAGAGAGAGAGAGAGAGAGAGAGAGAGAGAGAGAGAGAGAGAGAGAGAGAGAGAGAGACAATTGCATAAATCAGTATCACGCTCTGAACAACTTGTAGTCTGTATATTCCTTACCTTTAACTGCTCTATGAATAATTTGGTCATGGGGGGGGGGGGCCTCTATATGTTGTTGTTATGATTCCTGTTAAGCACCGTTTGGACTTCACTCTGTACTGTCCCAACCCAAAGAGTGTTGTTCTCCTGTTATGACAATTATGCAAACCAAATATATCTCTGGATATTTATTTGAACTCTGGGTTTGCAGTACTTAATACAGGTCATGAATTAAATACTACATAACGAATGTCACTATAGGTAGCTCCAACGAACTTGACAATAATATTGATCCCTGACCTCTCAAAAGGGCCTAGAGCAACTGACTGTAAATATTCATACCTATTTCCTGGTAGACTCTTCCCAAATGATAGAAACGTCAGCCCGATTGTTTTCATTCATTTCGAGTTATAAGAAGTTAAGGAGTCAAGATTATTGTCAAGTTCGCTGGCGCAACCTATAATATATCAATCCTGTTATATCAATTATGCGAAATGAGTACCGGTATACATACTATTATTCAATCGGTATTTTATAAACAAAAATAATTAATGTGATCAATTAAATACATTTAGTAACTCACGTGTATTTGAGAGAAAATAATGACTCTCGTGTTTGGCTGGGAGAGAATTAAACGAAATTTCTATAACCCTAGTTGCGCGGGGATACTTGTAAAAATCCCAGTATGGTATCCTGGAATATGGATCGCATGACTTGTGTATAAATTGAAATATATTCTCCAAGTATGATTTCCCTTCTCCTTAATATATATAGGACAAAGTTAAGTTTCCTTTATCACGCCGTGGTGTAGTGGATTAAAGCTTGGACATTCGTCCTGACTGTCGGAGGTTCGAGTCCGGCTGGGAGTATATAAACATATACAGTTTATAATGTATGTATGTACTACATATATATATACTGTATATATATTTTTGTTTTTTGTTTTTTTTTGTTTTTCATTACATTGAGCGTATTTATCAATACCAAATATCAGTGTGGAATGTTTTCATAGATGTTTTATATATATATATATATATATACAGTATACTGTATATACCGGAATATAATATATAAACACAAAACAGTAAGCAATAACAAACTCGTAACTGTATTTACCACCATGATTGTGTTGAGTATATAATTAATTGTCTGCGGCCACTACTTCTGCAGCCACTCCACCATCAATATGTAAAGGAGGGGCGGCTCACTAATAGATAAAACAAACAGCTGGAAAGGTTAACGAAGCTGGTAGAGAATGCCTGACGCCCCCCCCCCCCCCCCCCCCCCCACACACACACCCGGCTAAAGGGCCCCCCGCACTACTCTCAATAGTACACTTCGCGATCTTGTCAATCTAAATTTTGGCACCCTTAATGTCGGAACTCCTCTTTAGTTATTGAGTTCTATTTAGTTCAATTAATATATTTTAAAAGGTAACGGACTTAAAATGTAAGGGGTTAAGTCCCTAAACACGCAGTTAAGTTCACCGAGCCATCATATTGTATTTTACTTTGTGTGGAATTTTCAGATGATCAGTATTTCTCACCGTGTGTAATGCTGAAGAACCACCAACAATTATTACATTCCTATTTTTGAGTGGGTATATTTCGGAAGGTGGTGGTGATAGGATACGAGGGGGGGCCTCATCGGATATTGGGTACTGAATGAAGGAACACTGATTTCCATCTAAATCCGTATATTATGTTTTGAGTAATCCAGCTTACAAACAGTCAAGCAAAAAGGCAGACGGACAGTGACGACCACATAATATCCGCAAACTTGGTGTGATCGAGACAATAAGCACATACACACACACACATTTGTTCTAGCCTCCCTCACTGTTTATGTTTGTCTCACCTACACAGAAACTAACCCAGCTGGCTCTCATAAACACCTCCTCCTACTATTAATTAACCCAGCTGGCTCTCATAAACACCTCCTCCAACTATTAATTAACCCAGCTGGCTCTCATAAACACCTCCTCCTACTATTAATTAACCCAGCTGGCTCTCATAAACACCTCCTCCTACTATTAATTAACCCAGCTGGCTCTCATAAACACCTCCTCCAACTATTAATTAACCCAGCTGGCTCTCATAAACACCTCCTCCTACTATTAATTAACCCAGCTGGCTCTCATAAACACCTCCTCCTACTATTAATTAACCCAGCTGGCTCTCATAAACACCTCCTCCTACTATTAATTAACCCAGCTGGCTCTCATAAACACCTCCTCCTACTATTAATTTAATTACACCAAACAAGCGCAACACACTTCTTTCCATTGCACCAATATTTTTTTTTTTTTAGTCTCTGTCACTCTTTCAACTTTGGGGGAGACACTTGTTACAGGCAGTTTAGCCTTTTGTATCCTTCATACACATAAAACCAAATAATACACACACATACACACACACTCTACAAGACATACGAGCCGCTACTCCTTGAACACGACGAGTGAATTACTGAATGACAAGTTAAATTGGACTTATAAAATACGGCCTCCCGCGGGGGTTTATAAAGTGCATTTGTGAAACATTAAATTATGAGTGTGACGGGCGGTTGAGTGGCGTCACGTGTCCCGCGCCACGGATCATAATACACCACCTTAAGGGCAGGTTTTCGTTCTCGGGGCTTTCTTCTGCCTGGTATATCACGAAGATCATGTTTACTCCGTCGCCTTATATAGTGTTCCCATTCAAGTCATAAACGATTCAGGCGCTTTATGAATGATTAATGTTCTAAGGGGCCAGCCAATTTATTATAATATAATAGGCTTTAGAGGCCTAGATATTTCTCCCTAAAAGAAAGACCAATAATATAAATCATATGAGAGTCATTGGTATTATCTCTCTCTCATATGTGACGTGGCTAGCCTATCCTGCTCTCTCTCTATACTCTGTTCTATAGATTACGTTTCAATAGAATGTGCATATTTGTGCCAATGTGCATGAATTATACAAAAGGCAAAGCTGACTGTAACAAGTGGAGACACTTTCTTACAAGTGTTGAAAGGGTGATAGACAGATGAAGTTAAAGAGACACCAGAAAATATAGCATTCAAGCTACAATAAATAAATATATATATATATATATATATATATATATATATATATATATATATATATATATATATATATACAAACAACCTCTCTAGACCCTTTTCACGCTAATGAAAAGACCGTCCAACCTCCCCATTGAAGCATTTTTTATATATTTTTTGGTATGAATACGTCGAAATATGGTAGAAATACGCTACTCTGCTTCTGGACACCAGGAAGAAAATCGACACCTGATAAGGGTGAAACGTCCTTTAATCGCCAAACTTTGTCAAGAAGACCAGCCAGGGATAGTGTTAAATTAACATGGTAAAACAAAAACAAATCTCTATATATATATTAATGAAGCAAGATACGAAACAACTTGATAAACTTAAGGTAACATATAAATCAAATATAACTCTTTGAAAAATCCGACGTCTTTGTTTTCCATAAAGTATTCTGGGCTAAACCATAAAGCTATATGGGCTAAACCTGAGGTGCAAGATGTATCTATGGGTGGGGAAGGTAAATAACACGTAGCCCCAGGTGTAATTCACACGTATGGAAGTACAATAGTCTAATAATAGCCAGAAAAGAAAAGAAATGCGTATAGGATCTTCTAAGGGTTAAGCCTATTATGACTGTATGCATCTTGGTAAAGTAAATCACGTGGCTTAATGTTGATGTGTTTATTTGTTTTACTTATATCAGATGCAAACTGTTGGGATATAATATTATAACTCGTACAACTGTTAGCTGAGTGTAAAAGTAATCACACATAATGTATGCTATTATCTTTTATGTACTCTGTTAAATATGATGTATTGCACTGATTGTAAAGCAAAGACTCTTCATATATATTCATAAAACCAATAAATAGTTTTTAATCAAGAATAAATGTTTAGTTTACTCTTATGATTGTTTGATGCATTCGATTGTTTGATGCATTCAATTGTTTGATGCATTCGATTGTTTGATGCATTCGATTAGAGTCCTGGTCTTTAACTTAATCCATGGAATTCGTAACGAAAATTGATAACTGTTGTATAATATGCCTTTATCCTAGACATGTTTTTTAGAAAATGCGAAGGATAATATTTAGTATATTATAAGTAATACTCGAACGTTTAATAACCCAGTACAATAATATTTAGATTAAGATTCCTTCGCTTAGTCGTGTGGTAAATTGAAATTCAATATGATTACACACACACACACACACACACACACACACACACACACACACACACACACACACAGAAACAAACCCATAAAACCCCCTCCCGTAATCGTAGTCGAGTGAATAATTCCGGTGCCGACTCTGACACCGCCAATAAGTCGGCTCCGTGTGGTGGTCGGGAGGGACATATATAGAATGTGGAGCCTGGCAAATGGACTCCCGTGGGTCATAACATTATTGATGTACATTTTCTCCTTCTCGACAGGCGTGATGGAGTTTTACTTTTTAAAGTGGGAATGACTTTTTGTTGTCAACTTGCGAGCTTTTCGGCTTCTTTCTTTTCGTTCGATTGATTTCTCGTGTTTCTTGGTTCATGAATCACTTACATGCATATAATTTCTTTTCTTTCCTACTCGCAATTTTACGTAAGATACTTAACATTATATTCAGCTCTTACAAGATGATTGTTCATCAAAGAGCTGGGCTAGACATTAGATATTGTATTTTAAATGAACATGGTAATATTATAATATATGTATATAACTAGACCATATACACTAGTTTAAAAAAAAAAAAAAAAAAAAAAATATATATATATATATATATATATATATATATATATATATATATATATATTGAGAATATATCACAAATACACGTGAGCCACTAAATGTTTCTAGTCTCTCAGTGGGGTTCGATCCCCACTGAGAGACTAGAAACATATATATATATATATATATATATATATATATATATATATATATATATATATATATATATATATGTGTATATCATCATCATCATCATCCTGGGTTGGTTCACTGCAGGACAAAGGCCTCGACCAAACGTTTCCATTCCAACCGGTCAGATGTTAGTCTGTTCCATCCTACCCCTGCAAACTTTCGGATATCATCCCTCCATCTATCTATCTATCTATCTATATGCTCAGGCCCAATCCCCATTTTGGGGGTAGCCAATCCATCTAGTTATCTATTTACCCCTTCCTCTAGCTCCATCCCTAGGTTCACATTTCGTTACTCTAGTTGTCCATCTGTTATCATCTCTTCTATATACTGTATATGACCTGCCCAGGACGATTTTCTTTTTCTTTATGGTACTGAGAATATCTTCTACTTTTGTTTGTTCTCTTATCCAAGAGGCTCTCTTCTTATCTATCCAATTTATACCTAACATTATCCTCTTCATTCCTATTTGGGCACTCCTAAGTTTATATTCTAGACACTTTGTTATACTCCAAGTTTCTGATCCATAAATTAGTACAGGGAGGACACATTGGTTGTATACTTTCCCTCCATACAATCTACCACCATATTCCCTCCCCGACCCCCGCTAACCTTCACTCCCCCACTATCCCCTTCTCCCATCCTAGCACCACTCTCCCCTCCCCCACCATTTACTTGCCCACCACTAGCATTCCCCCCATCCTAGCCCAACCAACTCCTTCCCCACGTCACCACCACCAACCACCCCTCCTCCAATACCCCCCCCCCCCCCCCTAGCACCCCCAACTCCCCTCCCCCAGAACCAATAACTGTCCCCCCCACCACCACCCCCCATCACCCCCACGACCCTCCCCTCCCCCAGTACATCACCCGTCAACCACCGTCACCGCACAAATTGACGCAAGGACCGACGTCAGGGCGTGAAAAACTAAGCATATAAGACGGTTGCTCTCAGGGCCAATGAATAATACAAGGGGCCGAGGTGATGCCGGGAAATGCACACGATCAATAACACAGTGGAGGCTTCTGTAAGGGGTATTGGTAATCGAAATCTGGCTGTGGGAGGGAGGAAAATAAAAATAAACAAAGAAAACATATACATTAATAGACATATAGATAGATAAAGTAATATATGTAATAGACATATATATAGATAAAGTAATATATGTAATCGTATAGTAATATGTTATCGTAGTCGAATTGAAGAAGATAGGGATGAATACCGTTCACATCAGAATTTCCAACCACCCATCTCTGTATCAAAATTCAGACCAGCAACAGCAACAGCAATAACAACAAGAGTGAGACTACAACCAAGCCATGCCTAACTTTAGTGTATTGATGTAAGAATCACTTTGGTCATGGACTAAAGCCAGAATCAAACCAGCAATATTTACGGCAAAGATGTATCATAGTCAAGTATCTGCTAAAAAGGGTTCGTTCGTGCTATATGTGTTTATTAATTCTTGTATATCTATTCAAGAATATCAACTACAAAATTCAAAACAGGATGACGTTCAAATTCATCCAATAATATTGATGACATACAACACTGACTCTGAAAAAAATTCGCCCCCCCCCCCCCCCCCCCCCATACATAACTCGTGCGACTCCGGCTTAAGAGGGAAATTTGCCATAGGAAGTGATGATGAGTAGGGGACCGCCCAGACCATGTTGGTGGTGAGTGATGGTGGTGAATGATGAGAGAGAGAGAGAGAGAGAGAGAGAGAGAGAGAGAGAGAGCGAGCGAGCGTGAGTGGGAGAGAGGGAGGGAGAGAGAAAGAGAGAGCGAGAGCGAGAGAGAGAGAGAGAGAGAGAGAGAGAGAGAGAGAGAGAGAGAGAGAGAGAGAGCGAGCGTGAGTGGGAGAGAGAGAGAGCGAGCGTGAGTGGGAGAGAGAGCGCGTGAGTGGGAGAGAGAGAGCGCGCGTGAGTGGGAGAGAGAGAGAGAGGCGCGTGAGTGGGAGAGAGAGAGAGAGAGCGAGCGTGAGTGGGAGAGAGAGAGAGAGAGAGCGAGCGTGAGAGAGAGAGAGAGAGAGAGCGAGAGAGAGAGAGAGAGAGAGAGAGAGAGAGAGAGAGAGAGAGAGAGAGAGAGAGAGAGAGAGAGAGAGAGAGAGAGAGAGAGAGCGAGAGAGAGAGAGAGAGAGAGAGAGAGAGAGAGAGAGCGAGAGCGAGCGTGAGTGGGAGAGAGCGTGAGTGGGAGGGAGGGAGGGAGAGGGAGAGAGAGAGCGTGTGTGGGTGGGTGTTACAATAGCGTATGTGTGTGTATATATATGTATATATATATATATATATATATATATATATATATATATATATGTATAGAGAGAGAGAGAGCGGGTCAGGAAGTGAGGGTGGAAGAGAAAGATGAGGTGGTGGGTAAGTTTTTCTGTATGGGTGATGGATGATGGTTCAGATGGAGAGACGATGGAGGCAAGAGTGTTACACGGAGTTACAGGGAAGCGTTTGTATCTCATAAGACTTATGGGTCCATTTAAGGGAGATGCACTTTAATGTTGCATAATGCATGTATACACCAAATGCAGAGTGTACTGAAAACGATCTACTCTCCTCTTCAACTCCTATTATGAACATTTTCCCTTGCCTATGTGTTTCCTCTACTAGATCCATGTTTCTGTTTCTCTAATCTTCCCTCCGTTTTTTTTTTTTGATCAGTTTGTTTAGTTCTGGTCTCTATATTTCATCTCGGTTTGATGTATTATGCATAACTTAGTTCTTATTGTGATATTTACAGCGGTTTGCGAGTACTTGCTTGCTTTACTGGTGTTTGTATTTGTACTTCTTATCTTCTCTGCGTTTTCTCTGTCGGGTATATATACATTTTGTTGATGTCGTTTGCATTGCTGTCGAGAGTTTGAAATATATGTTTAAGTTCTAGCTGAAACTCCATCTTATTCTCTTTAACTTTCTCTAAGCATATATTCTTCATGAAAACTAGTTTGTTTCTTATGGTTTTAAAATTAACTTTATTGTGTAGACTATCATTAAATGATCTTTCCCTATGTTTACCTTATTAATAACAGCGACATTGTTAATGCAACTGTTTTTGTAGCGTATGATAACATTTATCATAGTTTATGCTGTGCCATTTGGATATCTCTAGGTCTACTTGCGACCTTTTAATTTTTTTTTTTTTAAAGAAAGTTTTCAACATCATAAATCATATTAGTCTGCAAAGGTAACTAAGATTTATACCCCGTCATTTCGTTCGCCTACTCAAAATTTTCCCATACATGTTTCTCCGGCCATATATTCTCCCAACTGCGGCATTGAAGTCTCCGATAATAATTGTATACAGTAATATGTGGTTTCTTGGTCTAGCCATAAAGTCATTGACGCATTACTTCAGGGAAACCCGGTAATTTAAGCTGGTTAAAATCTAGCTTATTCCCCTCCTTCTATCAGACAAGCTACATTTTAGTTCGATGTACTTTAGCACTTTTAAATGTTAACCCCTTCTGCACCGGCGTTGTCTTTTAAATTGTATTCTAGCTATATTCAGACGATGTTGTGCAGTTTAAGAAGGGTATGTGGTAGTAAATATGGTTAATTGAGATAGATCAAAGCCTGTTTTAAACTAAATTTAATATTCTAATAGTAGCTAGAATAAAGTTAAAAGGATGGCACCGGTACTGAAAGGGTTAATAAAATACTGTTAGTGGCAACAACATATGTGAAAGAACAGAAAGTGCATTCAAGGTGAATAAACAAAATCACAAGTTAGACGAACCAATGATAAAAACCAATGCAGTCCGAGAGCCGCCAAACGAACATAAATTTGAGAGTAAATGACAGACGAATGATTAAACCTGTAATTAGCGACCATTCCGGATCGACTGGACCACTACGGCCTGGATCTAGTGCCCCATACATCTCTAGCCCTCGTCCCACCTCACCCTCCATCACCAACAACAACAACCAGATAAACACAGGAGGCCTCAAAGATCCGGTTCACAAAATTATTCAAAGCAAATATCTAAAACCAGTTCATATTCTCCTTTCACAACTTGGGGTTATTCTATATTGTAGTAAGACTCCAGATATTGTTCACAAAATTATTCCGATCCTATATGTAAAATCAGCTTGTACACTCCTATGACAAATTATCTCAGTAAAACTCCCTACCAATAACATGGATCAACTAAAACACAACTGTCGAGAACGTAGTGCAACGCTAATGTTAATTTCTTTTGATGACACTTCATGCATTAATTAAATCAGGAAAAAAGAAAGAAATGGACATATACAATACGTTGGTTGAGTCTCATTTCTGGAGTGAAGTAAAACCTATTCTCCACCCCCCTGTATTATCCGCATGCACTGAGCGGCTCCTAATGTAATAATTGTAGAGAACATCCGTTTCAATAATTAACAGCATCGCGGTTAATGGCCAGCGTGATCACCCAATGGATCTGATTTAATTTTATACGTAGTTCAGGCCATGGCGGGTTATATATATTTATTTATTATATTTCCCTGTGAGTGGTTAATAGAATGATTTGGGTGGGTGGTGGGAGTGTGAGGGAGGTAGGGTGAGGGTGGGATTCGGGAGGGTAGGATTGAGGAGGGAGTGTGGGTGCGAGTTTTTTATTTTGTTTGTTTAATTTTTACTATTTGTTTTAATACACTCCACCACCCATCCTACCCACACTCCCACAGCCCCACCCCAACCCCCACTCCACCACACACCCACAGCCACACACCCACCCCAACCCCCATTCATCACACAACCTACTCACACACCCACAGCCAAACCCCAACCCCCCCTCCAACACCCATCATACAACCTACTCACACATCCACAGCCCCACCTCAACCCCCACTCCACCACCCATCACAAACCCTACCCCACACCCACAGCCCCACCCCAACCCCCACCCACACCCCACACCCACAACCCCCACTCCACTACCCGTCACACACCCATAGCCCCACCCCAACCCCCACTTCACCATCCACCCTACCCACACTCCCACCCACACACCCACAGCCCCGAGACAGTGGCTGATGAACACCCTCGTGCCTTCAATGTTATCAGTTTTGTAGCCAGGTCGATAAGAGGAAAGCTACAGTCCATTGATCTGGTCATTGTTGGCTCAGTGGCCCCTTGGTAAGATCTCGTTACCGGCCCCAACGTCTTTACAACACCCACCACCATCTTGCAGCTCTAATGGTCCAGCTCATTGTCTACAGTAAACAGTTGGTATTAGATAAGCCTTTCTATTGTCGTTTATATGAATGAGTCTATTACAGTAAACAGTTGGTATTAGATATACTTTTGGTATATTTATCTATTTACTTAGTTATTTTATGCTAACCTCGCTAGACCTCCATCAAGGTTGGAAAACCATCCCCTAGACCCCCTTTCAAGATAAATTTGTACATTTTTCGGCAGAAAAATTTCCCGGCCGAAGGCCGGTGGAGCGGTACAGGCTAAGCTTGATTGAGATCTAGGGAGGAAACTAAACAAAACAATACTAATACTAATTTAAAGATCCATAAAATTACAGGCTCGCTATCGCTCGCCATGAGAAAATCGACATCTAAATGGCACGAAAGTGACGAAAGGTCTTAATATTGGCAAAGAAATAGGGCAAGGTCTTAAAATCGCCTAACTAATAGTCCGAACATCCTAAAATCTAAAAACTTATGGGGCTAAACATGGGGAGAAGAGGGGCCAGAAAAAACACCTACCCATCCTTAAGAAGATGACTGTACACACAAGTAATTCTGTGTAGCCTTTGACAATCACATTGATATCTTAATTATAGATAGAAGTTATCGTTGTTGATTAAGAGGCATTTATTTTATACTAACCCACTTCCAAGACTAGTGTACACACTTGTATTAAACATACTGGTAGGATAATCAAATTATATAAATAAATATATAAATATAAATGAAATCCAATAGGGAGTTCATTGAGTTAAATATATTTACCGTCAAACGATGTTATTCAGCTAAGAGAAGAAAACAAATGCATAATCCTGTTCCAACTAGATAATGCTTAAATACGGATAGACCTCTCACATTTATAGATGTAAATGTGACGCCATGCCATGTAACCCCCCCCCCCCCCCTCCTCAAAACACCGACAAACTACCCCCAAACTACTAAAAGGACGGGCAGAAGAAGGAGGACAGAGGAAGACCCAGCCGGCAGCCACTCTGAATATTAATTACTCCTCAAATCAAAATTCCAAGGAGGGTTGTGGGAGTTGAAACTTGTGGGGCCTCGGCAGCGTCATTATCAGAGTCTCGGGAGGGTAACGGGTTCTGTCTCCGAGATGAATCCCCCTCGATATTTCTCCGACACCCGGGAGCCACTGCCAGCCTCTCTCGGGGATCTCCAATAATTGTTACATCTTGTAAAAATCTACGGAAATAAATTGACTATTCTGATATTAGCGTCAGAAACAGTGGAAAGACAATGGAAGACACTCTATTCATTATTTGCCCGGAGGAGAGGAGTAAGCCGCCGGGGGTCTTAAGATGGCTTTAATGGCCCTTATACGGAGCCGCCCTAGGGGTGAGTTTGGCTAGACTGACGACGATGTGGGTTAGCGGCGTCGGCATTTCGGGGTTCCGACGCTAACGTACAGCGTCTGCGCAGTGTCTTATAAGCAGCTGCGCTATAATAGAAGGCTATTGCTATGATTCCAAATAATTTAACTCAGCGGTAATAACAAGAGGCTCGAGAGAATCCCATTTGGAGGGCCCTTGCTGAATATCGCGCGCCTGAATATCATCCCGGACACCTCATAAAAGGCGGAATGGAAGAGGAATTACGCTGCCAAGACGAAGGAGCTGAAGGAGGAGGAGAAGATGGAGATGGAAGGATTTGACGCGGTGGGTGGAGAGAGAGATAGAGAGAGAGAGATAGAGAGAGAGAGAGAGAGAGAGAGAGAGAGAGAGAGAGAGAGAGAGAGAGAGAGAGAGAGAGAGAGAGAGAGAGAGAGAGAGAGAGAGAGAGAGAGAGAGAGAGAGAGAGAGAGAGCGAGCGAGCGAGCGAGAGCGAGAGCGCGAGCGAGAGCGAGAGCGCGAGCGCGAGCGAGAGCGAGAGCGAGAGCGAGAGCGAGAGAGAGAGAGAGAGCGAGAGCGAGAGAGAAACGAAGCAAATGAGAAACGAAGTACGTGTGCAAGGCGAGCGAGAGAGAGAGAGAGAAAGGGGGTTGGCCTTGGAATATCATCTTAGGAACAATAACTAGCTGGATATAGAGGTCTTATTGTCATGATAATGGGACTAGTTTGCATAGTAATGGGCGGGCGTGTGTTGCTACGCGGAGGGATATGACATGAAGGGACGCCCACTGTCTTCAAGGGGGCGCACAACAATCCAACTTTCTGAAGGGGGGGGGGGGATAGTAGTTGCTTTTTCTGGATCTCCTTCTCCCTCATGTTTAGCCCTCATAATTTTGAGATTTTAAGACGTTCGTTTCATTATTTTGGCAATTTTGAGACCTTTTGCCCCGTTTCTTTGTCAATAGCAAGAACTTTCGTGCCATTTAGATATCAAATATTTCCTGGCGCGCGATAGCGAGCCTGTAATCTTAGGAGGAACCGGCCTTTGGCCGGGAAATTTGTCTACCAAAAAACGTACAAATATATCTTGAAGGGAGGTATAGGGGGTGTTATACATTTGGTTAAGCTTGGTGGAGGTCTAGCGAGGAAACCTGAAAAATGAATGCCTAATACATAAATAGAGAACAATATAACCACTACCCCCTTAATGCGAATCCCCCGGGCAGCCTGGGTCCTTATTCAATTTCCGATTTTTTTGTAGTTCTTACTGACGGAAACACGCTTTTTGTTTCCATCGCGAAAGGAAAATTATTAGATTAGACGTTAACTTGGCGGCCGACGAGTGTGCACTAAGGGGGTAGTGGCTGTTGTTTTATCTATTAAGGGGGTAGTGGCTGTTGTTTTATCTATTAAGGGGGTAGTGGCTGTTGTGTTATCTATTAAGGGGGTAGTGGCTGTTGTGTTATCTATTAAGGGGGTAGTGGCTGTTGTGTTATCTATTAAGGGGGTAGTGGCTGTTGTTTTATCTATTAAGGGGGTAGTGGCTGTTGTTTTATCTATTAAGGGGGTAGTGGCTGTTGTTTTATATTAAGGGGGTAGTGGCTGTTGTTTTATCTATTAAGGGGGTAGTGGCTGTTGTTTATCTATTAAGGGGTTATTGGCTGTTGTTTTATTTATTAAGGGGGTAGTGGCTGTTGTTTTATCTATTAAGGGGGTAGTGGCTGTTGTTTTATCTATTAAGGGGGTAGTGGCTGTTGTTTTATCTATTAAGGGGGTAGTGGCTGTTGTTTTATCTATTAAGGGGGTAGTGGCTGTTGTGTTATCTATTAAGGGGGTAGTGGCTGTTGTTTTATCTATTAAGGGGGTAGTGGCTGTAGTTTTATCTATTAAGGGGGTAGTGGCTTTTGTTTTATCTATTAAGGGGGTAGTGGCTGTTGTTTTATCTATTAAGGGGGTAGTGGCTGTTGTTTTATCTATTAAGGGGGTAGTGGCCGTTGTTTTATCTATTAAGGGGGTAGTGGCCGTTGTTTTATCTATGAAGGGGGTAGTGGCTGTTGTTTTATCTATTAAGGGGGTAGTGGCTGTTGTGTTATCTATTAAGGGGTAGTGGCTGTTGTTTTATCTATTAAGGGGGTAGTGGCTGTTGTTTTATCTATTAAGGGGGTAGTGGCTGTTGTTTTATCTATTAAGGGGGTAGTGGCTGTTGTTTTATCTATTAAGGGGGTAGTGGCTGTTGTTTTATCTATTAAGGGGGTAGTGGCTGTTGTTTTATCTATTAAGGGGATAGTGGCTGTTGTTTTATCTATTAAGGGGGTAGTGGCTGTTGTTTTATCTATTAAGGGGGTAGTGGCTGTTGTTTTATCTATTTACGTATTCATATACTTTTTAATTTCCTCGCTAGACCTCAATCATGCTTAAAATAACACACCCTAGACCCCTTTCAAGATAAATTTGTAAATTTTTCGGTAGAAAAATGTCCCGGCCGAAGGCCGCTTCCTCTTAAAATTACAGGCTCGCTATCGCTCGCCAGGAAATAAATGGACACCTATATTAAACAAAAGGTTTTAAAATTGACAAAGAAATGGGGCGAAAGGTCTTAAAATCGGCAAAGTAATGGGCTGAACGTCATCAAATCTGAAAACTAATGGGGCTAAACATGAGGGAGAAGGGGGTCCAGAAAAAACCAACCATCCCCCCATTAAGCAGTTTTAAATGCATTGCTCCGGCAAGTTAAACAAGATCATTGAAGTTTGGCTTTTATGTTGGTGAATAATTGGGACAGCCTCCTTTCTGGCACCAGCAGCGCTCCGGTAGATTTTACGACATTTTGGCCCATTCTCTCTACGTATTTTCCAATTTAGTTATTACATAATTATATTACATACGATACATGAATTTGAAAGTTTTCGAATACTTTAGGCAACTCGTAGAACGCAAGACTTACTTGTTATCATTGATAAAGGTTCAAGTGCAGATGTCTGTAAATATATATGTAATTAAGAATTGCCTGACAATAGTATAATAACACACACCAGAATTTGTGTTTTTGGAGCTATACCCTGTTCCAAGTAAGTAGACCAAAACTCTTGAACATTAACCTCTATACCTCACAAACTGCTTCAGTAATCCAGCTAATATTTCTACCATTTGGGAAAGGTCAGCCAGGGAATAGGTGTGGACATTTACAGCCCATTTGCTCTAGCCTTTTTCGAGTTATAGAGGTTATAGAGGTTATAGAGGTGATAGAGGTTAGGGATGATGAAGGAATGGGTAGGGATGGGGAAATGGGGGAGGGTAGGTGGGGATGGTGTGATAGAGGGGTGGCTGAGGGATGGGGTGATGGAGGAATGGTGGGGATAGGGTGATAGAGGGGTGGGTAGGGATCGGGTGATGGAGGGATGGAGTGATGGAGGAGGACTAGGTGGGGATGGGGTGATGGAGGAGTAGGTGGGGATGAGGTGATGGAGGAATGAGTAGGGAAGGGGTGATAGGAAGATGGCTGGAGATGGGGTGATTGAGGAATGGATAGGGATGGGGTGATGGATGGGTGGCTGGGGATGGGGTGATGGATGAATGGGTAGGGATGGGGTGAAGGAGGAGGAATAGTAGGGGATAGGAATGGAGGATTAACAAAGGATAGGTGTGGGAATGGGAAAGGCGATTAACAAGGGGTAGGTGTGGGAATGGGAGAGGAGGGTTTTATTGGCATGGAAATCGAGGGTTAAGGAAAGGGTGGACAGGAATTGGAAAGGGGGATAAAATAGGGGATTATTGGGGATGGAATAGAAAAATTGGGGAGAATACGAAAGGAGGAGTGGGTGGGGATTGAACAAGTGGGGAACAAAGGAGAGAAGAGTGTGGGGATTGGGATTGAGGGCGAGGGAGGGGGGAGTGAATCGAGATGGGAAAAGGTTGACAAAAGCGGAATTACGGGACGAAAGAAATGAAGGAGGGGATGAGAGAGTATAGTAAATGGGAGGGGATGTAATGCATATGGTGGGTTTGAGCCGAGTTAGTCCCGGGTGAAGTTGGAGTTAATGGGAATAACTTTTACAGTCTCAATCATCGACCTGCGTGGCTTAATTAGAAGGAGTCGCCTTAGCTCACCCTCCAAATTCTCGCCCTCGACTATATTTTGCTCATCTGAAGGGGGAAGGGTATATATATATATATATATATATATATATATATATATATATATATATATATATATATATATATATATATATATACTGTATATATATATTTTTTTTTTTTTTTTATGAAATAATATATTTGTGATTATTAGTTTCCTCGCTCGACTTCCATCAAGGTAAATAAATATCCCCAAGATCCTCCTTCTAGATATATTTGTGCCTTTATCGGTAGAATAATGTCCCTCCTTAATTACAGGCTCGCTATCGCTCGCCAAGAAAAAATAGACACCTAAATGGCACGAAAGGTCCTAATATTGACAAAGAAATGGGGCGAATGGTCTTAAAATCGCCAAACTAATGAAAATATAAAAATAAAGTCTCAAAACTAATGGTATTAGCCATGAGGAAGAAGGGAGTCCAGAAAAAGCAGCCATCCCCCCCCCCCCACATAATTAGAAGGAGTCCCCTTAGCTCACCCTCCAAATTCTCGCCCTCAACTGTAATCCGTTCATAGTAACCTCTGCTGTGCCGGCGACGTCTTGTTTATTGGATTCGAACTATATTTAGACTGTCTTGTGCAATTTAAGACGGATTTGTGGTAGTAAAAGGGTTCAATAAGCTAGTTCGAAGTCTGTTAATTACTGTAGGCCCTTTATAAACAGAATAAAATCATCCAATAGTAGCCAAATTAAATATAAAAGGACAGCACTGGTACTGAAGTGGTTAACCCCTTGAGGATCAAATACGTATTTTAAGATTTACTTTTGGCTATCATTAGACGATTTTGTGAAATTTAGGAAGGATATCTAGGAATAAAAGGGGTAAACAAGCTTAATTAACTCTAGCTCCCACAAGTTCTCCCTAAGCTTGATTAAAATCATCTAATGATAGCCAGTATAAACTGTCAAAACGAGCCATGATCCTCAAAGGGTTAATTAGGAGTCGACTTAGCTCGCCCTACAAATTCTCGGCCTCGACGATATTATGTTCATCTTAAGGGGGAAGGAATTATTATATTATGTTCATCTTAAGGGGGAAGGAATTATTTTTTGATCGATTTTCTTATGTTGGGAGTGGAATTAATAACATAACATTATCAATAGGTGCAAGATTATTTCGTAGCGAGGTTGGTCATATGTGATATGTGCCCCATAAAATATTCTTTCCTCTCGTTTAATCATTAGGCTATTCATAGTTCAGTTGGGTGCAGTACATGATTAGCTAAATATCCAGTATTCGATAAATGGATATTTATCGTAGTCATGTGCTGTACTTATAACTGTCTTGATGGTGTAATGGTTAGAGTGTTTGAGATCTGTATATGGTAACCAAGGTTCGAATCCCGGGATGATCACATGTTTTCATTAATTTTATTAGGTGTTTGGTGTTGGGAGTGGAATTATTATGTTCTTTCCAACAACTAACTATACTCCTAAAATCGATTAATGAAATTTACAAACACATGTGGCAGTCCGTGGATTCGAACCCAGGACGCTCACACCGAAAATCAACACCTTATGCATCGCACCACGAAGACAGTTAAAGGATGGTGGACACTGCCTACGATTTATTATGCAACTTCGAATCCTGCATATCAATCTAAGCATGTACACACATCCCAACTGCAACTCACGTAGGCTATGCATATGTGAATGGAAAGAGCAATTAATGTTATAAGATTATATATATTTTGTTTGTTAGTTAACTCCCTAGACCTCCATCACACTTAGTTCAACTTAGGAAGGATGTCTACCCATTAAACGGCTACATACTATCTCAAATAATCCTTTTAGCTACCATATATCTTTCCTAAGCTTCATAATATCGTCTAAATGTTGGAGGAGACAGTGGTTGTAGTGATGGTGAAGTAGATTATATATGGTAGTTATGGTGATGATGGTGGGGATGAAGGAGGAGTAGGCTGAGGAGGAACACGGAGTAAGGTCGGTGTGATTACTATACAGTAGATTTGCTTGAGGCCATAAGCTAGTGAATTTAATGAAGGTGTTTTGAAGGGGATGTGTGGTACGGGTCACGCTCTCACAACCACCGCCGCCGTGTCTTCCTTCGCAGCGTCTTACTCTCAACCGAAACACCCGGGAGACTTTCGTGTACTTTACTATTAACCCCATCGACTGACAGGGGCGATTTACTCGTGGCCACCCATTCGTGGATCATGTCGTCTGTAAATTAATAGATAGCTAGGCTCCCCTGCTGTTTGTCATTGTGTGGCATGTCCCCTCCATTGTCCCTGTGTGCGCCAAATGTCTCGTATGATTAATTTTGTTGTTATAATTCCGATATTATTCTTTAATATGCCGTAGTTTCTCGGTGGTTCTTTTGGGTGCCCCATGTCCTCCGTGGTTCCAACTGTGTCCCCCTCGGGACCAAACATTAAAAGTCCTCCAGTAGCACCCCCCGCACACCCCCAAGACAGTCATAGCGCCGCCCCTGCCGGGCCTGCCCCGAGTCATTAAACAACATTACCGGGATCACCACCACGCAGCAGCAGCAGTTTACCCAGATGAAAAAGATAAAGCGGAACCACTTAATCTCCTTCCCACCCACCCACAACAACGCCATAATTACTTCACGCCCAGACATACATCTTCACTTCATCTTCACCCCTTCACCACCATTACGTAATTGTCATCATATTCTGGTTACCATTAGACGATATTTTTAGCTGATAATCTACCTATACGATTCAAATGGGTGAATACGTTATCAATAAACCTTTTTAGTAACATAGGTCCTTCTTAAGGGGAGGTTTCTAGTTTGTTTCCTACTCCTTCAGTAATCTTAAAATTTCACCCCCTTGACCCCTTTTCAAGATAAATTTGTAAATTTTTCGGTAGAAAAATGTCCCGGCCGAAGGCCGATTACTCTTAAATTACAGGCTCGCTATCGTTCGCCAGGATAAAATCGACACCTAAATGGCACGAAACGTCTTAAAATTGACAGAATGGGGCGGAAATTCTTAAAAATCACCAAACTAATGGGGCAAACGTCTTACATTCATCACCATTTATTTGGCAACACGTTTTACAAATAGATTATATAAAGTATAATCTGCAATGGAAGACACACACACCCACACACACTTTGCTATACACAGTTTATATTGAGGCACACACTATTGCTTAGTATACCAGGTGATGTTATGTGTGTATACTGTCGTTTACGATAAAAACAAAATCCCAATACAATTAGATGACGTCTACAATGGAAAATTAGGTGTTCAACTTAATAGTTTGGCTGGGGTAATGTGGGAAACAGGCAGACAAAGGTTAGATGTCAAGTGTAGCGTTCTGTAGCGAAGGATACCAGTTTTTATAATGTGCTTATTGAGATTACTAGTATGATGTTACAACAATATGCTTTCTTAATAGGAATCTAATAATTAGGTAAAAGCTAGTTACAATATTAGTTCCTTGAGCCGTATTATTTACGATAATGCTTACGAAATATGTGGGCAAGTATACTGTAGGGCAATTTTGAGAAAAGTCACAGATGATGGTGTAGTTTTTAAACACCTTGTAAGTGCATTTGTGAGATATATATATATATATATATATATATATATATATATATATATATATATATATATATATATATATATATATATATATGTGTGTGTGTGTGTATTTTCCAATTCACACATTAGCACAATATAGTAAAGTACTAAAGTTCCTGTAACAGCCGCTCTTAATTCAGCCTTTCTCTCCCTTGGTAAGGCATAGTAAGGACGTGACCCTAGGACACCACCACACCAAGATGGAGGGAGGTGGGTTGGGGGGAGGTGTGTGTGGGGGGGGGGGAGCTCAAGCCGCTATCACACGAGCAATTTGTTCTGCATTTTGTGTTATACACTTATGGTTTACAAGTGTCTATGTTATAATTGCATAAGGATCGTGTGTTGGTATACTGTATATTACCACATTTAACTTGATTTTCAATAATAGTAAAATGTCCCTGAAATGTAGACGGAAAACTATTACCAAGATAAATTGTCGATAACCGCTCTCGTGTGATACCCCCTTTAGCAAAGGAGATAGTGGGTAGAGGTGGAGGTGGGAGGGAGGGCAGGAGAGGGGGAGATAGGAGGGAGGGAGGGCAGGAGAGGGAGGAGATACGAAGGAGGGAGGGGAGAAGAGGGAGAGGGGGAGATAGGAAGGAGGGAGGGAGGGAAGTAGGGTGGGAGGGTCGGCGGCACACCCTCATGATTCTAAGACAACACTCGCATGCAAATTTCCGGCTAAGCCAATGGTCTAAAGTCGTCATTACCGTAACCCATGTGGAGACACGGCGCCCGGCTCATTAACTAGTGGACGGGGGGCAAAGTATCCTCAGAGTTACAGTAGGGTGAAGGGAGGGAGTTCATGTCTTAAGATATGACCAGAGAAACCATGGATATCCTTAATCGGGTCGTAAAAAACAACACCTTTTATATGAATAATAAGTATAATATGAGTTTCTGTTTTTCTATTTTCATTAGTCTATGGAAAGAACAAAATGTTTGAACTGAGGGTAGAGAGGCGCAGCCGCGAGCAGGTCTAGGCCCCCCCCCCCCCCCCCCCGTTATGCCGTAGCTTCTCTTAATTATGTTTATTCTTAAAGGTCGCCATAATGACACAATGAACGAGGCCATAGCATAGGCAGTTCCGGCCGGGTTTGGGAAGGCGGGCCATGCAGCCGCCTTACGTACGGCGCACTTAACCCCCCTCACCAAGCTCTTCCTCCACCGAGATTATCATAAAAATTATCCTAAACTTGTGAGGAAATCAGGGCTCATTGTGGCGTACAGGAACTGCAGTTTCCTTACCCGACTGGCGCGGCGACTTGGTTATCAGGGTACAGTCGGCCCAACATGTGATGTCTAGGCACCTATTATGTTTTGATCAATAATTGGTATCAGCAATATTTACACATGATTTCTTCTTTTTGAGTGATATATACAAACCTGTTCTTACACTTACCCACCCTTTTCAACATCTAACAGACATTAATACAGCACAGATCGAGCCAAACATAATGACAGATGAAACATGAATTATTAGCGCCACTGTACATGTAGGGAACGGCTTCATCCACTACCGATATTACCACAACTTTATTACCAACTTTGCATTATTCAGCAACAAGGCAACTTGCTGTTTGTGAGGCTTGATACTGCCTTGGTTTAAAATGAACGTGTTTCCTAAAATAATCCTTGAGATATTTTATCAATATTATTCAAGCTTTAATAATACTAAGACGACATTTGGTGCGAATTTCAATCGAAGTATGTTTGAAAAAACAAAATAGTAATAAAACACATGATTGTGAGCTCTTGAATAAAATATTGAAGTAATTTACGATATCATTATATTTACAAGTGCCCACAAACACATGCAAACAGATTCCTAATTATAGTTATTATTATATATTTAAATAAACAAGTCATCTCCACTGAGCATCACTATTCCTGTATATCCCGACGTGAACATCTGTGTCCAGCCATTTCCCAGAAATATGTAGATCTCCTGAGTTTATATAACTAGTATCCATTTTAATTAATTCAATTTCATATATGTCGATACAAAATAGGATTTACAAGTGATGCACAACAAAAACGAAAAAAACACTATTTGTTTATAAAAAACGTACGATAAAGCTACGCTAATGTGTACATCTTGTGTCCAGTTATTGTATAAACAAACCTATACACATAACTTGTGTGGGACCTGACTAAACTGCAGCATGTGTAATTTAAACAGAACAGAGCGAGAAACAGAGGGCTGTTTTTTAAAGCATATTTTTGCCTTGGTAATTATAAACACACATTTCAAGCCAAGCACTTTCTTAATACGGGCAGCTCAACACTATCTGGTGCGACGTTTTGGGGGTTATTATGATTTTGCCAAGGTCTATATACAACTTGGATTTTGCTTAATGTTTATTGTGGCTTTTGACTGTTTTTACCGTTTTCGAGCAATGTGTTTTAGTTTGCCCCTGGAATTGGAAAACAAATGCCTTAAAAAATAAATAAATATATAAACAAAAAATAAAACAAAATCTTCAAACTCATATATTTTTACATTGTTTGGTAGAAAAATATGTTTGCCGAATGCTGGTGTCTCCTATATTGCAGGCTTGCTATCGTTCACCCCAAAAAATAGTAGACATTTAAAATGGGAAGACCATTTTATCATTGCCAAGTAAATTAGGTGAATGTTCTTAAAATCTTCCAAAAGTTCCACCTCGCAGCAGTTATGATTAAAGGCAGTACCATAATTGGAAAACACTCTACAATGGGAATGAAATTAATAGTATTGTGAAATAATATGAATAAGGTTTAATTATATTAACAGATGCATACATCGATAATGTCCATCTTTTTAAACTTTAATGCGTTTATGTATACATGTGTAGTGTGTACGTTTATGTATACATGTGTAGTGTGTACGTTTATGTATACATGTGTAGTGTGTACGTTTATGTATACATGTGTAGTGTGTACGTCAGGTGTTAAAATGATTGAGGGTAGGTGCACATGCGCTCTCTAGCTCTCTCCCCTTTGGTATTCAGGAGGCTTGGTGGTGCTGGATAGACTTCTTGCCCACCAACACCACCACCACCATCAAGTTTCAGACACGCCATGTTACCCACCACCTCCTCCCTCCTTCTTCTGGGCCTACTGCAGGAGGAGGGAGGGGCGGGGGGCTCTGGGTGTTGTTGTTGTTGTTGTTGTTGTTGTTTTTTAAACTGACGGTAAATTGCCATGTTCCCATCTTCCTTATTCAGCTATTGCGAAGATTTTGAAGCGAAATATGTTGTTCATTATAACTTGGTATGAATATGAATCAGAGACATAGTAGTTTCATATGTTTATATTAATTATTGGGCAATAAGCTAGTAAACGATTCAATTTACCGTCAGCTGAAATGAAACCGACAATAGAAGGATAAGTTGATGAACAAGAGTAGAAAGGGGGAGAATAGGGGAATGTAAAAGAATGGAATTAGGAAAGCACTGGAACAAACTTAGGGAGGTAGATGAACAGATTAGCCCTTTGAGAATCATGATGCGTGTTAACTGACCCAAGCTTTCTGGCATCTAGCAAAAAAAATAAAAAAAAAAATACAAAAAAAAAAATACAACCGTTTTACTTACTCGTCTTTCTATATTCTTTTTCACTCTGAAGGCACCACCTTGACGTCTTCCTCTGATTCTTTGCTCAAACTTTTGCTAAAACTCAACCTTGGATGAGTCCGGTGCTATTCGTTCCTCTCCCCCCCCCCCCCCCCTCTCTCTCTCTCTCTCTCTCTTACTTATGACTAATATCCTAATCACTTCTAAGGATGCACTTTCTGTATTTCTCTGGGCTTTATACTAAGAAGGCATACCAACCAAATGTTGTTCCTCCTGTTGTACTACAAATCTGTTCATTTGTTAATTACATTAATATATAGCAGATTTTATAATAATCATACCAGAAATGCATGTAATTGAAATATGCATAGTGCATTCCGTAGATTTATATACTATTTATGGGAGATGTCTACTTAGCTACCGTGTTAGTGTGTCTGATATGTGTAATTGATGTATTTGAATGTACAAGTGCGAGCATGTGTGTGTGTGTGTGTGGGGAGGAGGGGAGGGGGGGGGGGATAATTAGAATATACGGTTAGTAGCCTTGAGGCTGTAGCTTTGAGGCTGAAAATCTACAAACTTCCTGAGCATAATAAAAACGCAATACTTCGTTTACCTTAACTAGGACCTAGAAAATGACCATACAGGTGCGTGCCTAGTCTTTTCAATACAAATTAGACCAAACATCTTGACCACTATAACCTCTCTAACTCAAAGAATACTGGAGTAATCAAGCTAATATTTCTACAATTTAGGAATAGTCAGCAAGGGATTAGATGTGAAAATGCACAACCCATTTGCTCTAGCCCTGTTTGAGTTACAGAGGTTAGGGGTTACAATTTATAGCCTACCTATAATGAATGGAGTATAGGAAAAGGGGTGGGGGGGGGTTGTATGTGTGTGTGTAAGAGAGAGAGAGAGAGAGAGAGAGAGAGAGAGAGAGAGAGAGAGAGAGAGAGAGAGAGAGAGAGTTAGAGCAAATGCGAGAGAGAGCAAAACAAAAAGTTATTTCACTCTCAATTTCGTATGAGGAAGGTTGATGTGGGGATCGAAAAATTGCGCAAACAGATCGTGCATAAAATTCAACACACATTTTCTCGACATGACGAAAATAGGAATTTATCAAACAGAAACGAGTATTTTAAAAATATATATACAAAAAATAAAAATGAGAGGTATTAGTAGAAATGATTCCATTCTGATTAACCCGTTCAATACCAGTTCCGTCCTTTTAATTTCATGCTGGCTGCTAATAGACGATTTTATTCAATCTAAGCAATTAAGCGGCTTTGAACTATCTTAACTAAACCTTTTTACTACCACAGATCCTTCTGAAGCTGCACAAAATCGTCTAAATATAGCTAGAATAAAATATAAAAGACGTCGCCGGTACAGAAAGGGTTAAATAATGGAATGCCATCCCCCCCCCCCCCCCCCCGGGGTAGAAAAACTGCGGTGGCGAAATTAGAAAGCAAGTGACTCACATTGGTCAACAATATGGCGAGGCGACGACAATATAAGATTCCCCCAACCTTCCTCCCTCCTTCCCTTCATCCCATCCCTCTTGTACCCCCACTCCTGAGCCCCCCTCCGCGCCCCCCCCATCTCCCCCTCCATGTCCATAATACCACTCCTCGCCCCTAAAATGAAGTAAACAAGAAAAAAAAAAAAAGTGAGGAGGAGAAGGCGAGGAGGAAAAATGGTTGACCACTTCTTCAACATTCTGGCAGCGTCGGTCAGCAGTATACGGCGTGTTCCATTACAACCTGCGCACGCACACCCCAAACGTCTGGACAGAAAGCGAGAGCGAGAAGAAAGGAGGAAGGAAGAGAGAGGCGAAGAGGAGGAGGAGGAGGAGAGAGAGGAGAGTAAAAGTTTAATACACGTAATAAAATTCTGAGATACGATTTTCCTCCGCGGGGGGAATGTGCGGGGCTCTTATTTTGGCGACGCCGGCTGCCATTTTTGACTGACCACCAGACTAGATCGGCGGATTTTCGAAGCCCTTGGCCCCCTTTCTTTTATTATCACCTCCGTCTTCACCGCTCCTTACGGCCGCTCCCCGAATCCGAACGGCGACGGGGAGACCGCAGGGGTTCAGTAGCGAGGGAGAAGGGAGAGAGAGAGAGAGAGAGAGAGGAGGCTGAGGGGGCGAAAATAAAAATCGGCCAAAAAGCGGCCGGAGAATCGTGTCCATCTGTGTCCATCGGGGCGCGTGTTGCCATAGTGATCTTGGGGGGGGGGGGAGAATCAGGAAGGAGGGGGAGGAGGAGTAAGGATGATGGAAGAGAGGAAGAGAGACCGGAGGAGGAGGGGGGAAAGTGAGGAATGGGAAGAAGAGGAAAGGATAACAAAACAGATGATAAATTGATATAGGGGGCAAGCAGGGGGGAGGAAGAGGACAAGAGAGGATGATGGAAGAGAGGAAGAGAGGCCGGAAGAGGAGGGCAAGTGAGGAAGGGGAAGAAGAGGGAAGGATAACAGATACAAGATAAATGGATATAACGGAGGGTGATGGAAGGGGAGGAGGCAGATCGGATAAGGCAGGAGGTAAGATGACGAAGGGAGGAACAGGAAGAATAAAAAAATAAAAAATTATAAACTGATAGCGGAGAGGGGGATGGAAGGCAGGGAGGGAGGAAAAATAAATAAACGGAGAGGGGTATGGAAGGCAGGGAGGGAGGTAAATGAAATAAACGGAGAGGGGTATGGAAGGCAGGGAGGGAGGTAAATGAAATAAATAAATAGTGTAGATGAGAATAATGTGCGTGGGAGAGAAGAATTGACCGAAGCTGTTGATAGAAGAGGAGAGACGGGTGTAGAAGAGGAGAGACGGGTGTAGAAGAGAAAAAGTTAAGTAGGGTGAAAGGGAGGAAGAACAAAATAGAAGAAAACATGAGGATGGGGGGAAGAGGAGTTAGCTATGATTAACCCCTTCTGTACCGGCGACGTCTTATTAATTATATTCTAGCTATATTTAGACAATGTTGTGCAGCTTAAAAAGGATCTGTGGTAGTAAAAAGGGTGAATGAAGATAGGTCGAGGTCTTTTATTTGCTGGAGGCTCTTATTAAACTGAATACAAACAAAAATATTGGTAGCCAGTATAAAATGAAAAGGACGAAACTGGTACTAAACAGGTTAAGGGTAAAGGCGAGGAGATAAGGAAGAATGGGAATAATTGATGAAGAATGAGGATGGGGAGAGGATAAGTGAAGAGAGATCGAAGGAAGGGACTAGAAAATTTAATTATTGGAACTAGAGAGGAAGAAGAGCTAGAAAGGGGATAAGAAGTAAATAGAAAAAAAAGTGAGAAGAGACAATGAACGGAGGAAGGAAAAACACAGATAAAACAAAAAGGTCCATGTGCCTAAAGGCATCCTCCATTCATAAAATGTTTGTAACAACTGGATTTAAACTGTTGTAGATTGTAAGTTTGTGGAAAGCAACTCGAGGGAAGTGAATTCCAAAGAGTAGTAGTTCTGGGGATAAATGAATTTTGATAAGCAGAAGGTCTGCATTGTGGAGGAGAAAGTGTAAATTCATGGGCGCTCTCAGCTGCCCTAGTTCTACGGGGAAAGATGTGGAGAGGCGGCACAATTGAAGCAAGTTCCTCGGAACAATTGCTGTGAAAATATCTGTAGAATAATGCAAGGGATGCAACGTTTCTTCGTATGGATAATGTAGGAAGGTCCTGTGTGATTGCAGGGTTATTGATTAATCTAATAGCTTTATTTTGAATTATGTCCAACTGCCTCAATGCAACCACTCCACTTCCATTCCACAGAGGTGAACAGTAATCCATCTGAGAACGCACATGACTTTTATATATCACGGCCAACTGCTCGTCAGTGAAGAATTCTCGAACTCTGTACATGAATCCCAGTTTTTTAGAGGCATTCTTAGCAATGCTTCTAACATAATGTGTCCAGCTCAAGTTAGTAGTTAATGTTACACCGAGAATGTCAATACTAGGGGAAGTGGGAATATTTACATCATTAAAAAATATATGGGAGTCAGTGAGATTCTGTCGGTTAGAAAATTTAATGTACTTGGTTTTCTGTGCATTAAAGGAAACTAGATTCTTTTGTCCCCATTCATTAATTCTAGAAAGGTCCTGGTTCAGAGAAATTGCAGTGTTTATTTTTGAATTTATAAGATCGGGTTGGGGGAAAGAATTGGTAAATGTGAAGGAACTGTGGAGTGTTGAGTCATCTGCGTAGGAATGTATTGGATATTGAGTGGTAGATATGAGATCATTGATATGAATGAGGAACAGAGTTGGGGCCAAAACTGATCCCTGGGGAACACCAGCATTTATTGAGTGAAATTGAGAATAAAGGCCATCTATCATTACACGTATTTTTCTGTTATGAAGATAAGAAGAAATTAGTGGAACTAATGATGCAAGGCCGTAGTGTGACATCTTCGACAATTAGGATTGATGCCAGACTCTATCAAATGCCTTTGATATATCCAGTGCTATTGTATGTGTTTCACCATGTTGGTCTGTAGCTTGGTTGATTTGATGCGTAAGAAGGCAAAGAATGTCTGCAGTTGATCGACATCGTCTAAAACCATATTGTCTATCACTGATTAATTTATTATTCTCAAGATGCTTAATTATGT
This sequence comes from Paralithodes platypus, assembly GCA_032716605.1. NCBI lineage: Eukaryota > Metazoa > Arthropoda > Malacostraca > Decapoda > Lithodidae > Paralithodes > Paralithodes platypus. The sequence continues at coordinate 8,304,589 of CM064529.1, forward strand.
GATTATTTAATATAATTTCAAAGACTTTACCAAGACTGGAAGTTATAGCTATTGGTCTGTAGTTTGATGGATCTGAAGAGGCACCTTTTTTAGGAACTGGATGGATGTTTGCTTCTTTCCAGGATACTGGGAAGCATGAGGTATGAGTATACAGACGGAATTTTTTGCCAATACTGGAGCGAGCACAAAGGAGCAATTCTTAAGTACTATTGGAGGAATTTCATCTGGACCAGGAGCCTTATCTACTGAGAGATTCTGCAAAATAGTTTTGACATGTCTGGTGTGGATCATAAGTGAGGGAATTTCAGGCGAATTAAAATTAAGTACAGGGACATCTTGATTTATTTCATCTAAGGTTGAGTTGGTGGAGAAAATATCCGCAAGAAGATTAGCTTTACCTCGTGGGTCACTTACAAGATTGCCAGTCGGAGATTTTAATGGTGGAATGGATGAAGCAGTAGTGAAGTTGGATTTGAATGAGTTAAGAGTAGACCAAAATATTTTGTTATCATTTGGATTATTTAGAAGTTTATTTGCCTGCTTGTGGAGAAAGTTTGATTTAGTTAGATTTAATACAGTTTTGGCATGATTTCTGATGTTTCTAAAGTAATTAAAGGCTTCATGTCTTTTTGATCTTGTGTATGCATTGTAGGCTATTGCTTTTTGTTCAGTTACTCTAGCACAATTATGGTCAAACCATTTAGGTGAATGAGATCTTTAACTGTACTTTTGATAAGGAATAAACTGAGGAAGGTATACCATTAGAAGAAAGACCGAGATACGAAAATAGTAAGGAAGAGAGAGAGAGAGAGAGAGAGAGAGAGAGAGAGAGAGAGAGAGAGAGAGAGAGAGAGAGAGAGAGAGAGAGAGAATGATATACCAGACTCTCCTCCCATCTTCCCCCCTCTCCTCAAGACTGTTGTTATGAGGGAGCGACGCCCCGCCCCCCAGCTGACCATTCTCTCTCTCTCTCTCTCTCTCTCTCTCTCTCTCTCTCTCTCTCTCTCTCTCTCGCTCGCTCTCTCTCTCTCTCTCTCTCTCTCTCTCTCTCTCTCTCTCTCTCTCTCTCTCTCTCTCTCTCTCTCTCTCTCTCTCTCTCAATTCGTTATTTTCAACCACCCATATATAGGAACAAATATTATTCCATCGTTTCCCTCGACAGATATATACTGTATAATTGAAATATTATAGTCTTTTAATGGGTATACATCCTTCTTATGATAATTACATTAGGCTAATAGTTCCCAGAATATAATGAAAAGGACGTTACCTGTTCTGCATGGGTTAACATATAGGCTACGTGAGGAACTATGACAAAGTGATATAGGCCTAATAGATATGACTATATGAATTGATTGTATCAAAATACAGTGGCAGGTTAGCTATACTTGGTCATATATTATGTTAGTATAATAATATACCGGGTACTTATTCCTAACTAAATACTCGCGTTTCACTAGTTCTCTCTCTCTCTCTCTCTCTCTCTCTCTCTCTCTCTCTCTCTCTCTCTCTCTCTCTCTCTCTCTCATAGCCCCCTACGATATCCGCCCCCCCCCCCCCCCGCGCTGACCCTGGCGTTTATGGTAATGTCGTTGATCTTGTTCGTTGGCTTAATTTACGGTGGTGTTTACTTGTGCGTCAACCCCTCCGGCCACGGCGGTATCATTCCTACTGTCTCTCTCTCTCTCCCTCCCTCCCTCCCTCCCTCACACTCATCACTTACTTGGGGAATATATTGCCTAGAAATGTTGTAGAGTGCCATACAGTCCATATATTTAAATATTGCATTGATAAATATCTTACCATGAATCCCTGACTGGCAGCGCTTGTGCCCAAGTAATGTGACCGTATCAGTATCGTACATAGGTACTATAATTTTGTTTCTCTGGAGCGGATACCTTTCAGTTGATGGCAGTGGCAATTTTTTTTTTCTAAACAAGCAGCCTTGTAATGACCATTAGGTCTGTTATTGCTTGTCTTCCTTTGTATACTCCTCTTCATAGCCTCAAACATTATTATGGTCTTCTGCTCTGCTTATAGCATGCGTTATTTTACTTATCAACTTCTTCGTGATTATTTTTGTAATTCAGATGTGTCACTACTTTGTTCCATCTGTTTCATGCAACCAAAGACGTTGAATGTGAATACACATATGTATTCAACTATAAGTTTACTAGTAAAGAACAGAGTGTTATCCTACGTAACAAGATTTTAGGTATGCGAATCTGAGACCTCATACCTCCAAGCCACTGCCCTGTCATATGAGAATCGAGCTCCTAACAGATGTTTTGTTTGTTTATATTCATCCAGAATAATTATGTAATTATGACACCAGTATTACCAGTATATCAATTTATCTATTTTGTCTATTACGCATGATCCAAACACAAATTTTGTAAAGGTTAATAATCGGAAGCACCTATACTCAGATTCAGGATGGATTTCTTCAGTATCCTCACGTTGAATATGATTTTCGAAATTATATTAAGCACGCAATGGTGACCGTTGGAGTACATTAATATATACCTAATCTTGATTCGAATTGGAAATCAGAGCTATAATAGGCCACGCCTTATAACAACTACTATGCAATATAGTAAACTTTCCCATGTTTTTAAAAGGTCCTTACTGAGGGATAAATGTTTGCAGGGCAGCATATATACGTGGGTATTCTGCCCGTTGAATATAAATCGAAATAAATTATTAATTATCTTTCCATTTTATAATACATAGTGATTTCCAGGGTTGGTTCCTTCCTCAAAATCTGATTTCCGTTATTTCATAAACGCGATTTGATGAACTTAGTTGTTAAAATAATATGTATAGTTATTATAGTGTCCTTCAGTCTTCCTTGTCTTGCTCACAACAGTTTTACTCTGCCAGGAGAGAGAGAGAGAGAGAGAGAGAGAGAGAGAGAGAGAGAGAGAGAGAGAGAGAGAGAACGGTGAGGCCAGTGGGCAGCGAGCGACTGAGTTAAGAGTAAGGAGGAGGGGGAGGGGGAGGGGGGGGGAGGAGGAAGATGAAAAGAAAGACGAAAGAGAAGGAAAGTAGATGATATGGCAAAGCATGAACAAAGAAACTCAACAACATGAGAATGAGTGATAAAGACAGACGATGAGGAAGTTTGGAATATATGTAACGTATAAGTTGGAACTATCGTGTCAAAGTATATGGGAAACTATGTCGGTAAATAGACCTATTGTGTAAAAGTAAATTCATATATGAAAAGTGGGCAAACAAAATAACTAGGGAGATAAATACGAAGGAAGAGAAAGATAAATATGCAAGATAATTTGAAAGAAGTGGACGAAATGAAAGCGAAGTACAAAAATAAGGACAGGGTAGGCCACACATAAAGGGAAACAAAATATCATAAACTTCAAGTAATAATATATGAAAACCGAACTATAAAAGAGGGAACAACCGAACTTCAAGAGCGCAGGAGGAAAAGTAAACGAAGTGGAATTATGACAAAGGTGAAAGAGAGAGAGCGTCGGAAGGAAGAATGAGAGAGAAATATGCTAAACGAAGCGAGAGAGAAGAACGAAGGAGATAAGGTAAGGCGACAGGGAAGGGGGATAAAGAGCATAAGAGGATTTGAGAGAGAGAGAGAGAGAGAGAGAGAAAAGAGAGGAGAGAGAGAGAGAGGAGAGAAGAGAGAGAGAGAGAGAGAGAGAGAGAGAGAGATAGAGAGAGAGATATGAGAGAGAGAGAGGGAGGGAAAGCGAGAGGAAGAGAGAGAGAGAGAGAGAGAGAGAGAGAGAGAGAAAGGACAAGGAAGGTAGGGGGTGGGGAGAGAGTGAGGGGGGGGGGGGGGGCAAGCTCGGACACCATCATCAATCAATAACATCTTACAAGGCCTCCCCCCCCCCTGCCCCCTTATAGTCCGGCTCTCTCTCTCTCTCTCTCTCTCTCTCTCTCTCTCTCTCTCTCTCTCTCTCTCTCTCTCAATATTAACATCATACATGACAGCACACGTTAATTCCTCTAGTACTATAACTGTTGTAGCTCTTGTAATATATTATCATAGTATTATTATTATTATTATTATTATTATCATTATTTGTATTATTATGATCATTAAATGTATTAAACTTGTATTGTTGTTAACTGATAGAATAATTATGTTTATAAATATTTCTATAACAATAATTATACTAATAATAATGATAATATTAATATTGCAAAGGATAGTATATATTAATAATAATCACTATTTAATGCCGTAATGCTTACAAGATTTTTCTTTTGTCCTACATATAAATCCTTATTCTCTATCATGTTATGTTTGTCTGTTCACGTCTTTATCATGTTATGTTTGTCTGTTCACGTCTTTATCATGTTCTGTTTGTCTGTTCACGTCTTTTCCTTTCCTTCTCAGTTTTAATCTCAATTAATATTATTTGTTTTGGTTTACAGTATATTATCACATCATTGTATCCACTCAGTAGGTTCTGCCCCCTAACCCCCCTCCCTCTCATCCCCCCCCCCCCCTCCTCTCTCTCTCTCTCTCACACAGACACACAAACACAGAACTGGAGAGATATGAAGTAAGGGAGGATTCGGACAGCGGCTCTCTTCCTCCTCCCCCTCCCCTACTCTCCCTTCCTCCTCCCCCCTCTCCCTTCCTCCTCCTCCCCTACTCTCCCTTCCTCCTCCTCCTCCTCCTCCTCCTCCTCCTCCTCCTCCTCCACCTCCATCTCCTCCTCCCCCCCTCCTTCCTCTTCCCTCCTTCCGTTCCTCTCTTCCTTCGTTTCTTGCTTTATCAATATTCACTATTTGCTTTATTGTCTTTGTCATTAATTTTATGTTAGCCAATGTGTATCAGTCTTTAAGCGTTTGCCTTCCATCTATGGTTATAATTCTGTTCGAAACAGTTGTCTGTAAGTTTAATAAGTACATGCATACAAACATATGTACACGCACAGATACATACGCACACATGTACATATATATATATACACACATGTACACATACACACTCAAGCCTCTTCCTCCTCTTTCCACACGATGTATTTCCCAATGCCTCCCATTCCCTCTCTATCTCTCTCCATATTAGGGGTCAGTTCCCCCCTCCCCCCTCTCCTGTTCCTCCATCCTTCCACCTTCCCACCTACCTAGCCCTGACCAATAGCAAGCCAGAGCCGTCATAACGCCAGCCAATGGGAGCCCGAGTTATGATTCATGGTCTATGTGTGGGGGGTGATGGCAGCATATTAATATCATACCGGACCCCTATTGGTTGGCGCTCCCTGCCTCTGGGCCAATGGGGGCGGAGCTGTGGAGAGGAGGAGGAGGAGGAATAGGAGGGGGAGAAGAAGAAGAAGAAGGAGGAGGAGGAGGACAATGAGGGGGGAAGAAGGAGGGAGAGAAGAAGAAGGAGGGAGAGAAGAAGGAGAGGGAGAAGTAGAAGCAAACTAGAGGAGGAAGAAAGCAAAGGAGCAAAAGTGGAATACAAAGCAAGATGAACGAAAAGGAGCTGGCAGGAGAAGATAATGAAGGTTGAAGGGGAATGAAGGGGAATGAGGTGGAAGACCAGAACGAGGGATGAACGAGCAGGGAGAAGAGGAAAAACAACTCTGGCAGAAAAGAGGAGGAATAAACAAACATGATAAAGAATTGAACAATGAGTTGAAAAAGTGGGAGGCAGAAGATAGAAGAGGGAGGGAGAAGATAGAAAATAGATAGAATATAGATAGAAGATAGAGAAGACAGATAAATAGCAAGCGTTATAAGGACATTGGAGGAATTATGGATTATTATAAGAGGAGGAAATGGGACAAGGAAGTAAAAATAAGAATTATACATAACTGAGACAGAGGAGTAAGATAGACAAGAAAAAACAAGAACTTAGAAAAGAAAGAATGAAGGGAGTGGAACACAAGACGTACAAGGAAGATGTGAGAAATTGGACATGGGAAATTACGTAAAGAAGAGAACAATGAGAGGTATGTCAATGATGAAAGAAGAGGTAAAAGGGTGATATTTGAAGAGCATTGTGATAAAAAGGTGAGAGGGAGAGAGATTACACTTACACACACACACACACATATATATATATATATAAGACAGTCACAGCAACACGTGAACTTATAATATTCTGAATATCCAGAGGGAAGGAAGGAAAATAAACACTGTCTGTCCTCTGTCCCCTGAAGATGTAATACACGAAAGCGCTTGGGACTCAGTGATTATTTTCCTTCCTTCCCTGTGGATATTCAGCATATACAGTATACAGTATACAGTATATATATATATATATATATATATATATATATAGATATATAGATATATATAGAGAGAGAGAGAGAGAAGAGAGAGAGTGAGAGAGAGAGAGAGAGAGAGAGAGAGAGAGAGAGAGAGAGAGAGAGAGAGAGAGAGAGAACACTAGGTAAAACACGACACAAAATTGAAGGACTATGATAAAAGAGACACCACTGAAACAGGAGAACCTTAAGGATGGGCAGGAAGCAAGTGTTCTTTTATACAACCCATTTTTGTCCAACATTTTTTTCCATTTTACGACCTTTTGCCCCATTTCTCTATCAATATTCAGACCTTTCGTGCTATTTAGGTGTCAATTTCTTAACTGGCAAGCAATTTCCCGGCCTTCGGCCAATACATTTTTCTATCAAAAAGTCCACAAATGTGTCTCGAAGGCGGGTCTACGGTGTATTTGATCTTGATGGAGGCCTAGAGAGGAAACGAAAATAATAATAAAGAAATAATTACATAACTAAATAGTACGTAACCCCTTAAAGTAAAGTCCCCCACTAGGGCGAGGTATATAGTCCGGCAACTTTAAAAGATCTGAGACATTTCCCGAGATGTTGTATTATTCATTTCCAGCACCTGCCTTACTGACCGAGGGACGTGTGGGTGGGGAGAGTGGCGGACCAAGGAGTACGAAGGAAAACAAGTAACAACAGATATATTGATCCTTTTGAAGGTGTTTGTAACTGATCTACCTAGGCTATGTCGGGTAAAAACATAGAATAGCATAGTATGGAAGAAGCTGTTCGTTTGTGAAAGCATTTATTCAGGGGTTAAGAGCGATCAATTAATCTAGTCGAGTTTTTGAAGCTTTTTGTGACGTAACACTCGATGATATTACTAGGTAGTCCACTCCATAAGTTTATCAATCGATTGGTAATGAATTGCTTTGTTCCATGAGGGTGCAAAGGCTTCCCAACTATTTTACATCCATTTGCTCTAGTTTAGTTTGTATTATTAACGCACCCACACGCTCTCATACGCACACTATCACAAAACATACATATACAAACACATCATCACACTCTCAACCAAACACATCATCACACTCTCAACCAAACCATCACTATAACCAGTGGCAAGTAACAGTACCATTTAGTAATGTTTAGTATCTAGGGCCGCTCAACAGTACACACAGACATACACAGCATACCTTATATCACCACACACAGCAGACACCACATCACCACCACCACTACTGTACACTGTAACAAGCAATACATCCTTTTCAGCAGCAGTTATGGCCACTCAACATCACATAAAAACATACGTAAGGACACACAGCATATACAAATTCATAGCATTTAAGAACTCCCATCAAAGCCCTGACACGGCACCATACATACTGCCATTACAACCAGTAGCAGACAACATGTGTGTTCAATACTGCACACACACAAAGTTAACATAACACACGTCAACGCACAAGCACCACAAGACTATCCACACTATATCCAGTTGCAAGTAACACATCCTTTTCAACAACAGTGAGGGCCACGCAACACCACACACACACACACACACACACACACACACACACACACACACACACACACACACACACACACACACACACACACACCCACACACATACATACACAACACACCCACACACACAACACACACCCACCCACACACACACACACACACACACACACACACACACACACACACACACACACACACACACACACACACACACACACACACACACACACACACACACACACACACACACACACACACACACACACACACACACACACACACACACACACACACACACACACACACACACACACACACACACACACACACACACACACACACACACACACACCACACACACCACACACACACACACACACACACACACACACACACACACCACACACACACACACACACACACACACACACACACACACACACACACACACACACACACACACACACACACACACACACACACACACACACACACACACACACACACACACACACACACACACACACACACACACACACACACACTGTAACCAGCATAGCAAGCAACATATCCTTTTCAGCAGCACTAGGGCCGTCCAACATCACATCTATATAAACACAGAGGCACGATTAGCATAACACATACATACAATACATACATACAATACCATACACCATAACATACGCCAACGCACACCACCACACCCACACCATAACCAGTAGCAAGCAACACCCATCCTTTTCAGCAGCAGCAGTAGACGGTCCGGCCAACACCTAGGGCTCTGGTAATGAACGGTAATAGACAGGCGGGGATGAACAGCTCGCCCGGACGATCAGCCAACTGTGAATATAAACGGCGGAGCTTCAGGAGGGGCGGCGCGACAAATGACCAGGTTAGTTTTGGAATAAGCAGAGAATGAGGTGATTCTGTAGCAGACGGAGAAGGATGGGGACATAAGCTGAGGAGCAGGGCCGGGAGAGTGAGAGTGAGAGAGAGGGGAAGGGAAGGAAGAGGTGGAGTAGGAGAAGGAAGAGAAGGGGTGACCAGGGATAGGGGAAATGGCAAGAAGGGATTAGAGAACTTAGAAGAATATTGGGAATAGGGCAAAATAAATAAAACAATGTTAAATATAGAGGAAAAATAAGAGGGGGAGGGGGTATAAAACGGATTGTGAGAAAAAAGCCAATTTACAGAATGATGAAAACATAGCTCAAGAAGAATATGATTAGCAAAAATAGGCAACAAACACTCAGAAAAAGAAGGCCAAAAAGTTATGAAGAGGGACACAGAGGAAAGTGAGAAAACAACTGGGGAAGATGTATTAGGTGTTTTAAGACAAAGTTAAGTGAGGAAGGGAAGAAAGGGAAAGATAAGGAGAATTAAGAGTAGATACAAAAAAGATCAGACATATTTATGGCGTGTGGAGAGGAGATTCATAATGAACTTTCGGGGATGGAAGAAGTTTGCGAGTTAAATCAGGGGCGGCGACTACGTATGAGCGGAGGGGTGAGAGGCTTATGAGGGGTAACACCGAGATATACGAGACCAGGCTCAAGGGGAGAGACTAAAGGAAGAGAGAGGAGGGAGATGAGAGGAGAGGAAGGAAGGAAGAGTCATGAGCTGTGCTAGGACCCACACGCACTTTAACCAACAGAGGCCGGACAACTGCCTATATATTTTTGTCCCGTGATAGGGCCCGAACAGAATTTATTTTTTTTAAGTTCCAATCCTTAGGGTCCTGGACCACTGTTGTGCTCCCTCGCTCTTTTCTCTGTCTCGCTTAGTAGGTGAATTTCACAAGGGGAGGAGGATTCCTGGGGTGTTAAAATCGCAAAACTAATGGAACGAGCGTCGACAAATCTGAAACTAACCCTTTCAGCACCATAACGCCTTTCAGCACCATAACGCCTTTTTGCCTTAAACGTTTGCTAAAATTAGATGATTTTATGCAGTTCAAGAATGATCAATGTTACTAAGTGGATTTATCGAGATCACATTTACCCCTCTGAGTCCTAGAGGTTAAAGGAATGCCCCTATTGATAGCCCGAATACGAGGACAATTATGTGATGGTGATGAAGGGGTTAAGAAATGCTTTGGCTCCCCAGAGTAACTGCTGCACGAAGTTGGTGATAAAAGATGAGCCTGGTGGTGGATGCCCGG
>CM064529.1:8317010-8382010 GCA_032716605.1 Paralithodes platypus
CCAAAATCACGGTATGTTAGAGGTAATTTAGGTGTGTTGGAAAGATGTCTGGTGTGCTTGTTAAGTGTAGTGAAATAAAGGAGGAGGAGAAGGTGTTTGTAAAAGTTAGCTGGATTACTCTCGGTGCACTGTAGGTGAGGCACAAATAGAAACAATGGGGAAAGCCAGGCAAACGAAACAAGAGTTCCAACAACTCCTTATCATATGCCTGTGTGGCCTCCCCTGGGTACTGCCTTGCACGATTGGGGTCTACTATCTCCCCACAACAAAGCCCACAATACCACATAAACATCCACTTCACCTTCTCAGTAAAATCAAGTACTTTCATCACATCAACACTCAAATATCTCCTACATCAACATCTCCATCTCTCTCGCATCATCATGCAGTTTATCCCCGCAACAACAGAAACCCCCCACATCTCTCTTCCGCACCAAACCCCCCTCCACATCCATCGCCCCCCCCCCTCCTAACCGACCCCACATATCTTCCACACCAAACCCCCATTCCCATCCATCTCCCCTTCCCCACAGGAATGAGAAACCCCCCACATCTCTCTTCCACACCAAACCCCCATCCATATTAATCTTCCTCTACCCCACAGCAATGAGAAAACCCCCACATCTCTCTTCCACACCAAACCCCCATCCACATCCATGTCCCCCTACCCCACACCAACACCCACACCTCCCACACCACCCCCTCACTTTCCTGAACAATGGGCGCAGGCGGCAGCAATAGCAGCCGCCCACTTGAAGTAATAAAGGCATGAGTCATTGTGGCAGTCCAAACGGGGAATGAAAACTGAGTAATTCAACTTTTACGACCACTTCTACTCTACGCTCCGACAACGCTCTATGATTAACGCGACCATTCAAGTGTTCAGCTCGAAATGGCGCAGATGTGGTGAGGAACGAAAATGGGCCGATTGAGAGAATGTACAGGCCCTACTATTTCTGAATATTGGAGAGGGAGAGAAGTTATGGAAGTGCCCATTTCGAAACGGATTTCATATTTTCCGAGATTATGCCTCGTATATTGGTCCACTGGGGACGAGGTGCATGGGGTGGAGGGGGAGTTAAAGGCCTCGACTGGTGGGAATATATTGAAAGTTTGGCTTTAATGTCAGGATTACTTACACAGAATCGTATAAATATTTGGTTATGAAGGTGGTACCATAAATATTTCCACCGTCAGAAAAAGAGGACATATGAGTGAAATAAATATAAAACTGTTTCCTGAGCTGTTATTATATCGTGGTGGCACCATTACTAAACCCTGCACCAACAGTACTCATTCCAGCACTCCACCACCTGCATTAATACCAAAATACATTTATGCTACCTCAATTTCGTGCATTTCTTGCTACGACCGTAACTATCAGACAGAGTTTATGTATTATTGGTACCCATTGGGCAGTTTCAAATTAGATTTAAAAATATTTACATCCATATAACGCAGATTATATATAACGTACACATTATAAAACAAATGTGTTATTTGATTTCTGTTTAAACTCACAGTCTAAACTATTTTGTTTTGGTAACGATTTTGTTTAAACTAAATACTTCATTTATTTCAGCAGTTAACTAATAATAGCATAAAATATACATATTATGCTACATCAAAGTTTACATATTTTATGTGAGAGATGGGAAAATATAGTAATAAAACATTATCATCAAAGTTTTCATCAGCAAATTAACCTAGATAAAATAAACTTTGCTCTGTAGGTTACTTCAACCAGCATCAAATAGCCGAGGGGATCATAAAACAATCTGTGTACTTGCACTTAAACCGATTTGCTTTCATATAAGAGGATCATCAGATATGCGTTTGATAAGCCGGATTAAACCGTCACCCCTGAAGCCCGCCCCTACTTTTAAGGGGCTAGTGGCTTTTTTTGGTCTATTAATTCATGTATTAATTTAGCGAAATTATATATCTAGTATCAACATTTACTTTAAATAACGTAATTTTCATACGCAATTTATTACTCTGTATTATATATTTGACTTTGATGTGAAGTATAACTATTATGCGTACAAAATGGACCAATGCGTACACAATGGCTTATTTACCCTAGTCATATAGTGGACTTCTACCCTCGTTGATAATACTTCAGGTGTAAGTATAAGAAATAAATCTAATGTTATTTATGTATTATGGTGTTGGCGGCCTGAGTGTAGCACGGCTGGTGCACAACTAGGAAGAAGTAACTAAGCATCATAGGTATTTTTTAAAGAATGTCCTCTAGTTGGGATTAAATTTAAGTTGACTTCTGATTTGATAAGAAAACCCAAATCCTTGCTTTTGACCATGACATGGATATATCCAAGTTCGAGAATGAGGCCATTGAGCACTGCTAATTATTATGATGGCATCATATGTGCATCAGATCCAGATCTCTCTCTCTCTCTCTCTCTCTCTCTCTCTCTCTCTCTCTCTCTCTCTCTCTCTCTCTCTCTCTCTCTCTCTCTCTCTCCTCACTCTCTCTCTAAGCTCTCCAGAAACGATCTCTAACCCAATCCTAACCATCCGAGCCTCTCTCATCCCTCTCTCTCCCTGCGGCGCTATCCTCTCTCCACTCTCTCCTCTTCCCTCTCTCTTCTCGTCATCTCTCATCGCTCTCTCCTCCCTCTCTCACTCTTCCATCTCTCCCTCAACTCCTCCTCTTCTCACTCTCGCTCGGCTTCACTCCTCCGATCCTCTCTCCTCGCCTCTCTCTCTCTCTCTCTCTCTCTCTCTCTCAAATTCGTTTACATACCTGTGAAAACTACCGGTACTACAACATTCATTACTGTTCTCTTTTCAATGAGGTTTCAGGTGATATTTACAATAAAATACAATCCAGTCTATTGACTCAATACGTTGAATCTTGTATTACTCTACCGTCCTGTATATAATAATTCATGATTCATAATAATGCCTGTGGTTAACGCAGTCTGTACCTGCAAAGTTTTTTTTGTATTATAATCTACCCATATTTAGACGATTTCGTGCAGTTTAAGAATGATCTGTGGTAGTAAAAAGGGCTACGTGAGCTAGTTCGCAGCCTGTTAATTGCTGGAGGTCCTGTTTAAAGTGAATACAATCGTCTAATAGTAGCCTGTATAAAGTTAAAAGGACGGCACCGGTACAGTAGGGGTTAATGCTTAAAATATAGAAGAAACGAAACAAAAACCAGCACCGACGCATTCAGTATACTCAACACCCTTTTCCATTCCCTCTCCATAACAAAATACAAACAAAGACAAATGCTGCCTGTGCCGCCAATACCCAGAGAACCCTACAAACCCAGTTTATTCCACCGACAAAACCACTTATACGCGTAAACCTAGAAAAAACAAAATACAAAAGCCGTACAATATTGCAACCAAAAATCCGATCATGCATTTTATGTGCAAATCCGGAGAGGAGAGGCCGACCGAACGCCACCGCACCGGGAGAGAGAGGGGGGATTGTGAAGGGTCGGGGAGGGATGAGGTAAAGTAGGGATGGGAGAGCACGTATTATATTTAGCAAGTAGTATATTAGCAAGTAATATAAACAGTATGAATCCTTTGAAGATGATGCCGCGATTTGACAGTTTATTCTGACTATCAGTATACTATTTAATATAGCTTAGGACTGATCTGTGGGAATGAAAAGGGGAAAAACTATCCCAAATGATCCCTCACACTTCCATATATCCTTCGTAACCTGAATACAATAATCAACTGTACTTCCAATTATATTCATTCATATGCTGATGACTCTACCTTACACTATTCAACTAGATTTTCATACTGCCTTATGAAGCAATCACTCAAAAACTCGCGTGATGAAACCCCAGACACGGAAGCATAAATCATTCAACTGGAAATCGAAGAAGTGTTACCAAAGAGCCTCCCAGTCGGCAGTGCCAAAGTGCCACAAGCACCGCCGGCTGGGAGGATTGGATGGCCGTCCTGGAGACAGGACAGGTAGCAGAGATAAGCTTATGATCAGAGGAGCTCAATGGCGAGAAATGGTTTTCAGTGTAAGCGGAAGGCTTAGAGGTTAGATCTATGACAATCATAATGGGCTGATCTCCAAGACGGTCAGGGATCCGAGTAGGGTGTTGGACTAACCGCTCAAGGTCATTTAGGATAGAGATGACGTAGGCTTGTTCACCAGGTTGGTCAGTGAAATATGCTGAGAGCCAATGGCGGTGGTGAACGTTGAAGGGAGAGATGGATAGAATGTGTTCCACTTTAGAGGTAAGATAATAAAGAATTTAGGAAGGTCAGTAGAGGTAGGGGATAGTTATACAGCACAGAAATATTTAGTTTGAGAGTGACCGGAAAATTTAAGCCAGAAAGTTGAGAAATCAGGGAAATCAAAGTTGGGAACACGAGAGCAAGCGAGTTTGTTGTGCATATATACACAACAACCACCTTTGGTTTTTAAACTAGGATAGATAAAGTAAATAGAAACGGATAAGAGGTTCCTGGAAGTTAGTTCAGACACCTGAGTATCTGTGAGAAAAAGTAGATCAGGTGTGCTGGAGGTGGTGTTTGATAACGTGAAAGTTGGAGGAAAGACCATGAATGTTGCACAAGTTGTTTGTTAGCTGTTCAGTACATTTAGGAGTCGTTACCAGGGGTCAAGTTGCTGGGGGTATTTATGACCCCAAATCACCCCCCCCCCCGCCCCCCCCCCCCCCCCCCCTGGGACTTCGAGACTGTCGTGTGTATGCCATTATAAGTAATAAAGTTCAATACATAATAATTTAAATTAAATATAAGCAATTCACAAAACTTAATAACAACTGGTTAAAAGTTAAAATCTACCACTATTTTTTGTGACTGGCTTTCATACAATTGTAAACATATAAAAGATATTATATATATATATATATATATATATATATATATATATATATATATATATATATATATATATATATATATATATATATATATATATATATATATATATATAGTATATAAAGTAGACAAATACTCCTAAATACATAAACTAAATAACCCACGATAAATATGGTAAAACGACAACGAAAAATAAACTAAAATTCCCAATCTATTAAATAAACATTACGACCCCGCTCTAATTCACACGGTAACAGTTATTTCATTATTTTTCTAAAAGTGATTGACTTTATACGTAAATTAGGAAAAGGGGGCTTTAAATCTGCACCAGCCCCCAATATTGTATAAATATATAGTGTGTGTTTAAATCTGCACCAGCCCCCAATATTGTATAAATATATAGTGTGTGTTTAAAGGGGATGATAGCAATCCACACTGTTACTACCGAGAGTCTAAATAAATCTACCTCTTTTGTTACATTTTAAGCATTTTTAAACTCTTTTAAACCAATACGAGATTTTATATTTATTTTGCTCGTCGGCATGAAGGCTTTCTATAATGGAAAATATGCTGTCTCCGCTATTTCTGCCGACCATTAATCTACATATGCAAATCACCTGAGCTTAGCACCAATACAGTAGAATTTAGGGCATGATACAGAGATACCTTTTAGCTTAGAATGGATTAGGGTGAACGATAAGAACAAATGCATTGCCTATGGCCAGAAGTATATGGTGGCTCAACAAATATCTCGTGGTGTGAACAAATAGCCAAATGTTTAGTAAACTTAACCAACCAACGAGTATTCATGATACCTAATATTAATTTCAGTTGGTATGTCAAAACCCAATCGATGAACCCCTTGAAGTGAGGAAACAAAATCCATAGTTTAAAGAGGACGGGCGACTGAGAGGAGTCAATAAATTGAAAACAAAATGTTTCACTAAGAATATACATTCACTCAGCTAGATACATGTTCAATGCTTTCAGTTCATCAAAAAATACTCATCCAACCCATCTTGAAAATGTGTCCAACCTACCTTAGCATACAGGAGAGGTCAGGACAGGTTTCTAGGTCACCTGAAAAATAAAAATTACATAAAACAACTATATATATAACAATTATCTCCCACAGCACATATGTCCATATATTCCCAGAGATCCTTCTTAAACTGCATAAAATAGTCTAATGATAGCCAGAATAAACCCAAAATGCGTCATAATCTTCAAAAGGTAATTTATAAGAGGAAAATATCACACGCAAGTTCAGAGACTCTCTCTCTCTCTCACACACACACACACACACACACACACACACACACACACACACACACACACACACACAGAGTAATAATATCAGCCGCCAAACCTGACTATAGACACCACCACCATCATCCCCCCAGCCTTAGCTCAGCACCACACACCCTATAAAAGCCCAGCACCATATACCGGAGCTACACATAGAGGGAGACAGGCGGGGATGGTGGGGTGAGTTGAGTTATTCCCGAAGGTCCTGTCAGTTCTACCAATACCGGGTGTCGATCTCTTACCTATGACACTTCCGCCGACCGACAGCTAGGCACAAACACACGCACACACACACACAGCCCGTAGCCTAGTAGGTAGCGCTCTCGTCTCACACACGAGGGGTCGGGGGTTCAATCCCCCGGCCGGGCGGAGACAAATTGGGCTTGTCTCCTTTCATGTGTTAGCCTCAGTTCACCTAGCTGTAAATAGGTACCTGGAATAAGTGGACGACGTTGTGACGTCCCATCTGGGGTTGGCAAAATGGTACAAGGCGAGATGGGTATCATATGGTTCACCTAAGCTGATGGCTACCTAAGCCTTCGGGCGAGACGGTACCGTCTATAGTGAGAATGGTACCATACAGATCCACCCTAAGCCTTCGTTTCCGATGTCGCCAATTGGCTAAAAATACAGACTACACACACATCCACAGCCATTCCAACGATACATATAACACCTACACATATAGGAGGCGGGAAATAACGAGCATGCTCACTCCCGCAATACAACTAGAGTAAGTACAACTAGAGTAAGTACACACAGACACGCGAGAACACATATGAGCGGATACAAGCACACAAGCAAACAAACTCTTATTCGCTCTCATTTACACATACCCTGTACACATACACAAACACACTGACAAACATTCACATACACAACCAACACACATAGACAAGGCACTGTTTGTCTTGCAAACACACACACACAGACACACACACACAGTTAAGACTGTGGAGGTGAAAGGTTGTGTCCAGTGGCGCTCCTCAAAGTAGCCAGAATATAGTTACAAGGACGTCGCCGGTAGAGAAGGGGTTAAGCAGATTTCCATCGCTAGGTGTACATGGGTCACCTGTATAACAAAAGTGAGTTAATTCTCCCCAAAGAAGGTCGTGGATGTAGGTGGCCTCCAGTCTGGCCGGCAATCAAGATTAATAGCTCCGTCCACTCTCTATTGGTACACGTCATACCTTATTTGTTACAGTGTTTGATATATTGTGTACTGCATGTCTTAATAGCGCCGTCCACTCGCTCCATGCCACCTTATGTATTGGCCCACACCAGACCTGGATGGGGATAAATGTCTTAAAACAGTAGGCTGAATGGGACCGAATGGATACATGCCAGAGAAAGAGAGAAAAGGAGAGATAATAAGCTGGTGACCCCTCTTAATAGCGCTGTCCACTCGCTCCATACCACCTTATGTATTGGCCCACACCAGACCACTCTATCCCCGTACACGTCATACCTTATTCTGTACAGTGTCTGATATATTGTGTACTGTATGTGGGTGAGGCTGGTTCGGTCCAGAGTGAGGCTTGGCATCCTCTACCCAACCTTAGCCGTTTCTGTCTGTCTCTATTCCTGTACTACTATTCCTACTTCGGGGGCGGGTGGCTAGGAATCCTCCTCCCCTTGCAAAAATGACCTACTTGACAAGAGGGAGAAATGGGCGATGGAACAGGACAACGGTCCTGGACTCTAAGAATTGGAACTTTAAATGTTGTTTCTGTTCGGGCTCTGTCTAGAGTCGGCCACCCCCAGCTATGGGGTATGTGCCTGAGTATAAACATACATACATACAACATGTCGTACCGGTATTGTGTATGCCAATCCGGGGATACATATTATTCGCCTCTTATCTGCTTTACGTATCTTACTTCTTTATTGGAATACGTCACATCTTAGTTGTTGTTTCCGATACCTCTCCTTGTGTATTGTACATCATACTATGTATGTTAACACGTGGATACCTAATACACCTTACTTACATGATATACCTATAGTGTCTTAAATAATGACTCACACCAGAACCCTTTATGGGGACAAGTCTCATTATATTATGTACAGTGTGTGGTATGGTGTATCCTCCCTGTCGTCCTGTGTTAGTCAAGCCCTGGATACATATTATAGTATTACCTCCGTCAACGAAGCTGGACGGAGATTGTTTTCGCCTACGTCTGTTTGCCTGTCTGTCTGTAAACAAAATATCTCACAAAGGTATGAACCGATTTTCACGGAATTCGGTTGACAGATAGGATATGCATTATGCACCAAGAAAGAAGTGATTCCATTTAGGAGTCATCGGTAGAGCGCATACTTCCGCCAAGAATGTGTTCAGTTTTGAAAGAACATTTAGGATTTAGTGAAATAATTAAAAACGTTGATTACCAGAATTAGATATTACAGTAGGTAAGTAGAGCATAAATTGATGATTAGCGTAAACAGTTACATTCTGAGGCAGTATCCAACATTCCTTCAATAACTCTCGACTGATTTCACGATAGAAAGAACTTAGTACCTAACTAATCATACTAATCATACCTGGAGAGCGAGAGTGAGAGAGAGAGAGAGAGCACACGACGCATCAGCAGCAACTTATTCTCGTGTAATTCCGGAATGAGTCCTAGGAATGTGAACAATGAGATTGGCAATTAGAGGGCGTCCGAGTGGTCCATCCGTCGGGGGACCAATTAAAGCCGTAATGGCAGTGACCGCCCGGGCCGGGATATACTGGGGGGCCGGAGACACATTTCACTTCCTCCACCACCACCACCACCGGCCACTATCCATCCACTCTCTCACTACCATCTTTCCACTTCTTCCTCTCCAGCACCTCCACCTCCACCTCTCCTTCTCTCCCTATCTTCCCTACTTTCCTGACTCCCTTTCTACTCTCTCTTCCTCCCCTTCCCTTGTATTCTTCCTTTCTGGCATCCTTCCTACCATCCCTTCATTTAGTATTAACCCCTTTTCCCTTCTTCTTTTTATAGCACCTCCACCTCTCCTTCTCTCCCTGTCTTTCCTACCTTCCTGACTTCCTTTCTACTACTTATTCCCTCCTTTCCCCTATTGTCCTCCTAGTTGGCATCCTTCCTACCACCCTTCATTCTTTTATTGCCCCCTTTCCCCTTCTTCCTCTCCAGCACCTCCACCTCTCCCTGTCTTCCCTACCTTCCTGACTTCCTTTCTACTACCTATATTCCCTTTTGTCCCCCTTCCTTATTTCCCTACCCCCTATCCCCAGCTTCTTTTCCAGCACCTCCATCTCCCCTTCTCTCCCTGTCTTCCCTACCTTCTTGACTTCCTTTCTACTACCTATTCGCTCCCTTCCCCTGTGTTCCTCCTTTCTGGCATCCTTCCTACCACCCCTTCGTTCTTTTATTGTCTTTGTTCCTCTCCTTCCATTTTAGCACCTCTCTCTCTCTCTCTCTCTCTCTCTCTCTCTCTCTCTCTCTCTCTCTCTCTCTCTCTCTCTCTCTCTCTCTCTCTCTCTCTCTCTCTCTCTCTCTCTCTCTCTCTCTCTCTCTCTCTCTCTCTCTCTCTCTCTCCTGACTTCCTTTCTGCCACCTCCTATTCTTTCCTCTTTCTCCTTTATTCTTTCCAGCACCTCCTTCTTCCTTTTTCTTCCTACTTTCCATATCTTATGTCCTAAGTTCACCTCTCCCCATCAACCCTATCTTTCTCTTATGCTCGCTCCCATCCTCCTTCCTCCTCTTCCCCCTCCTCTTCCCCCTCCTTCCTCCTCTTCCCCCTCCTTGCCTCCTCTTCTCCCTCCTTCCCTTTTCTTCTCTCCTTCCCTAGTTTCCCCCTCCTCTCCTCCTCTTCCCCCTCCTTCCCTCCTCCTTCCCTCCTCTTCCCCCCCTTCCCCCCTTCCCTCCTCTTCCCCCTCCTTCCCTCCTCTTCTCCCACCCTTCCCTCCATGCGGCATATGGAGTGTATGCAGGTTTATGTAGTCAACTGTACATTTTTGCTTTACTTCTTCGCGTTCTACAGTATAATTAATCGTATTAACCTCGCAACAGTGCAGAATAAGCAATCATATTTGTTTAAAAACTGTGCATAATGGAGGGCAGAACTTCTCCTTTGTAATTATATGAGAAGATTGATATAAGCGTAAAAATGAAACACATCAAATCTTAGAACATGACACAATGTTTGTGAGGAAGGAAGGGGTTGAAGGGGAGTAGGGGAGGACGGAGGGGTTGAAGGGGAGGACGGAGGGGTTGAAGGGGAGGACGGAGGGGTTGAAGGGGAGTAGGGGAGGACGGAGGGGTTGTAGGGGAGGACGGAGGGGTTGAAGGGGAGTAGGGGAGGACGGAGGGGTTGAAGGGGAGAAGAGGAGGAGGGAGGGGTTGAAGGGGAGTAGAGGAGGACGGAGGGGTTGAAGGGGAGGACGGAGGGGTTGAGGGCGAGTAGGGGAGGATGGAGGGGGTGAAGGGGAGTAGTAGGGAGGACGGAGGGGTTGAAGGGGAGGACGGAGAGGTTGAAGGGGAGGACGGAGGGGTTGAAGGGGAGGACGGAGGGGAGTAGGGGAGGACGGAGGGCTTGGAGGGGAGTAGGGGAGGACGGAGGGGTTGAAGGGGAGTAGGGGAGGACGGAGGGGTTGAAGGGGAGGACGGAGGGGTTGAAGGGGAGGACGGAGGGGAGTAGGGGAGGACGGAGGGGGAACATTGATCATTAAGGGGGCATGGTTCATTTTGTGGTCGATATTTTAATATAGTAATTATTTTTCCCTCCCTAGACCTCCATCAAACTTAACAAAAACATCCATTAGATCCTCGTACGAGATTAATTTGTACATTTTTCGTTAGAAAAGTTTCACGGCCGAAGGCCGGTTCCTCCACAATTACAGGCTCACTATCGCTCGCCAGGAAAAAATCGACATTCTAAAGGGCACGAAAGGTCTTAATATTGACAAAGAAATGGGGCGAAAGGTCTTAATTCGACATACTAATGGGGCAAACGTCTTAAAATGTCAAAACTAATGGATATAAGCATGAGGAAGAAGGAGACCAGAAAAATGGCCCATCTCCCCTTAAGCAAACAGAATGAGAACAACTACTTGCTTATTGTAACTTTGTCATCATACACGAAAATATTAATGTCAATATCATTACCCACTATTTGATTTGGAAAGTTATTACTAGTGATATGAAATATTGACCAAGGACTATTGACGTTTTCAAGATACCAATAACATCATATTAAGGTCCACCTTAGTAGGTTTTAGTCTCCTAAATGGCGGTATGTTAGAGAGCTGTCCTCCTCCCTGTATTGTGAAGGACCTGTAGGGGGTAGGGGGGTAGTAACTGAGCGTCCTGGTGACTTGTGGCCCCTTCCATTACAATGTGGTCAGCTCCGGTAGATTTATACTGACCGCCACGACTACTGCCTCACCCCTTATAGGCCTCCCCTTACCCTTATCAATCCCTCTAGCCCTGGTCCACACAATCAATCACAATCATATTCATCTATTATCACCAAGTATACCAATAACAAATCCTATAGCTTGTGGACTTAAAGCTATAAATGCCTCCGTGCGTCTGGGATAACGGGGTTCCTGGCAGAGTGACCAATAATGGCATCTGGTCTTGACCGGTGACCAGTTTCTGATATATACACCGACAGTCATAAATAGTCGCTGATCAGGACGACGCCGGACATTAAAGTCACAGGCAACCCCATTCATATTGCACTGACGTAGATCTTCATTATGTCGTATGGGGGCGGGTGGTCAGTGAGAGGGAGTCACAAGGAGTTACAATGAATAATAAGTATCTCGGAGACTTTGCGTTCCATTCCGAGGAGATACTCGAATTGTACAAAGGAGTACAAAGGAAATCAAGCAACAACAGATCTAGTGACTCTTCTAGGTTGCTTGTCCTCCAAAACACTGAGGATCAAGTGTCCAAACAGTGGTTCAGAGTGGGTAAGGGAACATTGGAAAGGGAATTACTGCCCTGGAACTAATGTCCGTGGCAGGATTAGGAAGTTAGTAGAGGACAGATGGGTTAGTAACTGAGGGGGGGATAAAATAAAGTTATTCATTTACAAACGCAGTCAGTCGCGGGTTTGATGAGAGATATTTGTCTAGGCGGAGTTTAAATGAATCAACGGTGATGCAGTCTATAACGTTTCGGGGAAGCCCATTCCACAAGTTGACAACTCGATTGAAGAAGAAATTCTTAGATTCGTGCGAGTTAAAAGATTTACCAATAATTTTGCAACCGTTTCCCCGCGTGTAATTAGATTGGTCGATAGTGAAGTACTTACTACAGTTCATATTGTCGATGCCTTTGATGATTTTAAACACTTGAATTAAGTCACCTCTTAATCTGCGCTGGGTTAAAGGAAATAGATTTAATTCTCTAAGACGCTCTTCGTATGGTTTGTTCTTTAGGCTAGGTATCATTTTGGTAACTCTACGTTGAACTCGTTCTAGCTTGTTTATATATTTTTGGTAATAAGGGCACCAGGATTGAACGCAGTATTCCAGAAGAGGGCGGACTAAGGAATTGTAAAGGGTTAGGATAACTTCTTTGGATTTATGCTCAAATGACCTGCCTATAAAGCCAATTATTTTGTTTGCCTTCTTAACAACTTCTGAACATTGTTGACTCGGTTTTAGGTTACTCGATATTGTTACTCCCAGATCGGTTTCTCTGTTTATATTCTTAAGCTGAGTGCCATTCATCGAATAGTTTGCTTTCTCATTTAGGTATCCGACATGTAGTACTGTAGTAGTGGAGGGAGAGAGACTGTTTAGTGCACTACACTCATTACAGAGTGTACTAAATACTATTTACTCTCTTCTTGAATGGCTCCACTACAACTTCTGAGGGAAATTTATTCCAGGTAGAACAGATCTTATGTGTAAAAGTTTCCACAAGTAGTAATGCTGAACCTTTTCAATTCTAATTTCCAGCCATGGTTGCGTGTTGTATTCATATTGAGGCTAAACATCTTGCTATAATCCACATTGTCAAACCCATTAAGTATTTTAAATACTTCAATGAGCTGACCTCGTAGTCTGCGTGTCTCAAGGGAAAGAGATGAAGAGCTCTCAACCGGTTCTCATAGCGCAGTCTTATAATCGATGGAATAAGCTTTGTAACCCTAGCTTGTACTCTTTCGAGAGAGAGAGAGAGAGAGAGACGAAAAGCTACTCGAGAGGTACAGAAACTTAATTTGTTTTAGCATAAGGCCAATTGAAGACTCACATTAGGAATACATAATTTAGGTTTTGAGGAACGTGTTAATTAGTTAGTAGATTTCATAATATAATCGGCATCAACATCTAGAATGAATTTATTGCATAAAATGGGAGTAAAAGAATATTGATAACAATAGAAGTTTAAAATATCAATTTAAAAAAATGTCGGCAGTGTTCCATCTCTGTTTTCTGAAGTGTCGTCTTGAAGGTGGGTCACTTAAACATTGTAGAGTCAGTCGGCTTTGGTTCGTCTTGAAGGTGGGTCACTTAAACATTGTAGAGTCAGTCGGCTTTGGTTCGTCTTGAAGGTGGGTCACTTAAACATTGTAGAGTCAGTCGGCTTTGGTTCGTCTTGAAGGTGGGTCACTTAAACATTGTAGAGTCAGTCGGCTTTGGTTCTTTTCACCAACAAGCCATTTCACATCCATTCATCTTACCTCGGTCAAAATAATCGATTGGAGTAACGTTAATAAACCTAACTTTATCTACCCTATTTTCATGGATGGCCTTAACTAGCCAAACCTACAATAACTAAACTTCACAGAGTGGACACAGCAACTGCAATGTGAACGAATAGACGTACAAGGAATGGAAGCCTGAGCGAAACGACCATTAACCAGTCCCTCCTGTCCGTCCGTGCCACTGTCGCTTCACCTGACAGGTAGGTATTAATGACGGTGGGGAAAAAGTTAGTTGGAGGGTGTGTGTTGGGGTTGAATTCCTTTTTTCACCTCGTCTTTGGTCGCACGCTTTCTTTATTCAAGTTTATTAAGGGGACTTTAGACTTGTTTGACGGGTTAAATAGCATGGGAGATCCAAATTGAAATGCGTGTATATCTGGGATTTTCTGTCAGGATCAGATGTACCTTGCTTTTTAGTGAATGTAATATGGATACAAATTCGTTCAGAGGATAGTAATTTACAATCCGGAGAAAATTACTTTTAGTTATAAATAGTTAAGTTCAATAGTATAATAGTACCTGCCGCTAGCATTCTTTGAAATTAGTGTACATTGAATATAACATTATCTCTTATTATAAAGCCTGATATCAAAATATCGAAAAACTAAATCATAACAGAGACTTGAATACAATGCACTTTTAATTTGACTTAATATTTGCTTACATTTGTTACAGTAATGAATACAAACTAGCTGCAACATGTACAGTAACTAAGTAAAATACAAACTAGCTGCAACATGTACAGTAACTAAGTATAATACAAACTAGCTGCAACATGTACAGTAACTAAGTATAATACAAACTAGCTGCAACATGTACAGTAACTAAGTATAATACAAACTAGCTGCAACATGTACAGTAACTAAGTATAATACAAACTAGCTGCAACATGTACAGTAACTAAGTATAATACAAACTAGCTGCAACATGTACAGTAACTAAGTATAATACAAACTAGCTGCAACATGTACAGTAACTAAGTATAATACAAACTAGCTGCAACATGTACAGTAACTAAGTATAATACAAACTAGCTGCAACATGTACAGTAACTAAGTATAATACAAACTAGCTGCAACATGTACAGTAACTAAGTATAATACAAACTAGCTGCAACATGTACAGTAACTAAGTAATATATGCCAGGAATCTGTACAAATACACATGTACATGTTAATACGTAATATACTGTATAGGTAAACATAGCACACAAACACACATATTCAGATGCACCGATTCTCACTTTAACTAGAATAAAAACATAAAATACATGAAAAAACATATCAAGAGATACCGATTTCTTCACTAACTAAAAAAAATAAAAATAAAAATAAAACAATATATAAGGCACATATCCATAACGCACCGAGTTTTTCTTCAGCCTACGTAAACACACTCACACACGTAAACACACACACACACACACAAACACACACACACACACACACACACACACACACACACACACACACACACTCTCACCCAGCCACAAACCGCCTTGCTCCAGCCCCCCATAAAAAGCGTCGTAAACTTGAAACTATGGATTCTAAATGCAAATATGTGTGCCTGGTCTGAGAGGGGGATCCCGGCTTCGTCATCACTGCTTTACATAATGGCCGCCACCCGCCTCACATTCTGATTATGGCCTGGGTATTCTCAGACAACTCTTAAGGGGGAGTAAGAGTTTTTGTTCTAAAACCCTTTCTCCTTCATTGTTTTTTAGAATGTAAGACGTTCGGCCCCTTAGTTTGGTGATCTTAAGACTTTACGCCCCATTTCTTTGTCAACATCAAGACATTTTGTGCCATTCAGGTGCCGATCTCCTCCTGGCAAGCGATAGCGAGCCTGTATTTTAGGAGGAACCGGCCTTTGGCCGGAACATTTTCCTACCAAAAAAATATACAAATTATCTTGATGGGGGGTCTAGGTGGTGTTCTTTACAGCTTGATGGAGGTCTAGGGAGGAAACTAAAAAAAATAAATAAATAATTATAATAATTATAATAATACAAAAATAAAACAATAAGCAAATAAATAGGCCCATCTCCCTTTAAGCTTGGGGTCTCGTGATTTACATTGGAAGAGCTAGTGTGTTTTGTGGGAGGGGGAGGGGAGGGGGGTGGGGGAGACTTGGGGGGCCGTATTTTAAACGCCCACCTCATACCAAAGAAATCGCCCGAGAAAAGCTATTTGGTTGATGTGAAACGAGGCTATAGTACAGAATACAAGGTGAATCTACCGTAAGAAGGCATCTACACGAATATGTAGTTTTGAAATCTATGAATAATTAATGTTCTTCTATATAGAGTATATCACTGGTTATCTTTGTTATTGTCTGCCAACTCATTCTAATGATATCTAATAGAAAACATAACTATAACATATTTATCGAATATATTGTATAATGCAGTTGTATGGTTGAAGTCACATATTAAATACCTTTACCTCTCTTAGTGTTCGTTAGGTAAAGTTCGTATCGTCCCTTCCCTCAAATCTAGTTATTTAGGATCATAGATCACCGAGTGAGTCCTTTATGTTCACCCATACTTCTTTTAAGGTTATCATTTATTCCAAGTACATTTATTTGTTATTTCCATTGTTCATTATTCTTTCATGTACTGAACTTTCGATTAAAATGTTACATAAAGTGCGCCCATAAATTACAGCTCCAGTGAGGGAAGTGGGCCGTGTTTTACTGCGCTACATTCATACATGCAAATGAGGCCAGCGGCTCACATAAGAAGCCGCCTCAAAAAGATTTGTAGGCAAATTTAATTTCGGCTGGATTTCCTCGGCAGCTTGATACAGTGAAATGGATATGGCAATTTTACAATTCGTAAGACATGCGCAATTGTGGGGAAGGAGACGCGGGGTCGAGGAATGTCGGGGAAGAACTCCACACAAAACCCAGAGGTCGGGGAAGGAGGAGCGGGGTCCAGGAATGTCGGGGAAGAACTCATCACCAAACCCAGAGGTCGGGGAAGGAGGCGCGGGGTCGAGGAATGTCGGGGAAGAACTCCACACCAAACCCGGAGGTCGGGGAAGGAGACGCGGGGTCGAGGAATGTCAGGGAAGAACTCCACACCAAACCGGAGGTCGGGGAAGGAGACGCGGCTTCCATGAATGTCGGGGAAGAACTCCACACCAAACCCAGAGGTCGGGGAAGGAGGCGCGGGCTCCAGGAATGTCAGGGAAGAACTCCACACCAAACCCGGAGGTCGGGGAAGGAGGCGCGGGGTCCAGGAATGTCGGGGAAGAACTCCACACCAAACCCAGAGGTCGGGGAAGGAGGCAAAGGGTCCAGGAATGACGGGGAAGAACTCCACACCAAACCCAGAGGTCGGGGAAGGAGATGCGGGGTCCAGGAATGTCAGGGAAGAACTCCACACCAAACCCGGAGGTCGGGGAAGGAGGCAAAGGGTCCAGGAATGTCGGGGAAGAACTCCACACCATACCCAGAGGTCGGGGATGGAGGCGCAGGGTCCAGGAATGTCGGGGAAGAACTCCACACCAAACCCGGAGGTCGGGGAAGGAGGCGCGGGGTCCAGGAATGTCAGGGAAGAACTCCACACCAAACCCGGAGGTCGGGGAAGGAGACGAGGGGTCCAGAAATGTCGGGGAAGAACTCCACACCAAACCCGGAGGTCGAGGAAGGAGGTGCGGGGTCCAAGAATGGAACCCCAAGAAGGCTGCTCAAGGACAGGATATTGTGCAAGGGTTTTGCAGGGATATAACGGGTTGGGATTAGAATCGGGAGAGTGATTTGGATTAGGGAGATAACGACTGGTAGTTTAACTATTTAAAAATCAAGATTGTGGCTACAATGTGAAACTCTCTAATCCAAGAGTGAACCGATTTTCCCAGTATTTCTTCTACTAAACAAGTAAGCTTTGGAACTCTCTCCCTCAATCTGTCTTTCCCTCATTTTATGACTGAAACTACTTCAAACTCCGTGTGTCCCGACATTATAACTCTAAGGTACAGTTCCGGCCAAAAGTTTCTTGACTCGTCTGGCAGCATTTGGCAGCTCATATTGGGGGAAATGGGATTGGAGTTGAGGGGGTTCTCTCCACCCTACCTGAGTGATATGACAGAGGTATTCTGATTGGCTGACAGAACAACATAGTTAATACAGTTTAAATTTATGGACGTATATACGTAGTTCACAGATATAGTGATTTTGGTATTATTTTTTGTTTGCCACAAGCAAATTTAATCCTTTCATGTAAAAGGTATTGATTTAAACCAACATCAATATCGTGAACGAGTAACGATCACAGCGGTAATCTGTGCTTCAAGATTAACAATATTAGACCAGGATAGATGGATTTATCATATTTAGCCCTCAACAAACTTGTTTTTAAATTTAGGATAAATCTTTGGCGTGTGAAACAGTTTTCTTAATTGTATAATGAATAAATGCGTCCTGAAGAACAGGTATTAGTTGTTGAACATAACAGGGAATTAATTTCTTCATTCCCTAATATATATTCATATGTAAGCCCTATACTATATGCTTCCTACTAATGAATACATTCACATAAAGGTCTTCATTATAGCTCATCAACCCTTTGAAGACCATGACGCATTTTAACAGTTTTTTTCTGGCTATCCTTGGACGATTTTATACAGGTTAAGAAGGAACTGTGGGGATTCAAAAGCCAAAGATTATCTCAAATAGACCTTTAACTACCATTCATCCTTCCGAATCTGAATATAATCGTCTAATAATAACGAGAACCCTAAAAGGAAATGCGGCATCGTGTTTATAAGGGGTAACTTTTCCCAGACCCATCTTAATATTGACAATATGGACCATACACAATCTCAAAAACACGCAATACAGACAAGCGTAAGCACAATCACACGTATATTAGTTTATCTCTCTCTATCACTCACTCACACACACACACACACACACACACACACACACACACACTTTAAACAAATTGAGACACAGCCAGATATATAATTAACTCTTTATCCACTCACAACCCTAACATTAATATACACAGGTTAATGCAAACATGCATACCCATAAACACACGCCTATGCCCAAAATGTCTTAAAAATGCATTACCTCATCCTCTCTCTCTCTCTCTCACACACACAAACAGAAACACACAGAAACACACACAAGCACACGTAGACAACAATATACACTAGTTCGCCCTTAGAGACAACAACATTACCCTCCAGTCCCAGTTTTCTCTCACCCATTTGAATTGCGCTGCCGTGTTAATCGGGAGACACTAAATTAGCATGAAATTGGATGATATAAGAGAGAAAAAAAACGTGATTGGGTTCCCTTCGTTCATGATTGCCTAATTTGCGTTCATTACTGCATTGTGCCAACTTTCTGTTCTCATTAACCAAGTGTTTCGCTATTGTCAAGACATTCTTACTTAATTGCTTGTATGTGTTTGTATGTAATTATCTGTGTATTGTGTACTGTGCATTTTGAAGTGAGAGCGTATGTGCGTATATGTAAATTACGTAGTGTGGAGAGAGAGAGAGAGAGAGAGAGAGAGAGAGAGAGAGAGAGAGAGAGAGAGAGAGAGAGAGAGAGCAGTAGCTTCTGATGGTCCATAAAACACTGTGTATTGCTAATCTAACTAGAAAGTACTTAATAGTGATGCTAACCTATACCTAGTGTGTTATAGTCTATCCATTATAATTGGGTAACAAATCATGACCACTAACCTCTATAACTCAAAAACTACTAGAATATTCCAGCTAACATTTCTACCATTTTGGAAGAGTCAGCCAGGGAATAGGTGTGGAGACTTACAGCCCATTTGGTAGCGCCACTTTTCATTTACAGAGGTTAGAATTCACGATTTTGACCCAACCTAGACTAAACCGACTATAGTAGATAAGGTTATGGTGCTGGTGGAATGATCCCTCGGCCTTTATTAAGTGTTGTGATCTCTAACCTCTTCTGTACCGCCGACGTCTTTCTTTATTATATTTCACCTACATTTAGACGATTTTGTGAAACTTAGGAAGGATATGTGGTAGCTAAAAGGAGTATTTGAGATATGGATGCTTAGCCTTACGTTTGTTGATAACCATCGTATGGGAATATCTGAAATAAGTTTATTAAATCGTAGTCTAATTGAAAGAGCTAACAGATGAGGTGAGAGCATAACTAAAAACATGTACGAGATCATTTGAAACATTTGAACTGAGATAATAATGGAAAGAAATTAAACTTACATTCATTTAATTATGCCACTACTTGTTATTTAAATGTTCAAGCAAGAGGGCATGTTATTAGTCTGTTATAGCTTACATGAACATGGATGAAGTATTAGAACTACAGTATGTTGTAATGGTCAGTATTTTCGGAGGTTATCACTGACAGAGGTTAACAGTAGCAGAGATCGTCAGAAGTGTATATATCTGTCAGCAGTGGCAGGGATCAGCGAACACTGGGTCTAGAGTGCCACACATGAGGCCTGGTCATCCCTTGTGACACAAAATGTCACTTAATACCAACCAAGGAAACCAATTAAAGATCCCAGACAAAGTTTTCCCGAGCTGGACCGTGAACAGGGGGGGGGGGGGGGGGGAAGGGGGAGGGGGTCAGGAGGGAGGCCAAGGGGGTTGGAGGGGGGAGACAGGAGGTAGGCCAAGGCTCCTCACACGAGACAGGGGTGCGACAATTCTATTTTCTGGGCGTGAAAAACAGAGAATTCCTCTCAGATCCTATTTATCACAATCAGTCCTTATCAAGGTTACCAGCCACCAGCAGCCGGCGACCCGAGAGTGTTTCTTTGTCACACAGATTGGTCATCCCCAGTGGGTTAAGCCCCCCCCGCCCTCCACCTCCACCTACATTCCCCTTCCCTCCCCCTACCCACCCCTCCCCTTCCTACTACCTCTTCCCCTTCCCTCTCTCCTACCTCCTCCCCTTCCCTTCCCCCCGGAAGGCCCTCTACTAATCAAAGGGGTAAAATCTATCTCAATTAACCCTTTGACTCCCGCAATTCCTTCCTAAACTGAATATAATCGAATAATAGTAGCCAGAATAGTAATAAGAAAGGTGTGAATATGAGATCAAAGAGTGATCTGTGGAGAAATATGATGCAATTAATTTGTAAACATGATCTTGTAGGGGGTTGAGAAGGATTATATTTCTGTCCACGCAATTCTAATAGAATCTTTGAACATATATCGACAACGTCAATATCTTAGCTTTAGCATTCATGGCCGTTAACCTCTTCTGTACCGGCAACGTCTTATTAATTTTATTCTGATTACTATTAGACGATTTTCTTCAGTTTAAAATGGACCTCCAGCAATTAAGAGGCTTCAAACTATCTCACCTAACCCTTTTTACTACCGCAGATCCTTTTTAAAATGCACAATATCATCTAAATAGAGCTAGAATATAATTAAAATTACGTCGCCAGTACGGAAGGGGTTAAGAAATTGTAGACTGACAAACAAAAAACTATTATAATTAAAATAATAATAATGTTACTAATAATAATTAAAATAATAACAATAATAATATAAATACATAATAATAACAATACTAATAATAAACAATAAACAAGGAGTCGGTAAATGTGCATTGAGATAAACAACGCAGACATTTAGTTTGAGAGTGACGAGAAACCTTTAGCCAGAGAGTGGAGAATTCAGAAGAATTGAAGTTGGAAAATCGAGAGAAAGCAAGATGGTTGAGCACATATATGCAACATATGTTCCACCTTTGGCATGAAACTGAAGATAGAGATAGTAGGAGGATACAGCGAAGGGTTTGCTGCCAGTAGTCCCAGACATCTGGGTTTCGGTGAGAAAGAAAAGATCAGGATTGACGGAGGAGAATTGGTATACCACAAAGTGGAAGTTAAAGGAAAGGCCACGAATGTTGCAGAGATTGACAGTAAGAGCAGAAGGTAGTGGTCCAGAGCATTTTGAGGAGTCAAGAATATATATATATATATATATATATATATATATATATATATATATATATATATATATATACAGTATATACACAATACAACTAACCCTAACACCATCCACCAACACCATTACCGAACTCAGACCAATTCTGGAAAATCCAGCAACATTTTCCCTCCCTCGTCTTACAGCATTTCTTGTTTATGGGATTTAGCGAGAGGAGCGGAGGAGGGCCGCTGGTCAAAGGCATTACGAAAAATCAGGGATGACAATTTCCATCTGGCGCGGCCTCCCTGTCACCCTCACTTGGTGGGCCTCTCACCACCAGTCTTATGTGAGGGATAGACTTTCAGGTCACTCTCTCTCTGATGTGGTCGCTAGATACAGGATCACTCTCTTGGGATACATTTCAAGGTATTGCAATATGCGAATATAATCAGTATATATATATATATATATATATATATATATATATATATATATATATATATATATATATACACTGTATAAGCCACTGAGGATCCACTTAAGTGGAGAAATGCTTGGCAAAATTTTAGATTGTGGCAGCACTTTTTTAATAATTATGACCACAGATTGGGGCTCTCGTAAAGAGACTTCAATCTAAAACTACATTTTTAAGGTTCTATTTTATTCCTCTGGTTGTTCCTTTATTAAAAGTACTGAGGTCTTCGCAAGAAGTTTCAGTCTTTCCTTCCATTTTTCTAATATCCTTGGCTCCTACTTGCAGACACCAACCTTTTGGTGGGTCTGTATTTTAATCAGCATTTTATCCGCATACACTTAGAATGATACAAACATTCTAACACCATTTGTTATTGATAAATAAGTTTTCTTTATCTTTGCTACTAGCATTGTTTGTTATATATAATGTTTTCTACGTATCTTATAGGACTTTAATATTGTGAGAACCGCACGTCCTTAGCCACATTAATACCCCGGGAACTGTCCTTTTATAACATATATACCGCCCCTCCCTCCCTCCCTCCCTCCCTCCTCCTCCTCCTCCTGCAGCGTACCCTTCGGCGAGGGGGGCCCAGCCTCAGACCCTTCAGTAAACAGGAGGGACAACGGCAGGCATGGTGTGTGTCCTTCGTTAATATATATAATAACAAAGTTGGATTATTATGTACATATTTGATAAGATAGATGTGGTGGTCTATGGGGGGGGGGGGATACTAGAGTCCATCTCAAGTGATGCAAGAACGTTGTAATCCTTTCAAGATCCAATACGCATTTCTTTTCTGTGTGTGTGTGTGTTTTTTTTGTTTTCTATTATAGACGATTTTATTCAGATTAGGAGGGGTAAACGGAAGTTAGAGGGTTAATCGAGATAGTCTTTACCCTTATAATTCACACAGATCATTCCTAAACTGTATAAAATAGTCTAATGATAGCCAGAATAAAGTGTCCAAATGCGTCATAATCTTCAATGGGTTAACAGTTGTTCCTGCTTATTCTCCAAATGCTTGCGTTAAAGGCAGGATGGTGAAAACCGTCCCGATCGTGGTGTTTCTATAAGGGATCGGTAGCGGCGGTGGTCCGTGTTTTGATTCCTCTCTCAATCTGTGTTCCCGGAATCAATACAGCGGCGGAGGACGAGCCAGCGACATTTTTCATCATCTAATTCGCCTTCCGTGTGTTGTCGTAATCCAGTGGCGTGTAAGAAAACAGGAGTGGACAAAGGGAATATCGGGATTTCAGGAATGGAAGGCAAACACACTCATTGATGCGACGAGGGGGGCGGTGCAGTGAGAGAGAGAGAGAGAGAGAGAGAGAGAGAGAGAGAGAGAGAGAGAGAGAGAGAGAAGAGAGAGAGAGAGAGAGAGAGAGAGAGAGAGAGAGAGAGAGAGAGAGAGAGAGAGAGAGAGAGAGAGAGAGAGAGAGAGAGAGTCGATCTTCGCAAATATGGTGAAAAAATTATATAAAGGTGAGAGGGAGGGGGAGATGGACAACACATAGGAAAGGGAATATACTCTGTTTCTTCTTAGCTGACGATAAATTAAGTCCCTCTGCATCATATCAAGACCAAGATTATACAATTAGCACCCTATTTCACTACAAAATCTTTAAATTAACTGAGAAATCTAAATGGGAACTTTACAATTCACCGTCAGTTGGAAAGGAACAGACGAAAGTAGAGAAGGAGGCATAACCAAGTAAGGGAAAAAATAATGAGGACGAACAGAAGGATGTGGCGAAGAAAGATTAAACGGAGGAGACAAGAGAAGGGAGGGAGAAGGGGGGGGGGAGAGAGAGAGAGAGAGAGAAGGGAGAGGGGGGGGGGGGGAGGAAAGCTGATTGAAGGGAGAATAAGTGCAAAAACAAACACCCCGGGAGAGAAAACACAGGGTGGACAGCCAGACTAGAGGAAAGAAAATCCAGATCAAGAGAGAGCGGCCGCACCCTGAACAAAAGTCTTTAACAGTTTTGTATTCAATATATTTTAGATATATTTGCACGGTCATTTATTAAATGCTATGTATAAATAACAATGCTATGTATAAATAACAATGCTATGTATAAATAACAATGCTATGTATAAATAACAATGCTATGTATAAATAACAATGCATTCATGAACATCTATAATATATAAAGACATCTGGTCATTATATATATATACAGATAAAGATAAAGAGACACAGTATTTACTTATTCGATATAATATCTTACTGGTTTGTCAACTATGCACTAATCAAAATTAGTAAATTAATATGCATATACACAATCTCACGTTCTTATCACTATAAAGGACATTAGGCACTTTCGCATCCAAGTCAAAATATAATTGAGTTCGATGGCACAGTGTGATACGTGGAATTTATACCGTACTGAATATTACAGGACTTTCAGGGGTCTTGAATATATTTTGAAGGGGGGTCTAGCGGGTGTTTGTTGAGGATTGATGGAGGTCTAGCGAGGAAACTAAAAAGTAAATGAATAAATACATAAATAGAATAAATTAATAAATACATAAATACATAAATACAAATAAATACATAAATACAATAAATACATAAATAGAATAAATGAATAAATACAATAAATACATAAATACAATAAATACATAAATACATAAATACAATAAATACATAAATACATAAATAGACCAAACAAACAAAATCCACAACCCCCTTAAGATGAAACAAGGTCAGCCTGAAAACAAATATATATATATATCTTATTTTGTGTTTACTGCACAATATCGCACACAAGGAACGAGCGTGAACATTCAAACGGAAGACATTTCAGGAACGAGGATCAATGTATGTTTCTTGCTGCCGATAGCTTCCTAAATGTCAAAGCAATTACGTGTTCCTGCATTATACCAGATGGATGCTGTCTCGGATCTTGGTTCACATTTACGTCTAATGGTAGGTAGCACAAGAGCCAAATTGTACGAGACCTTTCTACACATACATACTATTTACATTAAAGTTCTTGTATGCCCTTCACTACAAACCAAATATTAGTAGTTTGCAAATAACATGGTTCATAAAGTGCGTGATGTTATGTTACAATAACTTTTCCGAAAATTCTCAAAATCGCCAAACTAGTGAACGAACGTCGTAACATTTCCAAACTAATGTGGCTAAACATGAGGGAAAGGGGGTCTAGAAAAAGCTTATACCTTCCCCTTAATAGCGTTTAACATTAACCTAACCAAACACAACATACCTGCAATGTATTTCCTTGTGTACGACTAGTATCCTTGAACACATTAACACTATAAATGGTACAACAGATTACAAAGACAAGTTACACATCTATCTATAATGTCAATATTATGGTTTGACTCTCTCTCTCTCTCTCTCTCTCTCTCTCTCTCTCTCTTCCTCCCCCCCCCCGCCCCCACTGGTCAGCTACCCAACACCTTAATTTGACACACTTGAGTTGCTTCCATTAGTTGAGATTGAAGTGTCCGACTCCACTTCAAAGACAGCAACATGAACCAGGGGAAGAGGAGGGGGAAAGGGGCGGGGGGGTGGGGGGGGGGGGGGGGAGGTAGAAGAGGAAAGGCGGGGGAGGGAGGGGAAAAGAGGAATGGGGTGGGGGGGGGGGGGAGAGAAGAGGAGAGGGGAAGGGGAGAAGAGGAAAGGAGGGAGG
Organism: Paralithodes platypus; assembly: GCA_032716605.1. Lineage (NCBI taxonomy): Eukaryota > Metazoa > Arthropoda > Malacostraca > Decapoda > Lithodidae > Paralithodes > Paralithodes platypus. The sequence continues at coordinate 8,342,890 of CM064529.1, forward strand.
GAGGGGTGAAATCGAGAGACTGGATGAATGAGAAAACGAGAGAGAGAGAGAGAGAGAGAGAGAGTTTATTATATATATTATGTGCTTATTTGATACATATAATGAGAGAGGTTAATCTTGAGCTCAGACTATTAAATTAAGCTATACTTCTTCTCCCTCATGTTTAGCCCTATGTTTTGAGATTTTAAGACAATCGCCACTTTACTGTAGTTTGGCCAATTATTAAACTTTCGATCCATTCTTCTGTCATTTTAAAGACCTTTCGTGCTATTCAGGTGTCGATTTTTTCCTGACGAGCGATAGCGAGCTTGTGTTTTAAGAGGTCCCGGCCTTCGGGCGGGACATTTTTCTACCGAAAAATGTACACATTTATCTTAAAAAGAGGGGGGGGGGGGGGTCTAGCGGGTGTTTTCTAAAGCTTGATGAAGGTCTAGCAAGGAAGGTAAACAATAAATATATACATTAAGTAAATATACTAAAATATAGCCACTACCCCCTCCAGCACACAACCACACCTCGTTCACCCCCACAATACAGCACACGCTCGTCATTAGTCGATATACGGTATAGCACCTCTCCCCAGAACTGTTTAACCCATTCTGTACCGGTGCCGTTCTTTTAACTTTATATCTGGCTACTATTAGACGATAGTATTCAGCCCCCTCCAGCAATTAACAGGCTTAGAACTATATCACTTAGCTCATTTTACTACCACAGAACCTTCTTAATCTGCATAAGATCCTCTAAACATAGCTAGAATATGATTAAATGGAAGTCGTCGGTACAGAAGGGTTAAAACTGCGGCTATTATATGCAAATAAATTCACCCTCGCCTCCAAAACAACACAAATTACCACCACCCACACAACTACCTCAAAACACCCTCTGTCCACCTTAACCATATCAGAACGCCCCATCATCACATCCCCATCATCACATCACCATCACACTCAGAACACCTACTCACCACCATAACCAACTCAGAGCATTTCCTCACCACCCCCCACCTCAGAACACACCCTCACCACCACAACCATATTAGAACACCTCAATACCACAATCACCTCAGAGTACCCTTTCACCACCAACACCACCCTCATAACACACCTTCCCCACTATACCATCACTCCTAGAACACTCCCTCCCTACAATACCATCACCACTCCCCCACACCAGCATTATCTACCTACTTACCCCAACTCCCACCCAATACACCCCTTCCGCAACTGCCACCCCATACACCCCTCCCCCAACTCCCACCCCATACACCCCTCCCCCAACTCCTATCCCACACACCCCTCCCCCAACTCCCACAGCACACCCCCACTCTCGCCCCTGACACAGCAGAAGGCACCTCGCCCGTCCCTTGCCCCCTCATTAGTGGGTGGCATCTCTGGCACCGAGGAGAGACGGGTGCCTCCAGACGTATCGTGACAGAGGAGCTAAAGGTCGGAGAAGGTCACCTACTGCCACCTTGACGCTAATTGAGGCCTTCATCAAACTTGCACAATGACACAACTGGGGGTGGGTTCAGGAGGGGGGGGGGGGAGACAGAGTGGGGGATCCTGTGTTCTATTGTGTTTTTGACCGATTGCATTTGGGGGGCAGTTGTTGAGCGGTGTAAGAGGAAAGGATTTTTTCTTTTAATCGGCACTCTTATTTGATAGGTAAAGCTAGCACGCTAGCACTCTCTCTCTCTCTCTATATATATATATATATATATATATATATATATATATATATATATATATATATATATATATATATATATATATATATATATTACCAGCTGGACTCGAACCACCGACAGTCAGGAGGAGTGTCCATGCTTTAATCCACAACACTATGGCGCGATAAAGGATACTTAACCTTTTCCTAAATTAAATATCTATAACCAGAGTTGCGTGGGGATACTTGTAATAATCCATGTATGGTATCCTGGAATGTGGATCCTACGACTTGTGTTGAATTGAAATATATTCTCTAAGTAGGATTTCCCTTCTCCTTAATAGAAATAGGAAAAGGTTAAGTATCCTTTATCACGCCGTGGTGTAGTGGATTAAAGCATGGACACCAGTCCAGACTGTCTGTGGTGTGAGTCCGGCTGGGAATATATACAGTATATCCGTCTGACCATCCATTAAATTAAATAGTTCCCATTATTATCTATCTATCCAAACATCCATCCACTAATTCATTCATCTAATCTTACCACCATTTCTTGCTCCCCGCTTCCCGAACCCATTAATTTCATTTTCGTCCATCTAAACAGCCATCCTCTTAGCTGTCCATTCTCCAATCCATCTATCCATCCAATCAAACCCCTCTTCCTCCACCCCCCCCCCCCCCCCCCCCCCTCCGCACCCCTTGTCCCAAACCCCGACCCCCACCCACTAGCATCTCCCCCCCCCCCATAAAGCCGGTATCACACGAGCGCTTTTCCCTCAACATTTATCCTGAACACTGGTCTGGCAGCTTATAAGGTCAACGTTTTTAAATTATTCAGTCACCAAATTTATTTTATCATCAGTCTAATTTCAGATATCAATGCAAAATAATGTTGCCAGAAAAATGTTGACCTAAAATGTTGACTATAAAAGCTCTCGTGTAATACCGGCTTCATTCTGGAGACATAAATTGTAAATAAGGCCAGAATGAGGGCCATCCCGCCGCCGCCTAACGCGATTACCGGAGCATAAGTCAAGTTTTAAATCAAATCAGCCGTGACAGGTCGACTTGTGTCCCATTACGTCGCGCGGACCGATATATAAGGCGGCCGACCTGGCTGGGGCGGGTTCTGTGGGAGGGGAGGTGGGAAGAAAATGGATGGATAAATATATAGAAAGAGAGGAAAGAAACAGGGAGACACAAACACACACACAATTAACAACATACAGTATTTGGCTATACACACGTTGTACTGTAACTATCTGAATAGCTATGATAGGAAGGAAGAAGACCCCTTTTTCGCCACCTTAAAATAATAGACCATAGTAAACTGGTATTGGACAACCCAAATGACAAGTGGGAAGAATGATATTATGAAATTGATGGAAAGTGATCATGAATATGGCGAGGAGGAGGGAAGTAGAGTAAGGGAGAATGATAATATGGAGTGAGAGTGTGAGACAAGAAGGAAGGGAGGTGGAAGTGAAAATGGTTGAGATTACTTGGCCAGGCATAAGTAAGAGGTATGGAACAGAACATAGGAGACAATCGAAGAACATATATTCATATGTTTTCACCAACCAACTTTACTTCTAAACTCAATTAATGAAATCAACAAATACATGTGGCACTCCAAGGACTCGAACCTAGGATACTCACACCGAAATTCTGCGCATTTATGCACTAAACTATCAAGAGAACAGCACGTAAACGAATGAAATGAACGAAGGTGCAAGTGAATAGATGAAGGAAAAAGGTACCATGAGACGAATTTAAGGGGAGATGGTTGTTTTTCTGGCCCCCCCCCCCCCTTCTCCCTCATGTTAAGGGCAGGTTTCTAGTTTGTTTCCTACTCCTCCAGCAATCATAAAATGTCACCCCCTTGACCCCCTTTCAATCTAAATTTGTACATTTTTCGGTAGAAAAATGTCCCGGCCGAAGGCCGATTACTCTTAAATTACAGGCTCGCTATCGCTCGCCAGGATAAAATCGACACCTAAATGGCACGAAAGGTCTTAAAATTGACAGAATGGGGCGGAAATTCTTAAAAATCACCAAACTAATGGGGCAAACGTCTTAAAATCTCAAAAGCAATGGGGCTAGACATGAGGGAGAAAGGGGTCAAGAAAAAAGTCCCTCAAGTGGAAATCTCCCCTTAAGCCTCATTAGTTCCGAGATTTTTAAGCGTTTACCCCATTAGTTTGCCGATTTTAAGATCTTTTGCCACATATTATTTTGTTGTCAATGCAATTTAAGTGTCGATTTGTTTTCCTGGCGAGCGATAGCAAGCCTGATATTTATGAGCAACTGGCATTCGGCCGGGACATTATTCTATCGAAAAAAATGCACATTTATCTTGAAGGGGGTCTTGGTAGAGTTTTTTAAGCTTGAAGGCGGTCTGGAGAGGAAACTAAAAACAGAACAAAACAGATACATATTTAAGCAGCATCCTCCCTTAAGGGTGATAGATGAAGGGGAAATGAAAGGGAGAAGAGAACATCGAATAACTTGGATTTGGAGTAGACTCATCGTGTGATAAAAGGTCGAGGTCAGTGTATTGGAGTGCAGCAATAACTTCGAATTATACATACATATTTTATATAATACATTCCATGGAATAGAAACTTGGAACATTTGGTCCGGCGAGACACATTTGATTATGTGTTAAAGAATGTGTTTAAATTAATTTGATTATATACTCTAATTTGAATGCCTTGCCGTATTGAAAATGGTTAAAGTTTCATAATGTGTTAGTAGTTTGTCAACTCCTTGAGATTCACATATATATATGTTTGTTTTAACTTATCTTACTATTTAAAAATTAACATAATAGCAACACCGCTTTACTAACTTGAGGCATTTTAGGTCTCTTGACAAACTTGTGCTTTCTGAAAGCAAAGTGAAAAAGAGAGGGACTAAAATATATTTGATATGAAAGGTAAATGTAACCGAAATTTGTTAAAATTGTGACAGATTCATATAATTTCAAAACAGAGAATGGAGAGAAGTGGTAAAGTTATTGCCCATGTGAACATAAACAAACAATCGGAGACTAGCCAGTACAGGGAAAAAAAAAAAAAAAATAAAAAAAAAAAATATATATATATATATATATATATATATATACGTATGGCTAGAAGATTTCCCTTATTGTAATTATACATGTCACAAAAAGAAAAGGGTATTTATGGTATCATTACAATATTCCCTACTATAAAGTATTGTACTCCATTAGTCTAAGACGCTACCCCACTGTACATGTACAGGCACACACATACAATCACACATACACACAGGCACACAAGCACGAAATGACAATCTCAAATCAGGCGAAGTGCAGTTAACGCGCCAAACGAGCTGAAAATGAGACAAATAAAACGACAATCCAGGAATTCATTGTAGCTCCCAGAGACGAGGAAAGGGGAAAAAATATCTCCCTAGGTGGGGCGGTCAAGATTTAGGAGGTAGGGGTGTAGAGGGAAGGGGGCAGTTGGAGGAGAGAGGGAGAAGTTGGAGGGAAGGAGAGAAGAGTTGGAGGAAATGAGAGAAGAAGTTGGAGGAAAGGAGAGAGGAGTTTGGAAAAATAGGGTGAAGATAAAGGAAAGGAGAGAGAAGTAGGAGGGGCGTAGGAAGTTACGGAAGAGGAGAGAAGAGTTAGAGAAAAGGAGAGGGGGGTTTGAGAAAAGTAGGAGAAAATGAGAGAGGCAATTTGGGAAGAGGAGAGACGGAGAGAGGAGTTGGAGGAAAGAAAAGAGGATTTGGAGGAAAAGAGAGGGTATGGTTGAGGAGAGAGGAGAGGCATGGAGAGCAGAGTTGAGGAGGAAGAGAGGGAGAAGATAAAGAAGAAGGCGAGGGAAGAGGAACGAAGGAAATTAGGGAAGAGGAGAGAAGAGCTGGAGGTAATGAGAACAGGGTTGAAGAGGAGTTGAAGGAAAGGAAGAGAGGTGTTTAATCTAATATATTAATTTCACTCCCAACACCAAACACCTCCCAATGAAATTAATGAAAGCATATGATCCACCCGGGATTCGAACCTGGGTTACCACATACAGATCTTAAACACTCAAACCATTACACCATCAATATATAGTGTCACTGCTGGGAGGCACTCGGCTGATGTCAAAATCAGACATTGATAAGTCCAACTGGCCATGAAGTTCGTAACCTGTGGCAGTTCTTCCCCATCCTTACCATATCAGCCTATAGCAGCTTAGTGAGTAGGCTACCTTAACCTTTTCTATACCGGTGACGTCTTTTATACATTGATTTCAGCTACATTTAATCGACTTTATGAAGCTCTGGAAGGAGGTAGCTAAGACGATTAATTGAGATAGTCTGTAGTCTTTTCAATCGCTAGACGTCCTTCTTCAGCTGAATACAATCGTCTAATAGTTGCCAGAATATAATGATAAGCACGTCACCGGTAGCGAATGGGTTAACTTACTGTCCTTGTTATCCATGTTAAGTATTCATCTTTAGTGTCTGGTATTGTTTACTTACCCTTTCTACTCGGTATTATTTTTCTCCTGCGGTTTCCTCCCCTTTTCTTCTTACCATGTCTTCTCTTCTCTTTCTTTCTCCTCCTCCTCCTCCTCCTCCTGCTCCCATCTTTATCATTGTGTGCGTCATTTTTAGCATTCTTCTTTAGTGTCTGGCATTGTTTACTTACCCTTTCTACTAGGTATTAATTTTCTCCTGCTGTTGCTTCCCCTTTTCTTCTTTCCATGTCTTGTCTTGTCTTCTCTTCTATTTCTTTCTCCTCCTCCTCCTCCTCCTCCTGCTCCCATCTTTATCATAGTGTCCATCACGGTTGCTCCTCCCCGCCATCCATCATCCGTTTTTGTCAACTCTCCGGGATTGGCCGCCAGCGCTAGGGAACGTGGGGGGGGAGGGGGGGGACCGATCTAATTTCCTCTCTAACTCCCTCAACTTGTGTCTTGATTTGTACCGGCCTCCTCATCTCGGCTTCGTGGCTTCTGGTTTTGGGGAGTCGCGATCATATCTTGTTGCTTTTTTATTTCCAGTCTTTAGCCTTGCCTCTTGTCGATTAAGGGGAGATTTCCACTTGAGGGATTTTTTTCTTTACTCCTTTCTCCCTCATGTTTAGCCCCATTGCTTTTCTAATTTTAAGACGTTCGCCCCATTATTTTGACGATTTTAAGAACTTTCGACCCATTTCTGTCAATTTTAAGACCTTTCGTGCCATTTAGGTGTCGATTTTATCCTGGCGAGCGATAGCGAGCCTGTAATATAAGGAACCGGCTTTCAGCCGGGAAATTTTTCTACCGAAAAATGTACAAATTTATCTTGAAAGAGGGTCAAGGGGGTGAAATTTAAGATTGCTGGAGGAGTAGAAAACAAACTAAAAACTTCCCCTTAATACCGGTCTCATCTTGGCTATATTGGTTTGTTTTAGACTCGCGACCATATATTGTTGTTCTTTATGTCCACGTATCAACTTTACTTTTGCTCTATCTTATTATTAATTTTGTAGTAAAATATTCTTCGTTTCATTGCCTTTTGTTCAATCATCTCTTATTGCCCCTATATTTCCTCGTTTCATGTTTGCCTTCCTTTGATCTAATTTTCAGCATAACTTGTTCACATGTTTCTTGATTAATTTTGTACCATGTTCATCTTGGTTACATGGTTTTGTTTTGGATCATATATTCTTGCTGACATTTGTATCTTCGCATTTATTGTATATTTCTTCAATAAATGGCATGAGGTGTACAGGACGATCCGATTATTTAGTATGATGAAAACATAACCCATTCAGTACCAGTGACGTCCTTTGCATTATTTAGTATGATGAAAACATAACCCATTCAGTACCAGTGACGTCCTTTGCATTATATGCTGGCAACTATTAGACGGTCTTAAGGAAGGATGTGCACCAGTTATAATATTACAGACTATCTCACTTAGCCTTTACCATAATTATCCTTCCTAAGCTTCATAAACTTGTCTTAATGCAGCTGAAATATACACAAAGAGACGTCGCCGGTACTGTATGGGTCATAACATGCAAGTTTTCAGGAAGAAACGCAAAAATGTAAGAATATGCTTGGATTGGGTATATAGCCTTCTAAAGTGCCACTCTGTTACTCTTACTATATAGTATACTTGTTTGCCAAATATTATTTTAGCTATAGTCTATTTGTTTTAAGCTGGCGAAAATTTGGCTTGTTCCCATCTAAATTACTCAGATATTACAACGTTTGTATAGCCAAATATGTTGTCAATTACGAAAACCTGTCGATCATACGATGCAGAGACTGAGCAGTTTCACATTATTCCATTAGTCATCGAGAAATGAGCTGCTAAAGGAGTAAAATTTCCGCCAAGTTTAAAGAAATCGAGTATAGTTAGGCCTAGCTAAACAAAAGCATGAATCCCCAAAACAACACCAAAAATATCGAGAGCAACAAGCAACAAAATGAGTTACAACAACGACAAGAGCAAAATATCTACGAGAGAGAGAGAGAGAGAGAGAGAGAGAGAGAGAGAGAGAGAGAGAGAGAGAGAGAGAGAGAGAGAGAGAATATATATAGAAGGAGATTGTGAGGAGGAAGCAAGGGAAGGGAAAGGAAGAGGTGGGGAGGGGGGAGAGAAGAAGGCAATAGCAGTTCGTCTTTGGGAAGTGCACTGGTGATGCTACCCTGGGGGGGGGGGGGACTAGTGAGAGGCAGGGGAGTGGGGGGAGGAGTGGGAGTGGGGATGGTGTGAGGCGGGGAGTGGAGGGTGGGAGGAGAGGGATTATTGGGGAAGGGGGGCGAATGGTGAGATAGAGTTAGGGTGATAGTAAGAATGGGGGTGAATGGAAGCGAGAGTGAGTGAGGGTGAGTGGAGTTTAAGTTGAGTGGGAGTGAGGGTGAGTGGGAGTTAAGGTGAGTGGGAGTGAGGGTGAGTGGGAGTTAAGGTGAGTGGGAGTGAGGGTGACGAACGAACGGAGGCGAGAGAGTGGAAATGAATGGAATTGAAAAGGGAAAGTAGGAACGCGCAGATTATCAATGAATGGGATCGAAAGTGAGTGGGGGAATGTAGACTGGGAATGAATTTAAAGGGAGTTAGAGCGTAGAGTGGGAATGCCAGAGATTGAAAGTGTGAATGGAAATATAATGAGAGAGAGAGAGAGAGATTTTGCTTCTATGAGTGTGTGTTTGAAATAGTTTTATGAATGGCTAGATTAACTTCAGGCATGTGAGAAGCTGAAGTTTGCTTATTATGACTAGAAATATAAAGATAAAGCTGAAACAAAATAATGTTACCCCCAAATATGAGTAAGGACAAATGCCTCGGGGAAAAGGCGTTTTTTGGAGATTAACCCTTACAGTACCAGTGGCGTGTTTTTTGTTTATATTTCAGCTACATTTAAACGATTTCATGAAGTATAGGAAGGATCTGTAATAACTAAAATGATTGCCAGAATAAAAGACTTCACCAGTACAGAAGGGGTTAAGGTAGTTTTAGTGATAAGATGAGGTGAGCACCTGACCTGACGAATATATATTATGCATACTTGTGTATGATGCCATACATTAGAAAGTGTTACATAGATAAGCATGGAAAATATATAATTGAGGTGGATTGTTTTGTCTTCATTAGTTGATTAGTTAATTCAAGGTATATGAGGTATTGGCAATGTCATTATACAATTGTTTTTACTACGTAATGTTAATGGTAGCCATTTGTGTCGAAACGTTATGTAGAGGAAAGGGTACATATGACACAAAATGTACAGAGTACTTTAATGTATCTCTATATAAGTTATTGGAATAAAAGTGGTAGTTATTGTCATAAAGGTGGTAGATAAATATACAATTATACACTTTGCAACATGGGTACAATTTAATGTATAAACTTTAAAGCTTACATATTTAACAATAAACTCCCAGTAAAAAAAAAAAAAAAAAAAAAAAAAAAAAATTGTACGTATATTCAGAGCTAAGACTAGTGAACTAAGATAAGAGATAAGAGTGGACTGAATACATTTAGATAACTATATTACTATTAATATTAAGTAAATATGGAACTAGAGCAGCATGGTGAGAGTGTATCAGGTGTGGTGGTGGTGGTGATGGTTGTGGTGGTGGTGGAGGAGGGAGGGAGGGACGCAGAAGCAGTATCGCTCCTGCCGCTGCTGCTGCGCCTCCGCCTGCCCCTCCTCTGCCTCTCCTCCAGGCCAGTAGTAGCCGGCCGGGAACCTGACCACCTCTCACCCGTTCATCACCTAAGTCCTCAGGGAGAGCGAGCCCCTCCGACTCTCCATTTTATCTCGCTCCAACACGATGGAAAATGGCCCAAGAAAAAGTGAGTCTGGTCTCTTGCTCCCTATTCGTCAGCTGCTGGTCTCCGATGTCCACTTTTATGGGAGCAGTGGAGCGCATAAAATTGTGTAATGGGCCATTGTCCGCGCATTCCCTGATGAGTTTGTGACAGTGCAATACAATATGGTCCCTCTGGTCTGGGGCCTGGTCACCGACGACTCTGCAAGTGAGGGGGGGACACAGAGGCCTGCTGCTGCTGATACTGCTACTGCTGCTTGTGTTAGAGGACTGCTGATGCTGTTGTTTCTGCTGCCGAGGGGGAGGTAGCCAGTGCTCCTGCTACTGTGACCCCACTCCGAGAACTTTCTAATATTCATGCTCGCTCTCCCTTACGTAGCTGCCTTTTATTAGCCAGTTCTTTTCTAAATTATGTATACTGTACAAACGAATACTTTTACGCATTATCAACATACATATAAAACGTTATCATATAGGTATGTTTTACGGGTGATACATATCAACTTGTATTGATCTTTCTTTTATTGATTGAAATGTTGTCATCATATTTTCCAGATAATTTATTATTTTCATTTATAGATTGAAACTTGTTTCATCCAGGGACGTTATTATGTGGCTATGGTGGCTTTTAACGAGTAATAAATATTGTGTCCTTTTCTCTCCTGTCCTTGATCTAGACTGGTACCATCCGTCGCCACAGTGATCACGACCAGTCAGTTCTCTTCCGTCACTATTAGTAACCCTCCCAAGCCACTCCATCTCCATCTACACTGGGATCACCTCGACCCTAGTTGGGGAGTCCCACGCACCTCATATTTCACCCTACCCAAGGTCAATCCTACCTCCTCTCCCGGGTTGGTTTTGTCGACGGAGGAAATTTATATCATCCAACCAATCTACCTAAGTGATCACTAAGCAATCCTCCCCCCCCCCCCCCCCCACCCGTCCTCCCCCCCCACTCCCACCCGTCCTGCCCAGATGACCTCTCTTCCAAATGACACAAAAAATAGGAGGGGTCTTCAGTTCTCTATTTCTTCGTGTCTCTCTTTTGACCCCTGCTTTATAACCTTTTGACCCCTGCTTTATAACCTTTTGACCCCTGCTTTATAACCTTTTGACCCCTGCTTTATAACCTTTTGACCCCTGCTTTATAACCTTTTGACCCCTGCTTTATAACCTTTTGACCCCTGCTTTATAACCTTTTGACCCCTGCTTTATAACCTTTCTTCCAGAGTTCCCTCTTCTCATCCTTATCACTAGCTCGCTCTCGCTCTCTCTGCTGTTTGTTTCGCCTACCACATCTGAAGACAGGAGGAATAAAGGTGTACGGGCATACGTACAATTATATATATATATATATATATATACAGTATATCCTATCATTTGCATCGTTCTTATTTTCTTCCTAGGACAGCCCACCGAGTAGTTTATACTGTTATTGCATAAAATAGAAAGGTCCCCCCCCCCTTTTGTTTTCTTCATCTAAGCAATATAAGGTGTATAGTGTAGCATTAATGTTCATGCCGCCGGAATATTATATCCATGTAGAAATCAATCATCTTTTGGCATATTATCTTACAGTTGCCCAAATAAGTGATGTCGCGGCACCAAGTATATTTCTATCAATAATTGGTACGGTATCAGCGCTATCTAAGCATAAATTCATCGTTTCGAGTGAGATATACAAACATGTTCCTATCCTTACACACCCTATGCAACATCTGACAGACATTAATACAGCAAAGAGCGAGCCAACCCTAATGCCAGCTGATACATGACTTAATAGCGACACCGTACATACAGTCCCCATCACGAAAAATACTATAGGTGTCACGAGGTTTCTAAATAGTATCCCTATGATATCAAGCTATACAATCGAAAAGCGTGAATCACTTTTCCCAAATTCTCAGTTATGCAATCATAAACTCTTAATGGGGAGGTAATTGCTTTTTCTGATCCACCTTCTCTCTCATGTTTATCCCCATTAGTTTTGAGATTATAAGAAGTTCGCCCCATTAGATTGGCGATTTTAAGACTTTCGCCCCATTTCTTTGTCAATATTAAGACATTTCAAGTCATTCAGGTGTTGATTTTTTTCCTGGCGAGCGACGGCGAGCCTGTAATTTGGGAGGAATCGGCCTAAGGCCGGGACATTTAACTACCGAAAAAAAATTAAATTTACCTAGAAGGTGGATCTAGGGGATAATTTGTTAAGTTTGATGGAGGTCTTGGGAGGAAACTTTAGAAGAAAAAAAAAAAATATATATATACCGGTATATATATATATACCGGTATATATATATATTATATATAATATATATATATATATATATATATATATATATATATAAATAAATCAACCAATAATAATACCTTCCTCCCTTAAACTCACTTACTGTACTTTGGATATCTCTCTTCTGAATGTCAAAATAACCGATTATCTTATCCTGCAAAATGTGACCAGATGCCTTCCTATAGTTCATATCCATTAGGTTCTCAAATGTCAAGTCAGCATCTTACCAAATTTAGCAAATAATCAAAATTATTTTATTCTCAGCCATCTTGGATTTCCCAAACTTGGATATGCCAAATGTCAATTGTTTTTTCAAAACACACGACGCCAATTCAAAGATGTCTTCTTTACAACCGATATCTGATGATATTGAAAAGGAAAAAACAAAAATAACATCAATAATAATACAAAGAAAGTTGACTGTTTATGAGTTTGAACTTTTCTTCTCTGCTCTATTATTATTTGCAAGTTACTCTAGCAAGCAACCAAACTGAATACCTTCTTACTATTTGTGTCAACCTGTCACTTCATTTATGTTATCTACTATATGTGTGACTTTATTATCACTATTGTTTTGCCTTTACTGTATGTATAATTGCATATATCTTTGTCTGTTTCCTTATACACGAAACTTTATAATTAATCCAATATATTTCAAATATTATCATTTATGACTGAATATGAGGAGTTTTGGCTTTGTATACTTTTAAGTAGTTAAATATTCAACAGAATTCCGATCCATAAGCTAATACATGAATGACACAATGAGTGTACTCTTTTTCTCATTACGGAAATATTATGAATTCATTTATAATTCATATAATCTATTTCAACACTACATTTCCAGTTATGTATTAATCCTTTCTCGTTTGTCCTAATATGAAATCCCTTACTCATGTTAGTAAATACAATTGTGTCGATCCAGAAGTCAAATATCATTAGATTGGATATCGATTACATCTCAATATTGGCCCCTTGGGAGGGGGAAGGATAGTCTGGAGGAGACTGTAGACTCTGGCTGTATTGGGTAGTTCTCCCGAGGCACTCCTGGTTCATCACTTTGCCTTTCTTGCTGACCTTTTTGTATTCCTTATGAACTCAAAGAGCAACTTGTACTTGTTCTCAACAACAATGCAGTATTCTTGTCTCGCACACAAAGCCACAAATACTCTACACCATACACTGACCTTTCAATATCTAATGAATTTAGAGTGTACAGTACTTAAGTCAATATTAGGACCTTTCGTTACATTTTGGTGTCGATTTTTTCCTGGCGAGCGATAGCAATCATGTAATTTTAGAAGGAACCAGCATTCGGCTGGAACATTTTTCTACCGAAAAATGTACAAATTTATCTCGACCGGGGTCTAGGGGGGGGTTCTTAAAGCTTGATGGAAGTCTAGCGAGGAAACTAAAAAATAAATAAATAAATAAATAAATATACCAAAAAATAAACCCTACCCCTTTCAGGTAAGAAAACATTAATTTATGAATACAGTGGGTTAGACAAGTTCAGGCTAGGATTACGCTAACTACTTCCAAATCTGCCATATGAACGATTTGTTAGAATTTAGTTGAAGAAAGTAAACTCGTTGGTGTGGCTACTGACGCAGTAGTACAGTCCCCAGACACTGAGGGAGGGGCGGCAGCAGGAGATGAAGAAGTCAACGGGGGCCGGCGGGACGTGATTAACATTCCATCTGACGCCTGAAATTCGTCTCCACTGTGAAAGAAAACTTGGGACGCGTGACTCGGGGTATTTAGGGCATTCCTCCACCAACAGCCAGATAACCCACTCTCACTCTCACTCTCTCTCTCTCTCTCTCCCCTCCCCCTCCTCCTCCTTGGCCTCCTCCCCTTCTCCTCTCAGTGTGAGGTCCTTTAAGGGAAGGTTTTTAGTTTGTTCCCTAGAATATTACACCCCTTACACCCCCTTCTTTCTCATGTTAAACCCTAGTAGTTTTGAGATTATAAGACGTTCGGCCCATATTTGTTTGACGGTCTTAACACCTTTCACCCTATTTGTTGTCAATGTTAAGACTTTTCGTGCCATTTAGGTGTCGATTTTATCCTGGCGAGCGATAGCCAGCCTGTAATTTTAAAAGGAACCACTACCGAAAATTGTAAACATTTATCTAGGGGGTATTTTTTTTATTAAGCTTGATGGAGGTCTAGCGAGGAAACTAAACAAATATATGAATATATAAATTAATAAACCAAACAAATAGCCACTATCCCCTTAACATTTAGACAACGGATGACTTCTCAGTATGATAACCTTTTGAGCGCTCGAATATACATGTTGATAATTATGAAGATTATTAAAACTGGAATCGTCTCTGATTATATTATGAGCTTACCTTCGCTTTGTGTTGGAATACAAAAGACGGGTAATACTAACAAAATCCTAATACTAACAAAATCGTAGAATGGTAACACTAGTCCAGTCGCTGTATACAGAAATCTGGACGCCTTTCTCCTTTGGCTGTCCTGCTGGTATTAACTTAATGGGCTATTTATTTGCTATTATATTTATCTTCTTACTATTTGTTCGTTTCCTCCCTAGACCTCCATCATACTTTAAAAAATCCCCTAGACCCCCCTTCGAGATAAATGTGTACATTTTCGGTAGAAAAATGTTCCGGCCGAAGGCCGGTTCCTCCTACAATAGAGGCTCGCTATTGCTAGCCAGGAAAAGATCGATACCTAAATGGCATGAAAGGTCCTAATATTGACAAAGAAATTAGGTGAAAGGGTCGAACTTCTTAAAATCTGAAAGCTAATGGGACTAAACATGAGGGAGAAGGTGGGCCAGAAAAGCCAACCATCCCCCCTTAATTCTCGCTCTCGCTCTGCAATTGGTGACGTGCTGCGAGGAACGAGTGGACAAGAAAGGGGACACGAGTCTGGCTGCTTTGGACACACACCTCGAACGTAATTCCAAGTCCAGTGATAGACAGAGCAAAAAGAAGAATCAGTTTCGTTTTATCAAGATGGTATATATTGCCATTAAGGTACCCTCTCTTTTTTGGCGGCCATGGTAAAAACGTTTGTCTAGCTTCCCTGAGAGTTACAGAGATGGGGATAGTTCGCCCTTGCTGTAGGAAACGTTTATCAGTGAAGCATATAAAGGTAGGAATCAGTGATAGGTATCCGTGTTTGGCAGGTTCCTTAAGATGGGGATAGTTCGCCCTTGGTGTAGTAAACGTTTATCGGTGAAGCATATAAAGGTAGGAATCAGTGATAGGTATCCGTGTTTGGCAGGTTCCTTAAGTAAACATTCCTGGCCCAGGGAGGGGGTCAGTTTGCGTCCGGTGTTCTGTGTCTCACTCCGACCGGAAACAGAGTTGTGGACGGAGTGACGGACAGACGGACGGACAGATGGACGTAGCAGGTAATTACTAATTAATCACTGCCGCGCGCCAATGATAATCGTGTATATATTAAACCAAAACCTGCGCTGGAAAACACCACAGTTCAATTGACCCGAGAGACTCATTTAAAAACAATTCCAAACTGTGTCCCTATTTTTTCAGTTAGAAAATACGACTTCAAGCCTTTAATGAGTTTCTTTTTTTCCCCCTTTTTGTCGGATGTGGGGATAGTCGGAAAAGAGGAGATGATATTACGGGAAATTCATTTATAAAAACACCTACAATCACAAACACGGAAAACAGAGTTCTAATGATTATGTATTCAAGTAATTTAACATTTGCTCACACATACATAAATGCATACATACATACATACTTATTATCTAAAATAGTCTCGAGATCTCTCTCTCTCTCTCTCTATATATATATATATATATATATATATATATATATATATATATATATATATATATATATATATATATATATATATATATATATATATATATATATATATATATATATATATATATATATATATATATATATATATATATATATATATATATTATAAAAGTATATATTGATATACAAAGCAATTTCCCTAATACAGCAATATCATGGGCTCGTGCATTGCTTATTGATACATTTTGTATTCACCTCTCCGGAAATTGCTTTTTACTCTCTGAAGAACATAGGCTATATGTTCTTTTCTGTTATTGTGTCGGTAATAACACCTTTGGTATTATACGATGTACTTACAAAGAGGAGAGTATTCATCACATTAATAAGAGGAGGTAAATTTATATATTGGTGAATGCGACAATTTGAATGAAATATTAATTTCGAAAGTCTAATATCTTCACAATGTCAATATTACTATTTTAGATACCAATACTTATTACTCTCTCTATCCAAAATAACGCGTTATTAATTAGCCATCATTACAGTGTGCTGCAGAGTAAAAGCATTGTGATTAACTAGTACCTAATGATGACAATCATGACCGTTTAAATGTTTGGCAGGAATTACAGATTAGTTCTGTTGGCTGAAAGGTTGCACGAATTAATCTCAACCTTGATGCGGATGAATTTGATCAGCCAAATTAGCTATTGATATTGTTTCACTACTGTGATCAATTATATATATACCGGTATATATATATATATATATATATATATATATATATATATATATATATATATATATATATATATATATATATATATATATATATATATATATATATATATATATAGTATATACAGGGTGTCCCAGGAGGAAAGGGCATAACTTTGGTAAATGATAACACAACGTATTCTTCTATAATCTTATAATCCTTTATTATTGGAATAACACTCAGTTGTTAAATCACTTCTACTTATCTCCTACCATCATATCGATTTTTGCAACAAGATACTGAGTGCATGTCTTATGTCGGGTTTGAACTAGGAAGGAAATCTTACTGAACCGTAAGCCGGGGTAATCTGGCAATATCTTAACCAGTCGTGCAATGAAGCCCAATATATACAGTTGTCAACATAACATACATCATAGTGGCAACTGTCATCCAGAATTGATCAGATGCAAAGTAGTTCCTAAGACCATTTAGTGTTTCCATTAGTGTTCTATATTTACGCACCGTACTCGGTATCTGGTAAAGTTTACTTATTTGCAGAGCGAGCTAAACATAATGCTGAATGTGACATGACATATTTGGCCAACTGTACTTGAGGACTGACGGGATGGAGGGTTCTAGGGAAGGCAGATATTTCACCTAAATACCCGGCATAAAGCAGCCCCAGCCAGCGCCACCCGGTGATCAAAATGCGGGGCGCTGCGTACGGCGGAAATCGAGGTATTGGTATATCTATAAAAAAAAGGTTCAATAAGGAGCAGCGAATGGCCAGAAATTGTTATCAGCAACATTTATGGCCGCACTGTGGAGGGGGGTAGGGGACGGAGGGGGAGAGAAGAACGACAGGGGGAAAACAGAAGAAAGAGAGGTGGGAAGAGACATGAGAGGGGTAGAAAGACCAAGTAGATACAGAGGAAAGAAAGAGGAAGGATGACATTTCAGGGCGTAGAGGGAAGAGAAGAGATAAATTTGGGGAAAGAGCAGTATCAAGGAGATATTACAGAATAAGGAATAAGGTTAATAATTTCAGGATGAGAAGCGACAGAAGAAAAAGAAACAAAAACGAGAAAGCTCTACAGTGCAGTTTCAAGGAGGAATAATTACAGAAGAAGGAGTATGGTTAATCATGTAAGGGATGGGAAGGGATAGAAGAAAGGGAAACAGCAGCGAGAAACTGTGCAGGTTCTTAGAGGATAGGGGGTGGGAGCGGCGGAGAGGAAGGGGGTAGGGAAAAAAAACACAGAATTACGAGGAGACTTTTCTTAAATGGAAGATGCAGGGATAGAACAGATGTAGAAGGATAGGACGAGCTATGTGGAAGAAAACGTAGAAGGAGAAATAAGAGGGGAGACTCAAACCATCGTCTCTCAGGCAAACTTTAGCAGTGAACGTCTAGCGGGTGAGCGGTAACCATGGCACTGAGAAACAAGTTATTGCTGCTATGTCGCGAGAAAAATGTCTCCTAAGGAACAGTGTCTGATAATCTGCCTGTGCCAGCCAGGGCGCGTGGTGTTGGGCACTCCTATATCACAGTATGTTCTAGCTAATCCCTTTCTCGTTTACTCAGCCAGGAAACCTTAACCCTTACTGTACTGGTGACGCACATTTCATTAAATTCTGGCAACAATTAGACGATCTTGTTCTGTCAAGTTAGCTGGCACCGGGTATAGTCATCCGTTCACAATAAATGTTCTACCATTATTGCTTCGGTATGGATTTTCGTCTGGTAGTTTCCTTAGAGTCTGTATATCTTGTTTCCTACCAAGGCTGCTATACCTTGCTTTACCCGGTCCTGTTCCAGGGAGTCACGGGTTACTCCAGGGCAAGAATATTGGGTCCGCCTCACACCTCTCCCAACTTGTTAAACTATTCGAGTATCTTTGCCACAATGGAGGCCCCTAACTCGGTCACGATACAAGCGCCGACATGCACAACCATAACCTACAAAATGCACCACTAGACCAGGAACCCCCTTTTTTTTTTCTGTCGATAGATCTTTTGGCGAGGAAACTTTAACGACAAACTTTTGCGCTTCTATATATCCACGAAGG
Organism: Paralithodes platypus; assembly: GCA_032716605.1. NCBI lineage: Eukaryota > Metazoa > Arthropoda > Malacostraca > Decapoda > Lithodidae > Paralithodes > Paralithodes platypus. Next base: position 8,361,702 of record CM064529.1, read on the forward strand.
AAAAACAGAGTTCCGAAGTGTATTAACAGCCTTATTAGAGCAAATCTAATCTTATACATGTTTATGTACTTCTTCTTCTTTTTATACAACAGTAATTAAACATCAGTTAAATTAGTTAAAGATTCCAATTAAAAATGTGTAAACAATTAATCCTTTATATTTCATAGATGGCATATGTACTCCATATTCAGCTATTAAAGTAGTTCAAATAATGAAACAATGTGATGGAGGTCTGGCAAGGAAACTAAATAATAATCCAAATAAAAAAATAAAAAAAAACATCTCGCCTTAAAGTGTGTGAAAATAGAAAACAAAAATAAGAGAACAAAACGTAGAAAATCAATGAGTGGTATATGGTGATGGTACAGATCGGCCGGACTAAAGGCAAGCTCAATGCCAGTAAGGCCTTCTATTCCTTCCCTCCACTCACTATGCTATTCTACCCACCCAGTCCTTCATTTACCTGCAACAGACAGCCCTACCACTACTACTATTACTACTACCACCACTACCTCCACTACCGCCATTGCTACTACTATTACCACCACCACTACCACCACTACTACCTCTACTACTACTACTATCACCACCACCACCACCACCACCACCACCTCCTCCTCCTCCTCCTCCTCCTCCACCACCACCACCACCACCTCCTCCACTACCACCTCCTCCACTAGAACCACCACCCTCCTCCTACTCCATTTGATAGCTCCCCCCCTCTCTCTCTTTTTCTTATACAAATATTGAACATGCATTTAATTTTGTTTGCACTATAACTTTATACAATCACAGGCAACACTTTATACAATCACAGGCAACACTTTATACAATCACAGGCAACACTTTTTACAATCACAGGCAACACTTTATACAATCACAGCAACACTTTATACAATCACAGCAACACTTTATACAATCACAGGCAACACTTTATACAATCACAGGCAACACTTTATACAATCACAGGCAACACTTTATACAATCACAGGCAACACTTTTTCATATCCAAAAATATCGAACAAATATCTCAACTGGATCTATATACTGTATGTTCAGTGTTCTCTTTCACTTTCACATCCAATACTCTCTCTCTCTCTCTCTCTCTCTCTCTCTCTCAGGTCCAACTTGAGCGTGGTAACATTTCCCGACGGCGACATTTCCCTGCAGCGCGCGCGCGCGCGCGCGCGTGTGTGTGTGTAAGGCCCTCTGCTACCTGCTACACCGCTTTCTGGTCAGCCGGTTTTGACTAATCCTTAGAAAGTGCAACAAACGGCCTGAATATTCATGGGGGCCCTGCACCAAATATCCGGCACAATATATTTCACTTCTATCTTGATATACCCCGGAGCCTGCTGGTACAAAGGCAAAGGCGAGCAACAGGCAGGGCTTTGAGACCAGGGATTCCTAGGCTACGGGGGGGCACGGAAAGTGATTTATAAATCTTAAATACGTCCAGGTACAATTACTCCCACCCGGACACGAGATCTGCAATTCCAAAATCTTTAGCTGGCAGCCGAGCGGGCTCGTCCAGCGCCGCTGTCAACGTAATGTAAACATCTAAGAAATATATCATTAACCCCTTCTGTACCAGCGACGTCTTTACCATTATATATATCACTAACCCCTTCTGTACCAGCGACGTCTTTACCATTATATTCTAGCTATATTTAGACGATTTTGTGCAGCTTAAGAAGGATCTGTGGTAGTAAAATGGGTTAGGTGAGATAGTTCGAAGCCTGTTGATTGCTGGAAGCCCTTTTTATACTGAATAATATCGTCTAACAGTAGCGAGAATAAGAGGGATGAGAGTGTGTGTGAGGGAGCAAGTGTAGATCCCTCCTCTCCACCGGTGCTGCTGCCAGGGTCGTGATCAAACAATATCTAGCGCAATATTGGCACTCCACGGCATTCCTGCACCACCCGCTCCAGTGTCAAAATAATTTTGAAGTCGAGAGCCGGTCCCTATTTTCATTTTCTGCATTCCAATCTGGCCGAGGGATTATGTCGCTGTGTGTGTTTGATCCTCGCCTGGCTGTGGATTTAGGTCTGCTCGGACGTTTCCATTTTCTGCTGTTCCAAGATATATTCATTCCTCCTGTGAAATGAAATAGCGTTCCAAGGCTTATTGGCCAGTTTATGTGTTTATTTGAATATAAAGGTTTCGCCAGAGAAGGGTGTGTGTGTGAGTGTGTGTGAGACTATGTACGTGTATGTTTGTGTACGTGTGTGTGTGTGTGTGTGTGTGTGTGTGTGTGTGTGTGTGTGTGTGTGTGTGTGTGTGTGTGTGTGTGTGTGTGTGTGTGTGTGTGAGAGAGTATGTACGTGTGTGTGCGTGTGTTTGTGTGCGTGTGTGTGTGTGAACCCTCCCCTCTTGCTGCCCGAGACGAGTGGAGGTGAGGGGATATTTGTTTGTTGGGCTACCGGAGGGTCTGTGTGTGTGTGTGTGTGTGTGTGTGTGTGTATGTATCTGCTTGTGACTGGGTGTTTGTGTGTGCCATTTTGCCTGAGTTTGTTTCCGTATATATACTGTATATATATATATATATATATATATATATATATATATATATATATATATATATATATATATATTTGGATGAATGCGTATGTGCATTATTTTTCTATGTGTATGAAGGAGACAAAAGGCAGGCTGCCTGTAATGAGTGTCTCCCCCAAAGCCAAAAAATTGTGACAAGATCCAAATTCAGGGGACGTTCGGGTAAAAATACCTGGACACGCGAAGTTTAAAGCAGCCTAAGTCATAGGATGAAGGAAAGATTGATTGATTGATGTGTGCGCACTATTCAACTATCCATTTACTTTTTCATATGTGTGATGCGTTTTACCATATGATTACAATGTAGCAACAACACTTATAGATGCGGCTTTCTCATTGTGGATTATACTATTATTGTTCCTCAAACCAACCAACCATTGAACGTTTAAGCCTTACAGTATCGATATCATCCTGTTTAACCCCTTCAGCACGATGGCGTAATTTACATTTGATTCCGGCTAAAGTTAGACGATGTTATGCAGCTTAAGAAGGATTATGTTATTCCGAGGGATCATCGAGATCGTATATACCCCTTTGAGTCCTGGAGGTAGATTATATGCTAAAGAAAATCATATAATGGTAACCAGAATAAGATGAACATTACGTCATCGTGCTGAAGGGGTTAGCTATATTCTGGCTACTATTAGAGGATCATATTAACTTTCAATAGGGAATCCAGCAATTGACAGGCTTTGAACTATCTCACTTATCCCCCTGTTTTACTACCACAGATCCTTAATACACTGGGCAAAATCATCTAAGTATAGTTAGAATAACTTTAAAAAGAAGTCGCCGGTACATAAAGGATTAATGAATTGTATAGTTCGTCATTCCGTAGAAATATAATGATCTACCACATATCCTGTTCTTCGCTAACAGACGTACCGGTAATAGTCTGTTCCATTCACCTCATGTATATTATCTAAACAACTTAAATCAAACTAAAACAAAACTTAAAACAAAACTAAGAAAAACAAAAACAAATCACACTTTAAAAAAACAAATACTAAACATTCTAGCCTAAATACATTTGTTTTGTTTTATCATTTGTTTTCTCTATGCCATACTATCCATACATTCTTTATTACAAATTACCTTCCATATACTCGAGTTTCTCCCCTCTCTTAACTCACGTTTTCCATTTTTCGAATTTCCCTTTCCAATCTTTTCTTCCATACACCAGACATTTCCCTCCACCACCCCTCTTCCTTTCTCCACCATTCGTCCTGACACCTGAGCCCTAATAGCTCTCCATTATCACAGTTAGGCCAATGGATGTCGTCGTAACTATGGTCGTCTTCTCAAAATATTCACATTTCCCCCTGTGCTGCCGCGTCTCTCCCCTGCACACTCAGTTAAACCCCCTGAAATATGCCCTCATCCGTGACCCCTCTAATATAAGCCTGTCGGTTAGTTTCTGCCAGCCCCCTGCCACTTCTTCTTCTTCTAAATTAACACACGCACACACACACACACATACAGTATATATGCGCGCGCGCGCGTGTTAATTTACCTATGTCAATTAAGCACCTCATTCAGTTTGAAACATTGTAGAGACAATTTAGAAAATTAACGGATTGTTTGCATAAGCCTGTGATATTGTGAAATTTACTGTAAGTGAATAATAGGATCGCTCAATTGCTACGTACTATGATATGAAGAACCTGCAATAGAAAAAATACATATTAGCCTATTATTATTATTATTATTATCATTATTATTGTATATATTTAAATTCTGATTATTATTATTATTATTATTATTATTATTATTATTTATCTACAACATACAGAGTCCCCTGCCAACCCACCTACTCCCTTTCCAGTTCCCCCTGCCACTCATTACCATCCAGGGGTCCTTCTCTGTGCCTCTGTCCCCTTCCCTCTTCCTTTTTCACCCTACATTTTTCTCCCTTTGCCTTGTGCGCTATACACAACTTTATCACATTCACGGCTTTTTATCCACTCGTCTTGTATTATATTGAGAGCAGAGGGGGAAGCCTCTCTCTCTCAGCCAGCCTTCAAATTAGTATAGTAATATCAATGTCATATTATGAAACTAAACAATTACTGTTTTAATAGGCCCCTTTTTTAAATGAATACTAAACACAAAATGTTCTCTCTTTCTCTATCTCTCTTCGACACACACACACACACACACAACATACAGAATCTACCTAGCTCTCACCCTCCCCCTCGACGCTACTCATTTGAATATAAGCCTTTCCCTCGCCTCTCCTATCTCTTCCCTCAACCACAGTGGCGCCTTTTTCTGCCTCCGTCCCTTTCCCACCCTCTTTGTTTACCATTATGGCTCCCTCCGCCGTGTTTACCAGGCCTCTTGTTTTACTTACTTATCATAGTCGGTCCTGCATACGTTTCTGAGAGAGGGGTCGGGTTATAAGAGTTTGGGGGCCAGGGTTACCAAGTCTACTCCGCTAGGTAGTGAATAAATGCCAAAAATCTCTAGAATATTGCCACAATCTCTACAATATCGCTCTAAAATGTCTGAAATCTATAGAATATCCCTAGAATTCATGTCGCTAATGTCAAAATTTGCCTCTAGATCGAAGTAATATCTCTAGATCTAGTGGGAAAGTAGCTAAATTGGCAACACCGGTTGGGGCGCGGATTATTTTGTGTTTCTCTGACCAAACTCACCCCTCGTTTTGTTTGTCGTTTCTGTTTGTTTCCCCCTGTCCGCGCGCTATTCATTTGTTTTATTCTTTCATTCTCCGCGTGGGGTCGTCTTTGAGGTTCTGCTTCGTGGGGCCTTTTATGGCGTTTGTGGATTCTCCTCGCCCCGCTGCGGTACAGGGACATTTTGTGTAGGCCGTCCTTAGTTTTGCATGTTGGGCCTTAATCCTACTTCAACAGTGTGGAACTAACAATGTTTCTTTTGATTATAACGCTATTCGATTCCTATTATTTTTTTCTTCAAATGTGTGTATTGTCTTACCTTCAATGAAGTTTGACTTCATATATGGTTTAAAATTTCCATATTCTTATTTTGCAAGAAACTACTATATTTCGATATAAATCCACTCATGAGCATGATCTATATTATTAGATACATCATGTATTATCCAAACATATTGCGTCGCTCTGTGTTTTGAACCCAACAAGTGTAGCCATGAAAAAGAATCGTCAAATATTTGTATTCTATGGGCGGTTAACTTCACCCAAACTCACTCACTCACTCTCACTCTCTCTCTCTCTCGCTGCATCTTTCTTCCAGCCAATATATTTATCGAATTATTCATGCGTTAAAGAGGAAGCGAATTGGCCATTTGAAGCCCCCTGAAACTCTTGTCAGGGTAATTTTGAGACAGTTAGCCATTTCTAAGTGACAATTAGCGCACCAAGTTGGAACAAAAACTTTACCAACTTCCATGACTCGGGAAGATGTGCATAAAATGGTTCTCTTGGGAGTCGACTTGCCTCCAGATTTTAACCCATTCAGTTCCGGTGACGCCCTTTTAACTTTCTTCTGGCTACTATTAGATGTTTTTATTCAGCAATTAACAGGCTTTGAACTACCTCGCTCTACCCTTTTGACGCACTTTTAATGTTCTTCTGGCTACCGGTACTATTTGATGCTTTTATTCAGCTTAAAAAGGGCCTCCAACAATTTACTAGTCTTTGAACTATCTCGCTTAACCCTGTTTTACTACCACCGATCCTTCTTCAACTGCTTAAAATCGTATAAACATAGATAGAATAACATTAAAAAACGTCGTTGGTACAGAAGGGGTTAACAAGGGATAATGAACACGGGAAAGAAGCCGAAGGTAAAGGCGGATTCACACGGTCGCTCTTCCCGGCAATATTTATCCAAAAGACTGATCTGGCCGCTTCCGAAATGTACAGTTGTCAGAATGCTATCACTTATTACAATCCATCTTTATCCTAGTTGCCTAGTTGCCGATACCGGTGCAAAATCGTCTAAAATTGTTGCGCGATTAAAAGTGCAGGTTAAAAGTTGATATCAAAATCCCTCGTGAAAATCCACCTCAAGTTGTGTTTCCGGGGAACTTGCCTGGGTGCGTGAGGTCTCTTTGGCATTCTGGTAGGGAGTTGCTCATGCTGGGGGGAGGAGACTTTAGCATACGGAGGACAGTTGCGCATATTCCGGGAAGTTGGGACAAGTTCATGTTATTTTTTTAGTCTACTTCTCTTTAACAATTACAATCACGGTAACCTGTCCTAACCCAATCCATTCAAACCTAATCTAACATAACTTAAATATAAAGTTATGTTAGATTAGGTGAAGTGGGGTTAGCTTACGCCTGGTTATGCTAGGATAAGTTACTAGGATCATATTGGTAGAATGAAGGTACGACATGTGCAAGAAGCCGTCCAAACTTTGGGATTATGCAGACATACATTTGGGAGATTGTAGGTACCAATCGAGCAGGGCACTACCCAGGTGACGCCACATAGGAATATAATAAGGAATGTCTGGAACTCCTCTTTAATTTGCCTGGCTCACCCACAGTTTCTATGGTGCGTCACCTACACATAAAGTAATCCAGATAACTCGCACAAGCACCTCTTCCTCCTATTAATTTACAAGTACACCCACTTTTCTTTCCCTCACAACTTGTTCATTTCTAATGTACCTTGATTTTGGCTTTTTACCATTCTTTCAACTTTGGGAGGGGGGAGGGGGGGACACTTGTAACAGTCAGCTTTACCTTTTGTCTCCTTCATACACATTGAAAGAAGAAGAGATAGCTGCCTCCTCCATTATTTTACAGGGGGGTATAGAGGGTGGGTGGGCGGGTATCCAACACATACAATTAAAAGTATAATCGTCAAAACACTGTGTAGTAAAGCACAAATGTCTCCTGTCGTTCATACAATTGTCTGTCGTAAATACTGTAATGTGGCTTGCATTTGCATAAAGCCCAACAATTATGATGATATTCCAATTTCTGATGACTGAAGAACACAAACACCCACCCACACACATACATACATACATACACACACATTGGCACTCACCCACTCACCCACACTAACACCCACCCACCAACACACACTGACACACACACACACACAATGACACCACACCCACATACATTGACCGACACCCACCCACATACACACACATTGAAACCCACCCACACCCACACACTGACACACACACATACCCACACACTGACACACACACACACACCCTATACTGGCCCAGAAACTTGCAATTTGGTACTGTCGCTGCGGATGAGAAAGACCGACCGACAAACAGACACAACGACAGACAGACAGACCCCCCCCCCCCTGTTGTCGCTTATCACAAATTCTATTTAGTCGTCACGCTGCGGCCTGGGCACAAGTTCTCTGAAAGTGGAATTGTTCCTGCCTGCACGCTCCAACACTCGACTTAGGAGCGTAAATAATTGTACATGCTGTAGTAGGATGGTAATGGATGGATGCATTATTATGTTTTTTACACCAACCAACTTCACATCTAAACTCAATTAATGAAATCAACAAATACATGTGGCACTCCGAGGACTCGAACCTAGGATACTCACATCGAAATGAATGAATGAATGAATGAATGAATGAATGAATGAATGAATGAATGAATGAATGAATGAATGAATGAATGAATGAATGAATGAATGAATGAATGCATGAATGAATGAATGGAAGAAACTCCACCATGACAACGTAACATCAAAGGATATTACCGCCGAAAATAAAATACAAACTATAACCCAGAAAAGCGGAGGTAAAATACAAAACGGAGAGAAACACACAAGTAGGATGGTAATATCAGGGGGTCCGACTTGGGAGAACCTGGGCATGGCTACACTTCAAGCGGGCTGCGAAGTTTATAATTTATTATCCCTTTGACTGCGAGAGGCCTTTCATGTGTGTAATAAATCGTCTAGGGTTAGCCCAGAGAAAAAAGTATCACAGCAACAATTAGCCATGTTTCAAATAACTATATTTACAAGGGAGATCTTCGGATTTTGTTCTTAAGTTTTGTGGAGGTCTAGGGAGAAAAATAAAAACTATTTGGATAAATATATTGACCAAAACATATAACCTTCCCACTTAAGGCTGCTGCGGGACCCTGCACTATATTACTACCCCCCTCCACCACCACCACCAACGTTATTAATCACCAGCACGGCCTCTGATGTCATATAAATAATTACCACCGGCCTCATTATTACCTTGTCAAATCTAATTAATGGAAAGTTTAATCTAGCGCCGCCGTCATTTTCCGTGCGAGCGGTGATGTTATGGCGTCATCAGGGGGTAATGTGGTTATTGATGAAGGACCGTAAATCAGAGCTACCACCAGCCACTCATCTATAGCTGTATAGTCAGGTTAAAAAATGCTATAGTCTGTTTTTTCTCAGCTGATAATAAATTGGTATCTCACCATCCTAAACATCAAGATTTTGTAGCAAAAGACGATGCTAGTTTTGAAAACTTGGAAATAATATTAAATTTCTTTAGGTATAACTCATAACTCAAAAAGACTAAACAAATATTCACTGTTGTAATAACCTGGGGTTCGCAAATGACATGCTAAAAATACCTACTAGGGTATGAATGTAGGTATGTTTCGCCCCATAGATGGCATTGTATAGGTACGGTGTGATGGATGATGATGTGAGTAGCAGCAACAAGTGTGGAACGTAGAGTTATATCATGTAGGAGACACGGGTAGCTAATATATATATATATATACTGTATATATATATATATATATATATATATATATATATATATATATATATATATATATATACTGTATAATTACTGTATATACTACTGGTATTTGTGACACGAGAGAGAGAGAGAGAGAGAGAGAGAGAGAGAGAGAGAGAGAGAGAGAGAGAGAGAGAGAGAGAGAGAGAGAGAGAGAGAGAGAGAGAGAGAGAGAGAGAGAGAGAGAGAGAGAGAGAGAGAGAGAGAGAGAGAGAGAGAGAGAGAGAGAGAGAGAGAGAGAGAGAGAGAGAGAGGAGGAGGAAATAACATCTGTATATATCAATTTATGTTATGATATTTACTTGTTTAAATGCTCCAGAATTTTTCCACCTAATGTAGCCATGTAGCCTAAAGTATTGTAGCTTAATTAATGGGGAACCATAAACAAATCTGTATTAGTTTACACATATTCCTTAAAGGCTAGCTCCATTACCAGCTGAAATGTATATTTATTGTATTAAGTATAATGTATATTTATTGTATTTAAGTATAATGTATATTTATTGTATTTAAGTATAATGTATATTTATTGTATTTAAGTATAATGTATATTTATTGTATTTAAGTATAATGTATATTTATTGTATTTAAGTATAATGTATATTTGTTGTATTTAAGTATAATTTCCATGCTTGTGGATGACTAATTTGAAAGCGGGTTAAATTTAATAAATATTATTTAGCCTTTCGAGATCTTAGTTTATTAATTTGTTGACGCAGTGGATGGCAACATTTTTACCATATCGTCGACATAATATCTTTGAATATGGAAGGGTATCTTATTTGCTTTGAATTGGTGACGATAATGGGGTATAATTGGTGTCTATAGTCAAGATACTATAGAAATGCAGGCTTGTTGGAATCATCTCGGGGAAAAAAAACGGCATTTTCGTGGACTTAGTCCCGCGATCTTCGTTTCGCGGTCTGCAACGTTGTTCATTCATCCATTTCTTTCGCTAAGCAATGTTTTATTGGAGAGGAAAACTGGCCGACTTTAACGTTTAACCTTCTAAATGAACTCTTGAGTGACGAACAGCAATAAATAATCCTGGTGACAGGAGTGATATACAGAGGTCATTTGGGTGCAAGAAGCAATTAAGGGGGTAGTACTCGTTTTTCTGGACTCCCTTCTTCCTCATGTTTAGCATATTAGTTTTGAGGTACCGTAATAAGACGTTCGTTCCGTTATTTTGGCGATTTTGAGACCTTTCGCCTCATTTTCTATCAATATTAAGACCTTTCGTCTAAAGTTTCGTGCCTTTTAGGTGTCGATTTTTTTCTTGCCGAGCGAAAGCGAGCCTCTAATTTTTAGAAGGAACCGGCCTTTGGCCGGCAGATTTTTCTACCGAAAAATGTACAAATTTATCTTGAAAGGGGGCTAGGGGGTGTTTTCTAAGCTTGATAGAGGTCAAGCGAGGAAACTCAAAATAAATAAATAAATAAATATATAGAGCCAAAAACAAGCACTGCCCCCTTAAGTCGCTCCATTAGAGTGAATGAGGAGCACCATAACTCGATAGTGAGAATACAACTCCTCACAATGATAAGGATTATCTACAGAGCGCATTATGGTGTAGACGACCAATTTAGTCTTTTCCGTAACTTTTTCATAATTATTATATGCTAAGGGTAAAGTAGTTAGTATGAAATTATGTTAGGCGTAGATTTCTGTTAGATACAGAAAGACAATTAAGAAACTCCTTTAGTATACCGGTACATTGAAAATATACTATGTTATTGTATACGACTTGCCTACTAAGTCTGTTACAATGCTCGAAAGTATAGAAATCAAATATCTTCTTTAGATTGCCATACCTATTTGAATAAGACAACACGTGTCGGAATGAGAGATATACAATTTGATATGTCCATTAGATTGTCATTATAATCATAGTAGGAATACATTTGACAAACTAAGAAAAATGCGAGCTAGAGAGGGCATTAGGTTGTGAAGAATCAGTTAACCCTTTGATAATTGTGACGCATTTTGACAAATAGCAAATTTGTTGTCTGCATTATATTTACCTCCGTAGATAAAACACTTTATTCTTACTACTCTAATTATGACAGTCTACAGGAGATTGTCATTAGCCTTTGTGAATGTTTCATATTGACAAGTGAGTATTGTGGGTGAGAGAGGGAATACAGAGAATAGTATATATTTTGGTTTCTCTAATAGTTTTGGATACGTGGAGGGATAGACAGACGAATGAGGAAGTACCAGAGCGGTGTGGTGTGGATGTAGATGTGCTGGACAGTGTGAAAAGGAACACCTTGAGATGGTTCGGCCATGTGGAACGTATGGGAAGCGAGATAATGACTAAGAGGGTGTACGAGACCGAGGAGGAAGGACAGAGAGGGAGAGGTAAACCGAGAGAGAGGTGGAAGGATGGAGTGAAGAAGTATATGAGTGCAGGCGGTGCTGGTTGGGAGGAGGGGCGTCAATTGACTGGGGACAGAGGTGCATGGGGGCGTTTCGTTCGTGGTCACCCCTTCGGGGATCACGGTGTCAGGCAATATATAGATATATAATATATTCCCATTGACATATCGGGATTCGAATCCGGGTCCATTGGATTACCAGTCCAGTGGCAAGACCACTACACCACAACTACCCTTTATAATGCTTTGAATATAACAGTGATAATAACTTATGGTACCAAATTAAAAGGAGTTATCTATGGAGGACATTCGAGAGGAGAGAAGTAATGGACAATATCCATTATAAAGCTTTAATAATAATAGCGATAATAAACTTGGGTTGGGATATTAAGAAGTTGGTTATCTACAGAGGTCATTAAGGTGCAGAGAAGCAATTAACAATCTCCGTCATGCCATTAGGGTGAGTAAGGGCCGCCGTTGGAGTGAGGGGGACACCCGAGCTGAGAAAAATGAATGAGTTACTTGATCCGAGACAATCTCCCACCGCTCTCAGACGCTCGGGGATAAGCCTGGGGGTCATACATAATTCATTAAAAGAAGTACCGTAATTGCGCCCTTCCTCTCTCTCTCTCTCTCTCTCGGTTAGGATAGGCTATAACCCCTGGTGGCCTATTTCTGTTTAAATAAACATAAAATTGTTTTCGGTTCGGCTATCACTGCGTATTCAAATTTAATTTTGTTTTGTTTTAATTTTTGGTTAGGCTATCACCGCTGATAACCTATTTGTGTGTATTTCAACATTTTTGTTTTCGGTTAGGCCTATTTAAGTAAGTGAAGCGACCTGAAGGGAGTGAAGTGTTTTTTAAAGTGAGTTTAGTGTTTTTAAAGTGAGTTAAGTGTTTTTAAGTGAGTGAAGTGAACTGAAGAAAGTGATCGTCACCATGCCTCGTGCCTGTACGAACTGCGCCGGTAGGTTTGGTGCTTCCATGTTTGCTCCTGCCGATCCACAAGTCTGCCGACTCTGCCAGCAACGAGGGGATTTGACAGCAAAATTGGATGAAGCCCTCAACAAGATCAACGCCCTCACCAGGAAGCTGGAATCACTCCAAGAGTTTGTAACACTCAACGTTGGAGTATCACTAACTCAATTTGTTTTCAACTCCAGCATCCACCACCGCCCCAACGTCATCTGCCAACAATCCAACACCTGCAGTAGACACTGCAGCAGATGCTTCTGATGAACCTGAGCCGACATCAAACCAGGACAGCCGCCCTGTTCACCTTAGTCTCTCCCCCACTCCTCGTGCAAGAAGCCTGCTAGCACGAACAGTACCAACCCCTCGCCCCCGTTCTAACCACTCCTCTCCCCGACCTGTACGTAGAGTCCCGCCACCACAGGTTTCCGGATTTACACCAGTGAGGAATGGTGCACGGCCAACGCAGAAAAGGTCTCATCTACCAGTCACAATGTCCAACAGATTTGAGATATTGGTAGAGATGGAAGACGAACCAGAAGAGACCAGGCTCGTGGGGGATTCCATCCTACGAGGACAGGTCGAAGAGTTCTGCGACAGAGTCCCAAATCAACGAAAAAGATTTTGCATCCCAGGAGCTGGACTGGACGACATTGTGGAAGCCTTCGAAGATACCACAAAGGATGCAAATGAAAATACCCTTTTTGTCATCCATGCTGGTTCAAATGACGTCATGCGCACCAGATCCGAAGAGTTGATGGAGAAATATCGCAAGATGATCCAGCACTACAAAAACAAGTCAAGGAATATCATCATCTCAGGCATTCTCCCCAAGATCGACGCACCTGACAAATTCTACGACAAGGCTTTCAGCACAAAAAGCCGACTAAAACATTTGTGTCTGAGGGAAGAAGTTGAATTCATCAACCTCTGGGACAACTTCTACAACCAGCCTACTCTGTTTCCGCAAGGATGGCACTCATCTAAACCCTGTGGGTTCAGCACGCATGGGTCGTCTCCTACACGAAACAGTCCGCAGCCATGGATCAAAAAACGCCATCCGAGAAGAAGCAGCAGTGACATAAATCATCCAACGCCAAGAAAAAAACAGAGGCAACCGAGGACCACCAGCGATAAGGACCAAAGACAGCGAGGACCGAGGACAGCCATGAACATAAATGTAGATCCGACAAGAACCAAAAATATTATTAAAGAGCGTTCCGTGAGTTCTAAAATAACAAATTTAAAGGTTTTCTATGCAAACGCTCGTAGCATACGCAATAAATTTTCAGATTTAGAGGAGCTAGTGTTTACAGAAAATTATGATGTGATTGGCATAACAGAATCTTGGATCAATACAGAAGATAGAGACTTTTTAGCAGAGTATTCACTTCCCGGTTATGTAATGTTTGAGAAAAGCCGAATAAATCGAAATGGAGGTGGCGTTTTACTTTATATCAAAGAAAGTCTTAACCCTACCCTCTTGTCAAAACCTCAAATTGTGAACGTCGACGCATCTTTTGTGCTAATAAAGAATAATAAAGGTACCAAAATAATACTTGCATTAATATACAGACCTCCAGCTCAATCAGTGCAAACTGACCGAGAAATTTACGAACAAATTGCAGATGTAAGTAACTCACAAGATACCGTAATTTTTGGTGACTTTAATTTACCTGTGACCAAGTGGGGCGATACTCTTACTTCACACTCCGGACATGACTTGTATACGAACTTGCAAGAGAGTTCGCTTTATCAATTTGTTGGAACGCCGACCCGTGGTAATAACGTTCTTGACATTGTACTTGCAACAAAAGAAGAATTAATAGAGAATTTGAATGTTGGTGATGAATTCAGTAACAGCGACCATCGTACGATAACTTTCACTTTAAAGTTTACTAGTAACGAACCAAATAGTAGCATCGAAAAAGTCCCTAATTTCAAGAAAGCAAACTTCCATAAACTTAGAGCTATGTTTAAAGAAACTGACTGGAGCTTTTTAATTCACAATAACGACATAAATACATCTTGGAAGTTATTCGAAGCCACTTACCTAAAAGCAGTGCAAGACTGCATACCATCAAAAACTCGGCGTCCAGGCCATAATAATAAGCCCAAATGGTGGAATAAAGATATTTCAAACTGCCTGCTTGCTAAAAAATTTGCTAATGATAGATTAAAATCCTCACAAAATGACGAAGAACGGCTGAAATTTGTAGAGCTACGACGCAAAGCCAAAAAGTTAATTAAGCAAAGTAAAAAGACCTTAGAGTTACATATTGCGAATCAAAGTAAAACAAACCCGAAAGAATTCTATAGTTATATCAGAAAGAAAAAAGTTGTTACTTCAACTGTTGGACCGTTAGTCGATGAAAATGGAGAATACACCAAAGACGAAGAACAAATGAGTAATGCCCTCAATACCTTCTTTGCATCAGTTTTTACAACAGAAGACCTCAGTGATATCCCTACACCATCGCCGATTCAGATTGATAATTTAGATGTTCTAAGCAATATCACCGTTACAGAGAGAGAAGTATTGAATTGTTTAGATAAACTCAAGGTAAATAAAACGCCTGGACCTGATACAATCTCGCCTAGAGTTCTAAAGGAAGCTAAGGATGAGCTCTCTAAACCACTGACATTACTATTCAATAAATCCTTGCAGTCTGGAACTATGCCCGATCAGTGGAAGCTAGCCAACGTAACACCGATATTCAAAAAAGGCAGCAAATCCCTACCCAGTAACTATCGTCCAATTAGCTTAACCTCAGTTGTATGTAAAATGCTAGAAACGGTCATACGAGACAGACTCGTAAATCACTTAGAGGAAAATAACATACTTAAAGATACTCAACACGGCTTTCGTAAAAAACGTTCCTGTTTAACAAACCTCTTAGACTTCTTCCACGATATCCTCAACCTCTACGATGAGAGTAAAGCTGTAGATATTATATACCTTGATTTTCAAAAGGCCTTTGACAAAGTTCCCCACAAACGTTTACTGCTAAAACTAAAAGCGCATGGAATACAAGACGGTGTGTTGAAATGGATAGAAAATTGGCTCAGCGACAGAAAGCAAAGAGTAGTCATAAACGGTAAGGCATCAAAATGGACCAATGTAAGTAGCGGGGTACCCCAGGGATCGGTACTAGGACCAATTCTCTTTCTAATTTACATCAACGACATAGATGAGGGTCTCACCTGTACAATCTCAAAATTTGCTGACGATACAAAAATTGCAAATAGCGTACTCTCAAAAGAACAAGTTGACGATATGCAACACAATCTAGATAAATTGTCATGTTGGGCCCAAATTTGGCAAATGAGTTTCAATGCGGATAAATGTAAAGTACTACATATCGGATACCTAAATGAGAAAGCAAACTATTCGATGAATGGCACTCAGCTTAAGAATGTAAACAGAGAAACCGATTCTGGGAGTAACAATATCGAGTAACCTAAAACCGAGTCAACAATGTTCAGAAGTTGTTAAGAAGGCAAACAAAATAATTGGCTTTATAGGCAGGTCATTTGAGCATAAATCCAAAGAAGTTATCCTAACCCTTTACAATTCATTAGTCCGACCTCTTCTGGAATACTGCGTTCAATCCTGGTGCCCTTATTACCAAAAAGATATAAACAAGCTAGAACGAGTTCAACGTAGAGTTACCAAAATGATACCTAGCCTAAAGAACAAACCATACGAAGAGCGTCTTAGAGAATTAAATCTATTTCCTTTAACCCAGCGCAGATTAAGAGGTGACTTAATTCAAGTGTTCAAAATCATCAAAGGCATCGACAATATGAACTGTAGTAAGTACTTCACTATCGACCAATCTAATTACACGCGGGGAAACGGTTGCAAAATTATTGGTAAATCTTTTAACTCACACGAATCTAAGAATTTCTTCTTCAATCGAGTTGTCAACTTGTGGAATGGGCTTCCCCGAAACGTTATAGACTGCATCACCGTTGATTCATTTAAACTCCGCCTAGACAAATATCTCGCATCAAACCCGCGACTGACTGCGTTTGTAAATGAATAACTTTATTTTATCCCCCCCTCAGTTACTAACCCATCTGTCCCCTACTAACTTCATAATCCTGCCACGGACATTAGTTCCAGGGCAGTATTTCCCTTTCCAATGTTCCCTTACCCACTCTAAACCACTGTTTGGACACTTGATCCTCAGTGTTTTGGAGGACAAGCAACCTAGAAGGGTCACTAGATCTGTTGTTGCTTGATTTCCTTTGTACTCCTTTGTACTCTCTCTCTCTCTCTCTCTCTCTCTCTCTCTCTCTCTCTCTCTCTCTCTCTCTCTCTCTCCTCTCTCCCCTCTCTCTCTCTCTCTCTCTCTCTCTCTCTCTCTTTCTCTCTCTCTCTCTCTCTCTCTCTCTCTACACTCGTAATTATGGAGAAACGATAAGAGTACGAAAAGTTGTCCTCCAAGTCCGTTGTGTAATGTGTGGATCTGGTGATTAGATGGGAGGTGGAGCAGAGTGTTATGTGTGTGTGTGTGTGTTTGTGCGCGCACTGGTGTGTTATTATTAGTGCTTGTGTGTGTTCTGGGAGGGAGGAAGTTGGAGTGTTGATATGCGTAGGTAGCTATGTGTGTATTAATGTTGCAGTGGTGGTAGTTATTGTATATACTAGTTATCTTTAGTTTATTTTTACTATATAGTAATTTTGGACCTTAGGAGTAACTTGAGGTTTATCATGTCTCATGTAAAACAAAATTGAGATGGGTGACAGCAAAGCCTGATGGAGTATTTAGGGCCACACCTTGTATAATGGTAAAGTAGTACGGTATATCCTAATTTTCACTACACTTATAACATTTAAATTAGCTATAAATACAACAACCGTTCCACGTTAGAATGAAACAAGACTTTGAGGAAAGAATACATCGTTCAAACATCATCAGACTTATATTACAACCCTTGTTCTTCTATAATAAATATTTAGCTATTCCCAAACCTCTTGCCACCAGTAATGCCTTAATCTATCTATATCACCTCTCAATTTATGAAGCGAATGTTCTGTTCTTAAATAAAAATTCTTTAATATTACGAATGCAACTGATTTTCTCACCTTCATCCCAAACCACCTAGATATTTTACAGTCGGGTTATAAGCACGAACACATTATGGCTATAGCCTATAGGAAAGAAGTAAGCACAACAGAATCAATTGGAAAAGTCGAGATAATGGCTTAATCTCTCACATGTTTCGCATATCTTCTCAAATTTGTTCTTGTCTTTATTTTATTGTTTACTGTGCCAATCGTTTGTTCCATTCTGTCATATATGTAACTTTTTTTCAAATATTTCCTATCGTATTTCTCTTATGTCCTTTTTCAGCAAACTCCTTCACAATTCCCCAATTCTTTAATTTCCTTACAGCTACAGCTCTCTCTCTCTCTCTCTCTCTCTCTCTCTCTCTCTATCTCTTCCGTCCTTTTATCTGTGCCATTCGTCGAAAGTGAGGGCCGGTTTTGAAGCCAGAATTCAAGAAAATGCGTGCGGGCCATACGTCGCCCGGTATCGGCCGCGTACATCGGGCTCACCAGGCGCATACATCACTTTTTACTGCCTCCCGTCCTCTCACTCTCACCGGAGGCTGTTTAAATCAATGTTTTATCGGCGGCATTTATCGGTGAAATATTGGTATTATTTCCCTCGGGATATTTTCACTATTGTGGCGGGCGACGGGGGAGGGGGACTTGGGAGGGGATGGAAACACTGAGTGTAGGGTTTAGGAAGGGAGGTCCTGGTCACACTGGTCTTGGCGGCCTTGTTTCTCTGTGCTCAGTGCTGCTTTCACTGTTGCTATCAAATGAATACATACTGTATCTTTCGTAAATTCGATAACTAGTACTGTATAGCAGTGAATATATTATACCCACATGACAGTCAAAATGAAGTTTTATTGTGAAAATACGATAGTTTCAATTCACTCTATAGTCCTCTAAAGAGGACTCCACCTCAATGGGACTCCAGAGAGTACAAAGAAAAGCAAGCAATAGCAGATCTACTAATAATAGTAGTTATCAAATATATAATGTACTTCCATGCGTCTTCTCAGTAAAAATAATACAAGAAAGAGTGCCGAAATAGAGGGCCAACTTCGTCCAATCGATTGTTCCCACAGATTATGAAGGTGATATAAAAAATCATGGTGTTAGTCCTCTCCCTCCAGACACACAACCCGAGGCCCCGACCATCACTGGGAACCCGAGACCCTAAACATGGCCTTGTTGGCCCGGGGGTGACTCACGCAAGGGACTGGAGTTCTCGAAAAGGGGCTCCAGTCTTGACGTTATTCTTGACTTACAGTGTACTGGCTTAATAATCCAGAAGCGTTTAGTTTCAAGTTTCAAGTGTATTTATATATTTAGCCAAAGATATTTTACATATATGTGTCATCATTTACAAAGAAAAGTATGTCGACAGTCCTGGCTGAGCCTTTTGGGAGCATGAAAGCTCTCTTAAAAGGCACATAAGATATCTTAAAATGGTTAAAAATATATAACACAGGCGGACTTATAATTACAACAGTGTTAGATCTATAATACAATATGGCTAGGTAGGAGACGTAGTTAAATGTAAACAAATAATATCAAAATAAAATAAAATACTTAAGGTAATTAGATCTTAACGGTAATAGGATGAAAGTTTTTTTCCTGCTTGGCATATAAACATTAGTATGAACACGTAAACATTAAAATGCACATGCATTAATCACATTGGTAAGGATTTTATGACTACATAAATTAAAAAAACGCTCACATATACGTTTGGCTTCGTCAAAACATATTGGATACATACTAATAAGCAAAATTATAACACAACTGTAAATATGTACGGTATAAACCATTATTTAAATTATAACAACTCTAAATATGTACGGTATAAACCATTATTTAAATTATAAGAACTCTAAATATGTACGGTATAAACCATTATTTAAATTATAACACAACTCTAAATATGTACGGTATAAACCATTATTTAAATTCACACTTCAATAATTTAGAAAGGTGGACGATGTCCGCAAACGTGCACCCGTTCAAGTTCATACTATTATTTTGTAACCACACACACGCACGCACGCACGCACACACACAGGCACACACACACACACACACACACACACACACATTGTGCAGCTGCCCACACGAGCCACACGCCTTCTCGAACAGCCCCACACGTGAAATACACAAAACCATGGAGCATACAAATCCCGTGCGGGCAACTGCACAAATACTGTGCATCACGTATTCACACATCCTAATACTGTGCATCACGTATTCACACATCCTAATACTGTGCATCACGTATTCACACATCCTAATACTGTGCATCACGTATTCACACATCCTAATACTGTGCATCACGTATTCACACATCCTAATACTGTGCATCACGTATTCACACATCCTAATACTGTGCATCACGTATTCACACATCCTAATACTGTGCATCACGTATTCACACATCCTAATAGAAAACTAAAATTATGCTGTGGCACAATTGTCCAAATACAGATACGAAAAGTAATTTGGTAACAGAATTGATAATATTGATCGCAGACTATAGCTGAAACAACACTTCTTGGTACGGTACATATGTAAATTATTATTGCTACACTGACTGAT
>CM064529.1:8387010-8390292 GCA_032716605.1 Paralithodes platypus
GACAAAAAGAGCTCGTGTAACACCATACGAGCTCATTTGGTAAACAAGTGTTTCTGTCGATATTTTGAATTGACCACGTTTGAATTAATGTTTTAAATTAATTATATATAATATGTATTATTTGTAATTCTTGATAACAGTACACTATAAGGTAGGCTGACAATAATAATAATTAAAACTAGAACAAATCAAAGGAGGCTAATGATTCTCCATCTAATCAGTAATTCGAAAAAGTTAAATCTAATTATAATTAAAGGAAGTACCAACGATAATTTGACTACCGGTGATAAGAAATAATTAAGTTGGCATCATTAAACAAACACGAAAAAAACAGCATCCCTGCGAATAAAAAATTCAGCTTTAGGAGAAACACTGTGAGGTAATCAAAGAAACTAAATTTAATCAGGTAATTGCTTATTTACCATTTAATTTGCTTGGAGTTACGGGGGTTATTTTAATTTCATATGAGTTCGGGTGTTTTCAATTACGTTGGTAGAATTTGCTTTCTTCTAGTGAATTCCATTAATAGATGAGTAAATATTGTTCACCATTTAATAACCTGCTTAACCCCTTCTGTACCGGCGCTGTCCTTTTAACTTTATTCTGGCTGCTATTAGGCAATGTTATTCAGTTTAAAAAGAGCCTTCAACAACTTGAGAGCTTGCAAGCTCTAACAAGCAGGAAGCTCTAACAATAATATCAGGATGCACATCAGAGGTAAACGACTGCTGGATCATTAAATTAAAGCAAATTGAGTAAAAACATCTATGTTCATATTATAATAAATAACAAAAACATATAATATTAATAATAAAAATAATAATAATAATAATAAAAATAATAATAAAATTTTTGATAATAACAAACAACGATAATACAAGTAATGATATAAAATATATGACAATATATAATTACAATAGCCAGTTTTACTTCTAATTATATCTTTACAAACAAGGTCTGTGCTGAGTGTAAGAGAGCGACTCTGAGCATCAGACAAACAAACGAACACACTGAGGGTAGGGTATGGGGGGGGGGGGGGTTTGTGTAATTACTTTAATGCGCGCCCACTACCCATCAATAAAACATTGGTACTTTACTTCAGGTCGGTTCCAAATAATCAAAATAATCACTTTAATGTGGAATATATTACGGAAGGCGTTGGGAGGGTGGAAGGGGGACCCGCATTATTCACACTTAAAAACATGTTTGCTTAATTTGTTTTCTTGCATATCTCATTTCTTAATTAAAGTTAGTCTCTGTCTACGTCGTACTCTCTGTCTCTCAATTATATACAATATTTGAATAGAAATATAGATAAAACAAGAGGTAGATGTATAGAGAACTAAAGGTATTAAACTAAATGACATGTACTATATAAATACTGTATACTGTATATATATATATATATATATATATATATATATATATATATATGGTATATACAGAGTACTAATCATCAAGTCATTCGTTCATTTTCTCTTCGTCTGAGTGCATTTGTCTCAATTCCTCAAACGTCTCTCTCTCTCTCTCTCTCTCTCTCTCTCTCTCTCTCTCTCTCTTCATCATAACTTATAGCTTATACTGTACGTGCAGTTCATTAATGCAGAGATGCGGTTATGGCCTCACAACAGCCATATTTCCAGCTCACTCCAATTTATGGCTTTCTCATTCAGAATAAACGTGTAATAAATCAGGGTTGTATTCCCCGCCTTTCCGCTGTCGGTGTGATGCGCACTATTCATTACCAGAGGGGTTTGTTATGAGTGTATTTGTGTGTTTGTGTTTGGGTGTGTGTGTGTGGTATATTTCATTCGTGCGTCGGTAATGATAAGACAGTGATCCAGTGATTGTTTTAGGGATAAACGTAATGAATAGTTGTTGCCGTTATTATTTAGATGTTATGCGTTGTGAAAATTAATAAGTATATAGATAATCTACTATATAAAGGGCACTTTCTGTCTGTCTGTCTGTTCACGAACTACTCCCTCAGTTTTCAAGATGGTGAGCCCATACTTGGCATGCATACTAAGGGATTGCCAGAATAGGTTTTAAGTGGGAGGCGGGGGCAAATCCCTCTGTTTTCAAGATGGAAAGCCCATACGTGGCATGCATACTAAGGGGGTGCCAGAATAGGTTTTAAGCGAATTTGTTTTTGTCCCCTTACCCCCCGGGGGGAAGGGGACGGAGCCTCCCCTCCCCAAGATAGACAGCCCATACGGGGGGCCGGTACTTCGACTTTCCCCAGGGCAGCGGCGGGTACCTCAGCTAGTATTACATAAAATGATACTGTAACAATGGAAAACAGTAAGCTCAACCCAAAAGTAACTTGTATCACTCTCAAACACCAATTACCGGGTACATCTACGACTACCACCACCACCACAGTTACAACCACCATCACCACCATCTCCACACCATTGGCATCCCTTACCACCACAATCACATTCACAACCACAACTACGCTCTCAACCTTCACCATCACCAAAACCACCAGCACCATTGCCATCACCACCACTACCCCCCCAACCCCCACTACTCGCCACCACATCTCTTATCACCACCACACCCACCACTACTCACCTACTCACCACCACATCCCTCTCCACCAGCACAACCATCACTACTCATCACGACAACCACAACTACTCACCGCCACATCCCTCGCCACCACTACCACATCCCTCACCACCACCACATTCACAACTACTCACCACCACATCCCTCACCACCACCAACACACCCCTCACAAGCACCACCACATCCCTCACCACCACCACCACCACCAGCACCACGGATGACCATAGTGGACCGGGGCTAGTTGTTAACGAAGGTGGTAGATATGAAAGTTAATAAACAGGGCAATATATCGTGGCCAGTTTATGGGTGGTGCAGGACCAGTAAACAAACCCGGGAGGCCATAGCTCGCCACAATTACGCCGGAACCCTTCATGATGTGTGTGTATGTTTTTGCGTGTGTGTATGTCTGTGCATGTGTGTGTGTGTGTGTGTGTGTATTCATAATTGTAGTTTGACAGGAATTGAGTTTTTGGCTCGTATTGTCCCACTTCCTAGACATTATCATCAATGACAATTACCCATCTCCTTGCTCAAGGGAGATGGTAACCACCGGCTATGTCTCAGAAACCCTTCATCAACCTGAGCGAGATTTGAACCCGGGACTGCTAGGTTGCAGGCAGGGACGGTACCACTGAGCTAGCCGCGCGGCTAGCGTCAGAGGATTATTATTACAGTGTTAGTATTGATGTCAAAGTTTTTTGTACT
>CM064529.1:8390392-8452892 GCA_032716605.1 Paralithodes platypus
AAATTAAAATCGGACATTAGTTTAGGATTTCGATTTTGACTGGGCCTTCCTAGAGGGCCCAGGGGACCGTTTTTTGGACTTTAAAAGTCCTCTGTAGCCCAAACTATAAGTCCTAGGGAATTCTACTTGGTGCCATTCGATTTTTCTCGCCGAGCTGCTTCTAGACATGGTCTTAGATTTCATTTTCACCCAGCCATTCGCCAGAATCTCAAAAAAAATCTCAAAAAACCTTGGGTCGCCCAGGCAAATCGGTGATTTTGGTCGAATTTTGACTTGTCAATATTATTACATATTTGGATTCGTCTCTCCATTGCGGATTCAACGGTATATATTTTTGTTTAATTTTGACCTATTTTTAGGCCCCTTAGGCCTATTTTAAAGTTTAAAAACTCCATAGACGAGTTATTTATGAACGGATTTTGTTTAAATTTATACCATAAGTACACTTTGGCAAGCTGAATCGAATGGCGCAAACAGAATTAAAATCGGACCATTAGTTTAGGATTTCGATTTTGACTGGGCCTTCCTGGAGGGCCCAGGGGACCGTTTTTTGGACTTTAAAAGTCCTCTGTAGCCCAAACTATAAGTTCTAGGGAATTCTACTTGGTGCCATTCGATTTTTCTCGCCGAGCTGCTTCTAGACATGGTCTTAAGATTTCATTTTCACCCAGCCATTCGCCCAGAATCTCAAAAAAAATCTCAAAAAACCTTGGGTTTGCCCAGGCAAATCGGTGATTATGGTCGAATTTTGACTTGTCAATATTATTACATATTTGGATTCGTCTCGCCGTTGCGGATTCAACGGTATATATTTTTTTGGATTTTGACCTATTTTTAGGCCCCCTAGGCCTATTTTAAAGTTTAAAAACTCCATAGACGAGTTATTTATGAACGGATTTTGTTTAAATTTATACCTTAAGTACACTTTGGCAAGCTGAATCGAATGGCGCAAACAGAATTAAAATCGGACCATTAGTTTAGGATTTCGATTTTGACTGGGCTTCCTGGAGGGCCCAGGGGACCGTTTTTTTTGGACTTTAAAAGTCCTCTGTAGCCCAAACTATAAGTTCTAGGGAATTCTACTTGGTGCCATTCGATTTTTCTCGCCGAGCTGCTTCTAGACATGGTCTTAAGATTTCATTTTCACCCAGCCATTCGCCCAGAATCTCAAAAAAATCTCAAAAAAACCTTGGGTTTAAGCCCAGGCAAATCGGTGATTATGGTCGAATTTTGACTTGTCAATATTATTACATATTTGGATTCGTCTCGCCGTTGCGGATTCAACGGTATATATATTTTTTTATTTTGACCTATTTTTAGGCCCCCTAGGCCTATTTTAAAGTTTAAAAACTCCATAGACGAGTTATTTATGACGGATTTTGTTTAAATTTATACCTTAAGTACACTTTGGCAAGCTGAATCGAATGGCGCAAACAGAATTAAAATCGGACCATTAGTTTAGGATTTCGATTTTGACTGGGCTTCCTGGAGGGCCCAGGGGACCGTTTTTTGGACTTTAAAAGTCCTCTGTAGCCCAAACTATAAGTTCTAGGGAATTCTACTTGGTGCCATTCGATTTTTCTCGCCGAGCTGCTTTTAGACATGGTCTTAAGATTTCATTTTCACCCAGCCATTCGCCCAGAACTCAAAAAAAACTCAAAAAAACCTTGGGTTTAAGCCCAGGCAAATCGGTGATTTTGGTCGAATTTTGACTTGTCAATATTATTACATATTTGGATTCGTCTCGCCGTTACGATTCCAACGGTATATATATTTTTTTATTTTGACCTATTTTTAGGCCCCCTAGGCCTATTTTAAAGTTTAAAAACTCCATAGACGAGTTATTTATGAACGGATTTTGTTTAAATTTATACCTTAAGTACACTTTGGCAAGCTGAATCGAATGGCGCAAACAGAATTAAAATCGGACCATTAGTTTAGGATTTCGATTTTGACTGGGCTTCCTGGAGGGCCCAGGGGACCGTTTTTTGGACTTTAAAAGTCCTCTGTAGCCCAAACTATAAGTTCTAGGGAATTCTACTTGGTGCCATTCGATTTTTCTCGCCGAGCTGCTTCTAGACATGGTCTTAAGATTTCATTTTCACCCAGCCATTCGCCCAGAATCTCAAAAAAAATCTCAAAAAAACCTTGGGTTTAAGCCCAGGCAAATCGGTGATTTTGGTCGAATTTTGATTTGTCAATATTATTACATATTTGGATTCGTCTCGCCGTTGCGGATTCAACGGTATATATATTTTTTTATTTTGACCTATTTTTAGGCCACCTAGGCCTATTTTAAAGTTTAAAAACTCCATAGACGAGTTATTTATGAACGGATTTTGTTTAAATTTATACCTTAAGTACACTTTGGCAAGCTGAATCGAATGGCGCAAACAGAATTAAAATCGGACCATTAGTTTAGGATTTCGATTTTGACTGGGCTTCCTGGAGGGCCCAGGGGACCGTTTTTTGGACTTTAAAAGTCCTCTGTAGCCCAAACTATAAGTTCTAGGGAATTCTACTTGGTGCCATTCGATTTTTCTCGCCGAGCTGCTTCTAGACATGGTCTTAAGATTTCATTTTCACCCAGCCATTCGCCCAGAATCTCAAAAAAAATCTCAAAAAAACCTTGGGTTTAAGCCCAGGCAAATCGGTGATTTTGGTCGAATTTTGACTTGTCAATATTATTACATATTTGGATTCGTCTCGCCGTTGCGGATTCAACGGTATATATATTTTTTTTATTTTGACCTATTTTTAGGCCCCCTAGGCCTATTTTAAAGTTTAAAAACTCCATAGACGAGTTATTTATGAACGGATTTTGTTTAAATTTATACCTTAAGTACACTTTGGCAAGCTGAATCGAATGGCGCAAACAGAATTAAAATCGGACCATTAGTTTAGGATTTCGATTTTGACTGGGCTTCCTGGAGGGCCCAGGGGACCGTTTTTTTGGACTTTAAAAGTCCTCTGTAGCCCAAACTATAAGTTCTAGGGAATTCTACTTGGTGCCATTCGATTTTTCTCGCCGAGCTGCTTCTAGACATGGTCTTAGATTTCATTTTCACCCAGCCATTCGCCCAGAATCTCAAAAAATCTCAAAAAAAATCTCAAAAAAACCTTGGGTTTAAGCCCAGGCAAATCGGTGATTTTGGTCGAATTTTGATTTGTCAATATTATTACATATTTGGATTCGTCTCGCCGTTGCGGATTCAACGGTATATATTTTTTTTTATGTTGACCTATTTTTAGGCCCCCTAGGCCTATTTTAAAGTTTAAAAACTCCATAGACGAGTTATTTATGAACGGATTTTGTTTAAATTTATACCTTAAGTACACTTTGGCAAGCTGAATCGAATGGCGCAAACAGAATTAAAATCGGACCATTAGTTTAGGATTTCGATTTTGACTGGGCTTCCTGGAGGGCCCAGGGGACCGTTTTTTGGACTTTAAAAGTCCTCTGTAGCCCAAACTATAAGTTCTAGGGAATTCTACTTGGTGCCATTCGATTTTTCTCGCCGAGCTGCTTCTAGACATGGTCTTAAGATTTCATTTTCACCCAGCCATTCGCCCAGAATCTCAAAAAAAATCTCAAAAAAACCTTGGGTTTGCCCAGGCAAATCGGTGATTTTGGTCGAATTTTGACTTGTCAATATTATTACATATTTGGATTCGTCTCGCCGTTGCGGATTCAACGGTATAATATGTTTTTTTATTTTGACCTATTTTTAGGCCCCCTAGGCCTATTTTAAAGTTTAAAAACTCCATAGACGAGTTATTTATGAACGGATTTTGTTTAAATTTATACCTTAAGTACACTTTGGCAAGCTGAATCGAATGGCGCAAACAGAATTAAAATCGGACCATTAGTTTAGGATTTCGATTTTGACTGGGCTTCCTGGAGGGCCCAGGGGACCGTTTTTTGGACTTTAAAAGTCCTCTGTAGCCCAAACTATAAGTTCTAGGGAATTCTACTTGGTGCCATTCGATTTTTCTCGCCGAGCTGCTTCTAGACATGGTCTTAAGATTTCATTTTCACCCAGCCATTCGCCCAGAATCTCAAAAAAAATCTCAAAAAAACCTTGGGTTTAAGCCCAGGCAAATCGGTGATTTTGGTCGAATTTTGACTTGTCAATATTATTACATATTTGGATTCGTCTCGCCGTTGCGGATTCAACGGTATATATATTTTTTTATTTTGACCTATTTTTAGGCCCCCTAGGCCTATTTTAAAGTTTAAAAACTCCATAGACGAGTTATTGATGAACGGATTTTGTTTAAATTTATACCTTAAGTACACTTTGGCAAGCTGAATCGAATGGCGCAAACAGAATTAAAATCGGACCATTAGTTTAGGATTTCGATTTTGACTGGGCTTCCTGGAGGGCCCAGGGGACCGTTTTTTGGACTTTAAAAGTCCTCTGTAGCCCAAACTATAAGTTCTAGGGAATTCTACTTGGTGCCATTCGATTTTTCTCGCCGAGCTGCTTCTAGACATGGTCTTAAGATTTCATTTTCACCCAGCCATTCGCCCAGAATCTCAAAAAAAATCTCAAAAAACCTTGGGTTTAAGCCCAGGCAAATCGGTGATTTTGGTCGAATTTTGACTTGTCAATATTATTACATATTTGGATTCGTCTCGCCGTTGCGGATTCAACGGTATATATATTTTTTTATTTTGACCTA
This sequence comes from Paralithodes platypus, assembly GCA_032716605.1. Lineage (NCBI taxonomy): Eukaryota > Metazoa > Arthropoda > Malacostraca > Decapoda > Lithodidae > Paralithodes > Paralithodes platypus. Next base: position 8,395,079 of record CM064529.1, read on the forward strand.
TTTTTAGGCCCCCTAGTCCTATTTTAAAGTTTAAAAACTCCATAGACGAGTTATTTATGAACGGATTTTGTTTAAATTTATACCTTAAGTACACTTTGGCAAGCTGAATCGAATGGCGCAAACAGAATTAAAATCGGACCATTAGTTTAGGATTTCGATTTTGACTGGGCTTCCTGGAGGGCCCAGGGGACCGTTTTTTGGACTTTAAAAGTCCTCTGTAGCCCAAACTATAAGTTCTAGAGAATTCTACTTGGTGCCATTCGATTTTTCTCGCCGAGCTGCTTTTAGACATGGTCTTAAGATTTCATTTTCACCCAGCCATTCGCCCAGAATCTCAAAAAAAATCTCAAAAAAACCTTGGGTTTAAGCCCAGGCAAATCGGTGATTTTGGTCGAATTTTGACTTGTCAATATTATTACATATTTGGATTCGTCTCGCCGTTGCGGATTCAACGGTATATATATTTTGTTATTTTGACCTATTTTTAGGCCCCCTAGGCCTATTTTAAAGTTTAAAAACTCCATAGACGAGTTATTTATGAACGGATTTTGTTTAAATTTATACCTTAAGTACACTTTGGCAAGCTGAATCGAATGGCGCAAACAGAATTAAAATCGGACCATTAGTTTAGGATTTCGATTTTGACTGGGCTTCCTGGAGGGCCCAGGGGACCGTTTTTTTGGACTTTAAAAGTCCTCTGTAGCCCAAACTATAAGTTCTAGGGAATTCTACTTGGTGCCATTCGATTTTTCTCGCCGAGCTGCTTCTAGACATGGTCTTAAGATTTCATTTTCACCCAGCCATTCGCCCAGAATCTCAAAAAAAATCTCAAAAAAACCTTGGGTTTAAGCCCAGGCAAATCGGTGATTTTGGTCGAATTTTGACTTGTCAATATTATTACATATTTGGATTCGTCTCGCCGTTGCGGATTCAACGGTATATATATTTTTTTATTTTGACCTATTTTTAGGCCCACTAGGCCTATTTTAAAGTTTAAAAAATCCATAGACGAGTTATTTATGAACGGATTTTGTTTAAATTTATACCTTAAGTACACTTTGGCAAGCTGAATCGAATGGCGCAAACAGAATTAAAATCGGACCATTAGTTTAGGATTTCGATTTTGACTGGGCTTCCTGGAGGGCCCAGGGGACCGTTTTTTGGACTTTAAAAGTCCTCTGTAGCCCAAACTATAAGTTCTAGGGAATTCTACTTGGTGCCATTCGATTTTTCTCGCCGAGCTGCTTCTAGACATGGTCTTAAGATTTCATTTTCACCCAGCCATTCGCCCAGAATCTCAAAAAAAATCTCAAAAAAACCAATTAAGCCCAGGCAAATCGGTGATTTTGGTCGAATTTTGACTTGTCAATATTATTACATATTTGGATTCGTCTCGCCGTTGCGGATTCAATGGTATATATATTTTTTATTTTGACCTATTTTTAGGCCCCCTAGGCCTATTTTAAAGTTTAAAAACTCCATAGACGAGTTATTTATGAACGGATTTTGTTTAAATTTTTACCTTAAGTACACTTTGGCAAGCTGAATCGAATGGCGCAAACAGAATTAAAATCGGACCATTAGTTTAGGATTTCGATTTTGACTGGGCTTCCTGGAGGGCCCAGGGGACCGTTTTTTGGACTTTAAAAGTCCTCTGTAGCCCAAACTATAAGTTCTAGGGAATTCTACTTGGTGCCATTCGATTTTTCTCGCCGAGCTGCTTCTAGACATGGTCTTAAGATTTCATTTTCACCCAGCCATTCGCCCAGAATCTCAAAAAAAATCTCAAAAAAACCTTGGGTTTAAGCCCAGGCAAATCGGTGATTTTGGTCGAATTTTGACTTGTCAATATTATTACATATTTGGATTCGTCTCGCCGTTGCGGATTCAACGGTATATATATTTTTTTATTTTGACCTGGGTTTGGGTTTGACTGGGTTTGGGATTTGCCCAGGCAAATCGGTGATTTTGGTCGAATTTTGACTTGTCAATATTATTACATATTTGGATTCGTCTCGCCGTTGCGGATTCAACGGTATATATATTTTTTTATTTTGACCTATTTTTAGGCCCCCTAGGCCTATTTTAAAGTTTAAAAAATCCATAGACGAGTTATTTATGAACGGATTTTGTTTAAATTTATACCTTAAGTACACTTTGGCAAGCTGAATCGAATGGCGCAAACAGAATTAAAATCGGACCATTAGTTTAGGATTTCGATTTTGACTGGGCTTCCTGGAGGGCCCAGGGGACCGTTTTTTGGACTTTAAAAGTCCTCTGTAGCCCAAACTATAAGTTCTAGGGAATTCTACTTGGTGCCATTCGATTTTTCTCGCCGAGCTGCTTCTAGACATGGTCTTAAGATTTCATTTTCACCCAGCCATTCGCCCAGAATCTCAAAAAAAATCTCAAAAAACCTTGGGTTTAAGCCCAGGCAAATCGGTGATTTTGGTCGAATTTTGACTTGTCAATATTATTACATATTTGGATTCGTCTCGCCGTTGCGGATTCAACGGTATATATATATTTTTTATTTTGACCTATTTTTAGGCCCCCTAGGCCTATTTTAAAGTTTAAAAAATCCATAGACGAGTTATTTATGAACGGATTTTGTTTAAATTTATACCTTAAGTACACTTTGGCAAGCTGAATCGAATGGCGCAAACAGAATTAAAATCGGACCATTAGTTTAGGATTTCGATTTTGACTGGGCTTCCTGGAGGGCCCAGGGGACCGTTTTTTGGACTTTAAAAGTCCTCTGTAGCCCAAACTATAAGTTCTAGGGAATTCTACTTGGTGCCATTCGATTTTTCTCGCCGAGCTGCTTCTAGACATGGTCTTAAGATTTCATTTTCACCCAGCCATTCGCCCAGAATCTCAAAAAAAATCTCAAAAAACCTTGGGTTTGCCCAGGCAATCGGTGATTTTGGTCGAATTTTGACTTGTCAATATTATTACATATTTGGATTCGTCTCGCCGTTGCGGATTCAACGGTATATATATTTTTTTATTTTGACCTATTTTTAGGCCCCCTAGGCCTATTTTAAAGTTTAAAAATCCATAGACGAGTTATTTATGAACGGATTTTGTTTAAATTTATACCTTAAGTACACTTTGGCAAGCTGAATCGAATGGCGCAAACAGAATTAAAATCGGACCATTAGTTTAGGATTTCGATTTTGACTGGGCTTCCTGGAGGGCCCAGGGGACCGTTTTTTGGACTTTAAAAGTCCTCTGTAGCCCAAACTATAAGTTCTAGGGAATTCTACTTGGTGCCATTCGATTTTTCTCGCCGAGCTGCTTCTAGACATGGTCTTAAGATTTCATTTTCACCCAGCCATTCGCCCAGAATCTCAAAAAAAATCTCAAAAAAACCTTGGGTTTAAGCCCAGGCAAATCGGTGATTTTGGTCGAATTTTGACTTGTCAATATTATTACATATTTGGATTCGTCTCGCCGTTGCGGATTCAACGGTATATTGTTTTATTTTGACCTATTTTTAGGCCCCCTAGGCCTATTTTAAAGTTTAAAAACTCCATAGACGAGTTATTTATGAACGGATTTTGTTTAAATTTTTACCTTAAGTACACTTTGGCAAGCTGAATCGAATGGCGCAAACAGAATTAAAATCGGACCATTAGTTTAGGATTTTCGATTTTGACTGGGCTTCCTGGAGGGCCCAGGGGACCGTTTTTTGGACTTTAAAAGTCCTCTGTAGCCCAAACTATAAGTTCTAGGGAATTCTACTTGGTGCCATTCGATTTTTCTCGCCGAGCTGCTTCTAGACATGGTCTTAAGATTTCATTTTCACCCAGCCATTCGCCCAGAATCTCAAAAAAAATCTCAAAAAAACCTTGGGTTTAAGCCCAGGCAAATCGGTGATTTTGGTCGAATATTGACTTGTCAATATTATTACATATTTGGATTCGTCTCGCCGTTGCGGATTCAACGGTATATATATTTTTTTATTTTGACCTGGGTTTGGGTTTGACTGGGTTTGGGATTTGCCCAGGCAAATCGGTGATTTTGGTCGAATTTTGACTTGTCAATATTATTACATATTTGGATTCGTCTCGCCGTTGCGGATTCAACGGTATATATATTTTTTTATTTTGACCTATTTTTAGGCCCCCTAGGCCTATTTTAAAGTTTAAAAACTCCATAGACGAGTTATTTATGAACGGATTTTGTTTAAATTTATACCTTAAGTACACTTTGGCAAGCTGAATCGAATGGCGCAAACAGAATTAAAATCGGACCATTAGTTTAGGATTTCGATTTTGACTGGGCTTCCTGGAGGGCCCAGGGGACCGTTTTTTGGACTTTAAAAGTCCTCTGTAGCCCAAACTATAAGTTCTAGGGAATTCTACTTGGTGCCATTCGATTTTTCTCGCCGAGCTGCTTCTAGACATGGTCTTAAGATTTCATTTTCACCCAGCCATTCGCCCAGAATCTCAAAAAAAATCTCAAAAAAACATTGGGTTTAAGCCCAGGCAAATCGGTGATTTTGGTCGAATTTTGACTTGTCAATATTATTACATATTTGGATTCGTCTCGCCGTTGCGGATTCAACGGTATATATATTTTTTTATTTTGACCTATTTTTAGGCCCCCTAGGCCTATTTTAAAGTTTAAAAAATCCATAGACGAGTTATTTATGAACGGATTTTGTTTAAATTTATACCTTAAGTACACTTTGGCAAGCTGAATCGAATGGCGCAAACAGAATTAAAATCGGACCATTAGTTTAGGATTTCGATTTTGACTGGGCTTCCTGGAGGGCCCAGGGGACCGTTTTTTGGACTTTAAAAGTCCTCTGTAGCCCAAACTATAAGTTCTAGGGAATTCTACTTGGTGCCATTCGATTTTTATCGCCGAGCTGCTTCTAGACATGGTCTTAAGATTTCATTTTCACCCAGCCATTCGCCCAGAATCTCAAAAAAAATCTCAAAAAACCTTGGGTTTAAGCCCAGGCAAATCGGTGATTTTGGTCGAATTTTGACTTGTCAATATTATTACATATTTGGATTCGTCTCGCCGTTGCGGATTCAACGGTATATATATTTTTTTATTTTGACCTATTTTTAGGCCCCCTAGGCCTATTTTAAAGTTTAAAAACTCCATAGACGAGTTATTTATGAACGGATTTTGTTTAAATTTATACCTTAAGTACACTTTGGCAAGCTGAATCGAATGGCGCAAACAGAATTAAAATCGGACCATTAGTTTAGGATTTCGATTTTGACTGGGCTTCCTGGAGGGCCCAGGGGACCGTTTTTTGGACTTTAAAAGTCCTCTGTAGCCCAAACTATAAGTTCTAGGGAATTCTACTTGGTGCCATTCGATTTTTCTCGCCGAGCTGCTTCTAGACATGGTCTTAAGATTTCATTTTCACCCAGCCATTCGCCCAGAATCTCAAAAAAAATCTCAAAAAAACCTTGGGTTTAAGCCCAGGCAAATCGGTGATTTTGGTCGAATTTTGACTTGTCAATATTATTACATATTTGGATTCGTCTCGCCGTTGCGGATTCAACGGTATATATATTTTTTTATTTTGACCTATTTTTAGGCCCCCTAGGCCTATTTTAAAGTTTAAAAAATCCATAGACGAGTTATTTATGAACGGATTTTGTTTAAATTTATACCTTAAGTACACTTTGGCAAGCTGAATCGAATGGCGCAAACAGAATTAAAATCGGACCATTAGTTTAGGATTTCGATTTTGACTGGGCTTCCTGGAGGGCCCAGGGGACCGTTTTTTTGGACTTTAAAAGTCCTCTGTAGCCCAAACTATAAGTTCTAGGGAATTCTACTTGGTGCCATTCGATTTTTCTCGCCGAGCTGCTTCTAGACATGGTCTTAAGATTTCATTTTCACCCAGCCATTCGCCCAGAATCTCAAAAAAAATCTCAATAAACCTTGCCCAGGCAAATCGGTGATTTTGGTCGAATTTTGACTTGTCAATATTATTACATATTTGGATTCGTCTCGCCGTTGCGGATTCAACGGTATATATATTTTTTATTTTGACCTATTTTTAGGCCCCCTAGGCCTATTTTAAAGTTTAAAAACTCCATAGACGAGTTATTGATGAACGGATTTTGTTTAAATTTATACCTTAAGTACACTTTGGCAAGCTGAATCGAATGGCGCAAACAGAATTAAAATCGGACCATTAGTTTAGGATTTCGATTTTGACTGGGCTTCCTGGAGGGCCCAGGGGACCGTTTTTTGGACTTTAAAAGTCCTCTGTAGCCCAAACTATAAGTTCTAGGGAATTCTACTTGGTGCCATTCGATTTTTCTCGCCGAGCTGCTTCTAGACATGGTCTTAAGATTTCATTTTCACCCAGCCATTCGCCCAGAATCTCAAAAAAAAATCTCAAAAAACCTTGCCCAGGCAAATCGGTGATTTTGGTCGAATTTTGACTTGTCAATATTATTACATATTTGGATTCGTCTCGCCGTTGCGGATTCAACGGTATATATTTTTTTATTTTGACCTATTTTTAGGCCCCCTAGGCCTATTTTAAAGTTTAAAAACTCCATAGACGAGTTATTTATGAACGGATTTTGTTTAAATTTATACCTTAAGTACACTTTGGCAAGCTGAATCGAATGGCGCAAACAGAATTAAAATCGGACCATTAGTTTAGGATTTCGATTTTGACTGGGCTTCCTGGAGGGCCCAGGGGACCGTTTTTTGGACTTTAAAAGTCCTCTGTAGCCCAAACTATAAGTTCTAGGGAATTCTACTTGGTGCCATTCGATTTTTCTCGCCGAGCTGCTTCTAGACATGGTCTTAAGATTTCATTTTCACCCAGCCATTCGCCCAGAATCTCAAAAAAAATCTCAAAAAAACCTTGGGTTTAAGCCCAGGCAAATCGGTGATTTTGGTCGAATTTTGACTTGTCAATATTATTACATATTTGGATTCGTCTCGCCGTTGCGGATTCAACGGTATATATATTTTTTTATTTTGACCTATTTTTAGGCCCCCTAGGCCTATTTTAAAGTTTAAAACTCCATAGACGAGTTATTTATGAACGGATTTTGTTTAAATTTATACCTTAAGTACACTTTGGCAAGCTGAATCGAATGGCGCAAACAGAATTAAAATCGGACCATTAGTTTAGGATTTCGATTTTGACTGGGCTTCCTGGAGGGCCCAGGGGACCGTTTTTTGGACTTTAAAAGTCCTCTGTAGCCCAAACTATAAGTTCTAGGGAATTCTACTTGGTGCCATTCGATTTTTCTCGCCGAGCTGCTTCTAGACATGGTCTTAAGATTTCATTTTCACCCAGCCATTCGCCCAGAATCTCAAAAAAACCTTGGGTTTAAGCCCAGGCAAATCGGTGATTTTGGTCGAATTTTGACTTGTCAATATTATTACATATTTGGATTCGTCTCGCCGTTGCGGATTCAACGGTATATATATTTTTTTATTTTGACCTATTTTTAGGCCCCCTAGGCCTATTTTAAAGTTTAAAAACTCCATAGACGAGTTATTTATGAACGGATTTTGTTTAAATGTATACCTTAAGTACACTTTGGCAAGCTGAATCGAATGGCGCAAACAGAATTAAAATCGGACCATTAGTTTAGGATTTCGATTTTGACTGGGCTTCCTGGAGGGCCCAGGGGACCGTTTTTTGGACTTTAAAAGTCCTCTGTAGCCCAAACTATAAGTTCTAGGGAATTCTACTTGGTGCCATTCGATTTTTCTCGCCGAGCTGCTTCTAGACATGGTCTTAAGATTTCATTTTCACCCAGCCATTCGCCCAGAATCTCAAAAAAAATCTCAAAAAACCTTGGGTTTGGCAAGCTGAATCGAATGGCATCAATGTTTTTTGTAGTTATAATCACCCGAATTAATTTTTGGGAACTCCGCTTAGAGGATTCCAACGATATGGTCACAAGTTAAAATAGAACAACTTTTTTGGGAAAAATAGATTGACATGTGGGGATACTTTTGGAATCCAATGGTAAATTCATTTTTAATTATATTAATTTTTGTAGAAATGAGAGCCTATTATAATTTTACTTTAGTTGTCTTGAGGATACAGTCATTAGATACTTTTTGATGCTGGATTTCACTTTAATTTTGTTGCTCAAGCAGTTTCCACAATGTTAAGTTCTTTTGTCTTTATATAGTTTGTTTGTTTATTGTGCAAGTTTTACATTATAATAATTGATTTTGATTATGGTAATATTGGTCTGATGAATGATAGGCTATATAATTTATGTTTCCACATAGCAATTTTGACTAGTTATTTTTCCTTTGTCTGTCACAGTTTTAGTTTGAAATTATAATTTATTGAAGAAACATTGCTTAGCAATATAGGTATGGCATATTTACTTAAGTCCTTACTATGTTGTATTTCTCAGTACCAATAATTGATGACTTCTTTTATTTGTATAATTAACTATCAGTATATGCTCAGGCAGGTCCTTACTATGTTGTATTTCTCATTAACAATAATTAACTATCAGTATATGCTCAGGCACATTCACTTTTATTTACTTACTTTTATTAATCTTTACTCAGTTTAATATGAGAGACTATATTATTGGTACATGTACACTCTGATGCCAGCCACTCAGACATTTATATTCTTGTTAAGTCCATGATTATTTATATGAATCAGTCACTTGAACCAGTTGTCCATTGTATCCATGAAGTTTGGAATTTTATTAAGTTATTTCCATAGCAATTTGGATTAGTTCCTTTGAGTCTTATCTTGTGTAGTCAAAGTTTTGGTTTGTTTATTTTGAAAGTTTTAAATTATAATTTGGCAAAGCCAAATGTTACGAAGTTTATTGAGAAACAAGTATACAAAGTCAATTTTATTAGACATAAATCCGCGTATACCGCGTGTGCCCGATGCGCAAGCGTGTTAAGACGACTTGATTCCTGCGACAAGAGTCAAGTGAGGATGGCCAATGATCAACCATAGTCTGAAGAGAGCGAAGATGATTACTAGTGTCAATAGCCGACCACTCTCTCTGCCAAGCCGCCCATGCCCGTTATCGGAGAATGGGGAAAATGTCTGTGGGGCGCTCGAGGCAAGGTGACGGCGAGCCTTGACACGCCCGTTTCGCCAAAGAATCTGCTCCCTCATTCCCAGGAATCCCCACATGAGCGGGGATCCAGCAGAATGTAATGCGACGTCCCGACTTAAGGAGATCATGGATATCCCGGATAATACTAAGAGTCAGATTTTCCTTGGGTGCAAAATTATTAAGTGCTAGGAGTGCGCTTTGAGAGTCACTGCATACGACAATACTGGGGACATTAACAGGTAGTGTGTTTGCCAAGCTTAGAGCACTCTTTATTGCAAGAATTTCCGCCGTAAAGATGGAATAGTGTGGATGGAGAGTACACTGACGAGTTCCATACTCAGAAACAACGGCATAGCCCACAGAGGAGGCATCCTTGGACCCATCCGTATAAATAAAAGTAACAGGAGTATGGCCAAATAGGTGATTGAGGGCCGCAGAGCGCCGAGCGTAAGGCGGCATTAAGGAAGGGAGGTCGGCGAGTAGGAAACAAACATCAGGGCGCCAGAGGCACCACGGAGTAAAGTCAAGGGGTGGGGGTGGTGAAGGGTAAGGTACTCCATAAGTTGATAGGAGTTGACTTGAGACATCCGGAAAAGTAACATGTCTAGACGACGACGTGTCCACGGTATCCCTAAAAAGATCTTGCAGGGAAGGGTCAGCCCTACATCGGATCGCCATTCGCATCGTTACCAACTGTCGATGCATTGGAAGGGGCAATGTACCCGCCTCCGCGAGAAGGTTGCATATACGTGAAGACCGGAAGGCACCTGAACTAATGCGTACCCCTAAGTGATGGACCGGGTTAAGGGTGGCAAGGGTAGCGGGGGAGGCAGTCCCGTAAATAGTACAACCATAATCAAGAACAGATATAATAGTGGCATTATATAATTTAAGTAATGTTGTCAGTGGATTCTGGCAACCGCCTTGATGACATTAAAGCGTCCCAGGCATCGAGCCTTCAAAGCAGAGATGTGCGCCTTCCAGTTGAGATTCGTATCAAATATCAGGCCAAGAAACCTTACAGTCGGGCTGAAGTGAATATACACCGCGCCCATCCGCAAGTTGATTGACTGGCCGCGCAGCACCCTCGCATCATGGCAAAAGGCCAGTGCCTTGGTCTTTTCAGCGGAAAATTGGAATCCAGTAGATAGGGCCCAACGATGAATACTTGCGAGCGCCGCCTCTAACCAGCGTTGAATGTGCACTAGACTGGAAGAGGTGTAAAAGATTGCAAAATCATCTACGAAAAGGCTATGGGAAACCCCCGATGGCAAGCAACTGGTAACGCCGTTGATGGCAATGATAAAGAGAGTGCTGCTAAGGACGCTCCCCTGGGGGATACCGATGAAAAGTGGATGTGTGGTAGATAGAGTCCCATTTAGCTTGACTTGGAAAGTGCGATTCGCCAAGAACTGTGCCAGGAAGCGCGGTAAAGGACCACGCATTCCCGAGGCATGGAGAAGTTTCATTTCAATATTCTATATCTCCACGTGGTATCATAAGCCATAGCAATATAAAAAAAGACCGCAACAGTTGGTAGCCGCTGGGAAAATCCCCTCTTTATTTGACGCTCGAGTCTCGCAAGAGAGTGGTGCGTAGAATGCACAGAGCGAGAACCATTCTGATAAGGGGACAGTAGGTCATGTACAGTAGCATAGTGTAATAATCGAGGATTCACCATCTTCTCCATTAGTTTACACAAGCAGGAGGTGAGAACTATAAGTCTGTAATTGGTGGGGAGGCTAGCATCCTTGCCGGGCTTAGGAACAGGTACGGTATTGGCATGCTGCCAATCATGGGGTAAGTAATCATCTGTCCAAAATTGATTATATAATCGGAGGAGAAAGACAAGGGCCGTCGGATGTAAATGACGAATGAGGGCGTAAGATATACCGTCTGGTCCAGGGGTGGAGTCAGAGCAATTAGTTAGTGTGTGTTCCAATTCTGAAAGGGTAAAAGGTACATTGTAGTGACAGTTTCCCCCTCCATCAAAGCGTAGGGGTCGTGACTCAGCAGTTCATTTAAGATTGACAAAAGCAGCCGGTAGAGAGGAATCTGAGCTGACCCTAGCGAAGCGGTCGGCAAGGATATTAGCAATGGCAGGTAGATCTTGAACGAGGTCCCCAGTGGCAGGATCTTGCAATGGGGAAACGGGAGAACGGGAGCGCCCACCAGTAATGCCTCGGAATTTAGACCAGAGAGTACTGATAGATGTACGAGATGTGAAACTAGAAATAGAACTTCTCCATGAAAGTTGCTTGCTCAGAGTTATTGCACGTTTGGTAAAGGCACTTATTTTATTATAAAAAGTCTTCAAAAATGACTGAAATACCGCAAGAGCGATAATATGAAGGTAACGTGATGAAGGGGAAAAATTAGTGAAAGTACTCTGCAACGTACGTATACGAGCAGAGGTTACGTGGAGACGACGCTCTAACTGGTGCTTAAACTTTACTAATAAAGCAATCTGTGGTGACCACCAAGGCACCTGGCGGGGACGAATAACTGGCTTGGTGAGTGGAATATGTTCATCAGCAATAGAAAGTAAAAAGGTCAGAAAATATTTATAGTTGTCAGCAGGAGTGGCGCGGGAGGAGAAAACGTCTATCGAGGCAGTGGAAGCTTGAAAAGAAATCCAATCGGCTTTAGACAAGTTATAGTGTGGTATTTGAGTACTATGTGCTGGGCCAAGTAGTCGCAACATGACAGGGTGGTGATCACTGGAGAACCGATCCTTCAATAGTGTCCATTCAAAACAAGGGGCTGCATCTGCAGAGGCAAGAGATAAATCAATAGCAGATGAAGTATTATGTGAGGATGAATAATACGTAGGAGTGCCAAGATTTAGACAACAGAGAGGTGATTGTTCAATAATGTTTTCAATGCAGCGGCCGGGACTATCAGTAGAAGAACATCCCCAGAGAGGCGAATGTGCATTGAAATCACCAAGAATTAGATAGGGATGCGCCAGTTGATCTAGGAGTAACTGCAGGTCTGCCATAGAGTAATTGCATTAGGGTTGATTATAAGCCGAACAAACAATTAAATTCGGTAGACGAGGCACGGAAATTTTAACTGCTATAGACTGAAAAGGTGCTGGAGACAATGGGACAGGAACATAAGCAAGATCATTACATACAAGGATGGCAGTCCGATAATGATTTTCAACAGCCGGAGATACAGCTGCCACCTGATAACCTCTAAGGGACGAGATTTTTGTACCAATATGTTGTAAACACATTTGGCTCGAACGTCCCTTGATTTTGGCCCTGTCACTCTTTCAACTATGGGGGAGGCACTCGCTATAGGCAGTTATGCCTTTTGCCTCCCTCAATCACATAAAAAAAAAAAAAAAAAAAAAAAAAAAAAAAAAAAAACACACACACAGACACAATGGAGAATGCAGGTTTAATAAACGCTGCAGTTCACCCATGCGAATGCGAGATTGATATCCGTTAAGATTCCAGTGGATTATATAATCAGGCATTATCAGGAGTAATCACAGTCAGATTGCCATGGTTCTGAGCCCTCCGTACAGAAATAACCGATGGCAGGGTCGATGGTGTAGCTTCAGAAGAGCGGGGCGGGTGACGGTCTCAAACAGGGGAAGGAGGGGGTGAAGTAGAAGGAGGGGAAGTAGAAGGAGTTGGAGGGGGGGAAGGAGTAGGAGGTGGAGGGGGGAAAGTAGAAGGAGGTGGAGGGGGATCATGTGGGGAAGGAGTCGCCGACGAGTCGGGGATAGGAGCGGCCGATGGAAGTTGAGACTGAATGTCAGAGAATTGTGACTGTAATAAAGTGAGTAGCTTATCTGGCTGAAGACGAATGCTGCAAAGATGGACGACACACAAGCACTCGGATCCATGGGATGGAGCGTCAGGTGGGGCGACGCGGGTAGCAAGAAAAGTGTTGACTCGGGTGGTAATGGATCTGTGGTCAGAGGACGTCAAAGAGGGTGTGATATATGCCTTAAAACAGGCGGAGCAACCACACTTGCTATCGTGCACAATCCCCACAGTGGAGGAGCCAACATCGGTGCCATCGTGGGAGACAGTGGCAGGCCGTGAGCCCAGAGCCGATACTGTAGTTGTAGTCTTGTTGATTTTTCGTATAGTCAGTGGAGGTGAACTCGAATCACGAACCCATTGAGATGGTTCGGAGAAGCCGGAGGCTGGTGAACGCTGCACTGGGATCCTTCGAGTTCATAAGTTACAAGATCAGAATTCATTAAGTCAAACTTCTCCTTGAAGTGAGCCATTAAGTCTCCAGGTTCAAACTCAATCATGTGGGTCACACACACGCAATCAGGGGCATGTTCCAACGGAGGATTCCGACGAAGAAAACCCGGCAAATTAGCAGTAAGCTGGGCAAGAGGGGAATTCTTATAACCGAGAAGGAAAGCCTTACCACAAGTATGACAGCCACATTGATCATCACTATGGGGGAGTGCCCAGGCAGGAGTGTCCTGTTCAGTACTATCAAACAATGCAACTGTTTCCTCAATTGAAGCAAGGTGGTCTGCTATAGCAGAAGTCGCAGCTGAGCGTGTGAACGAAGACGCTTTCCTCTTCGTAATCTTGGAGCGAGAATGCAGTTGAATTTGGGATGTCGAGGGATGAGCAGCGGATGTGGACTGCCTGACAGGAGCCGGTCGAATGACCGATCGCTTGGGCTTAGTAATCAGAGAGGAGGTAGGCCATACGGGTCGCAGTGCAACGGGGTGGGAGGGTCTCAACCGGCGAGATGGGGCAGAAGTAGAAGGGGTGGGTACTTGGTCTGCGAAGGACGGAGAGACCTTCATATCGTCTGTCAGACTCCCAAACCTATTGGAAATCGGGATCGGAGGTGCAGGCATAGGTTTAGCAGTAGGTGGTACATGAGACGTCGGTTGGGGAACAGCGGGAGGCGCTCCTGGTAGGTGTTGAGGAGGCTGGGAGAGCGGCCGCGCTTACCTACGTTTCGGGCCAATGCCTCGTTCTCTGAGAGTTATCGAAGCTGCTCGGTAAGACAGGCCCTTAGTATCCTGGAGATGGATGACATTCTCCTGGAAATCATAATGGGAACAAGATCTATCAGTCGCTGCATGAGCTTCACTACAATTGGCGCAGAAGGCATCACGTGTGCAGACACGTGGATGATGATCAGAGTCAGAGCCACAGTGTCGGCAAATGGAAGTGGGAGATCGACAATATTTCTCAGGATGGCCAATTTTCCAGCAGGTCCTGCATTGGCACAGGCGCCTCTTATAGGGTCTTACTTGCAATATACGGCCTGCAACATTCAGAGTAGATGGCAGTTCATGTCGTTCAAAAGAGACTTTTACAATACGCAAAGGCAGTCGAGTATCGATCCTGGTCGTGACGTGGAGGAATGGCGTACGCATCAACAGCAACGACAGTGGGATCAATCCTCTGTAGCATGGAGAACATCCTCGGTGCAGAGTCAGCAAATTTATCCTCTAGGACTTTGATATCTGAAGGGAGAGAGATAGTGCCGACGCATTGCTTGAGTCTGGTTTCTTCGTGACCAGCAAAACCCTCCTGTGGGTCACCCAGAAGGGACTTCATGGCCATTGATTGACCCTCATTGGAAAATTCCACCAATCTTGTTGAGTCGGATGCAGTGAACACACCTACATTACCAACCTCAGTTTGCAGATAAGTATACAAATTAATATCATCCAGTGGATCATTTGCAACCGAGAAAAATCGTGGCCAACTTGGAGGGGCAAACATTTCCTATAGAGTGGCAGTCGACGGTGTAGTAAACTTTTTCCTTCTCTGCCGGCGTGGCTGGGAAGGGCCGGCGTAGGGCTCAAGCGTCATAATGGAGGAAGGTATATGAATTGTGTCGGATTTGGAAGAATCCGACTGAGGAGAATTTACTGACTGTTGCGGCGTTGGCAATGGCACAGAAGCATCAGGACCACTGGACGTTACAGGTCGAACAATTTGAGGAGGAGGTCGAGTCGTGTGGCGATCTACATCAGTCAGCGAAGGTGTTATAGTAGAGCTTCCCAACTCTCGACCTGACACTTTGTGAGAGAGCACGTCGAGGTGGGCTGTGTCCGAATCAGTGATCAGGGTCTCGCCGGGGACGTTACTAGAGTTCAGATCCATGTCCCCACAGGGGATAAGCGCAGGAATAGTACCGACTACACCAGGGGAAGACGAGGGGGCACGAGGGGGGTCAGCCAACAACTGGTGGTCATCTATCGTCATCATCATGGTGGGATTTGAAGGAGGCCCACTTTAAGCAACAAGGAAGTTAGGGCAGGGCCAGACCCACGCAACCTACAAAACTATGCTGCCAGGCATAAAGTGAAGAGGCCCATATAGGTAGTTGTCGTTACTCACGATATCACCGTACACATGCAACCTACGCCCAAAATGCATATGTAGGACTCTGTGAACAACCGCGATAGCACTCCCGACTATAACAACATAGTTAGGCCCACATGCAAAGCTGAGTAGGGATTATGCTAACTCCCCGTCAAAAGGGCGATAAGGAACCACCTATCCACCATATTGTCATCAAATCAACCTCACACTCCGGGAATCGCATTTCGCGCGCACATGAATGGACCAGCGGTTCTTCCTTGGCGACCATAGGACGGCGATTCCTCCTGGGTGATCACATGATCTCCCGTAATATGGCCTCTGATGACATGCTGTCTACTTTGCGCAGAGCGTGTGGCATCCTAACTGACTCCGAGACGCTCAATCGTTAGCGAGTGTACGAGAAGAAAGGAAATTTTGAATAAAGACGCCCATATTACCACCGATACGAAAAGACCGGAGTTGGCACAAAATGTGATGTTTCCATGTGGAGTCGTACGCCTTCTCGAGATCGAAGAAAACAGCGAGAACAGACTCATCGCGAGCAAAAGCAGACCAGATGTAGGTCTCCAAACCAAGCAAAGGGTCTATAGTGGACCGAGCACGCCAAAAACCAAATTGGGTCGAAGACAAAAGCTGACGTGACTCAAGAAGCCACATCAGGCGGACATTAACCATCCGTTCGAACAGCTTGCATAAGCAACTCGTCAGAACAATAGGGCGATAGTCTTGGGTCCAAAAACCTGACTTACCAGGCTTGAGGAATGGAAGAGTAAGAGCAGAACTCCATGCAGGAGGGAAAACACCAGACATCCAAACTTTATTAAAAATAGCCAACAAAAACACCAAAGCCTCTGAGGAAAGATGCTTAAGCATTAAATAATGGACTCCATCAAGACCCTCAGAAGTAGCCTTACAGGCACGAAGAGCGGAGAGCAACTCGCGTGAAGAAAACGGGGCGTTGTATGACTCTTCTGAAGACAGAGTGAAAATAACTGGAGAAGCCTCAGCAATGGCTTTAAGAGAGTGAAATTCTGGAGCGAGATGAGAGCCACTACTGACAGAGCTAAAGTAGAGACCTAAATGACTGGCAACTGCCTCCGAGTCAGCAACAGACTCACCATCAACATGAAGCACAGGAGAATGGGGAGGTAAACGCTTGCCCGAAATCTTGCGAAGGCGTTTCCAGACGGACTGAACAGGAGTAAAGGATGTAATGGAGGAAACATAGGACACCCAACTTTGACGTTTAGCAGACCTGACTGTGCGACGGAGGAAGGCAGACGCCTTACGAAAAAGAATGAAAGAACGATCATGAGCGGGAGTAAAACGCTTACGACGAAAGCTCTTCCAAGAAGCCCGTTTAAGGCCTTGGAGCAGGCCGGGGACCACCAAGGATATCCTACATTATCCATACGAAGAAACGTTGCATACCTTGCATTATTCTACAGATATTTTCACAGCAATTGTTCCGAGGAACTTGCTTCAATTGTGCCGCCTCTCCACATCTTTCCCCGTAGAACTAGGGCAGCTGAGAGCGCCCATGAATTTACACTTTCTCCTCCACAATGCAGAACTTCTGCTTATCAGAATTAATTTATCCCCAGAGCTACTACTCTTTGGAATTCACTTCCCTCGAATTACTTTCCAAACTTACAATCTACAAATGTTTAAATCCAGTTGTTACAAACATTTTATGAATGGAGGATGCCTTTAGGCACATGGACCTTTTTGTTTTATCTGTGTTTTTCCTTCCTCTGTTCATTGTCTCTTTAAAAAAAAAAAAAAAAAAAAAAAAAAAAAAAAAAAAAGGAACACATTTCGACGTAAAAGGACGGGAGGTCCAGGGAACAGAGGCTAAGGCGGCACTCAAAACAGTGACCAGAAAAAAGGCCAGAAAATCATGCACAGATGAAAAATCAGATGGAGGCAAGGAAGGGATAGACAGAGAAGCAAAAGTAGACCAGTCCGCACCAACGAGGAGGACCAGGTACAGGAGAATAGGAGGTAGGAGAGAGCAGAACAGGGAAATGGTCGCTATAGAGAGAATCCTCCAAAACAGACCAACGAAAAAGAAGAGACAGGGAAGGGGAACAAAAAGAAAGATCTAGACAAGAAAAGGAACGCGTTCTAGCATAAAAATGAGTCAGGGAACCAGTATTAAGAAGAAAGAGGTTATTATTGGCAATAAAAGACTCTAATGCACGACCACGTGAGGTAAGACAGAATCACCCCACAGGGTGTGCCTACAATTATAATCACCAAGTAATAAAAACGGAGGAGGTAGCCGAGCTAAAAACATGGTAAAAGAACCAAAATCGATGGGGACAGAAGGAGAAATAAAGAGAAACAACTGTAATCCAACGACCAAGAAAAACCTTAACAAAGGTGCAAGGGAGAGAAGTAGGGCAGGAAAACTCTTCATAAGGAACAGAGTGGTGAAGGAGGATACAAGTGTCCGAAAGAGAATGAGGAGAACTAAGAAAACAATAGCCAGGAACAGGGACTGGAGGAGAAAGAAGACAAGTTTCCTGGAGACAAACAACCTTAGGGGAATGAACAGAAAGCAAAAAACGTAAATCGTCTCTCTGAAGGGAAAAACTGCGAAGGTTCCATTGCAAACTGGACATACTAAAAAATACTAAAAAGAAAGGACAACGAGAGAAGCAGTAAAAGAGAGAATTAAAAAGATATATACAAATATATATCAGAGAGGCGAAACAAAAACACAGGACGAAAGAGGAACTAGGGAGGGAAAATAAAAACAAAACTAAAACAAACAAAAAAGAGAAGAAATTAACGAAAAAATAGAAGAAAACGAAGAAAGGGAAAACATTGAATACAGCAAAAGAAACAAAAATATATATATACACAAGTGGGTAGACAATATATACATTATAAACAACACAGATTTACAAAATACAGTAAACACCGTGGACAGAAAATATATACAAGAAAGGTAAACGAAGGTAAACGATGGGAAATGATGGCAGGAATGGGAAGGGGAGTAGGAGTAGGCACTGAAGGGGAAGAATGGAAACCGGGAGGCATAGGGAGGTCTAACAGGGAAAGAGAAGGAGAAGGAGGAGGAGGGACGGAAGAGGTAGGAAGGACAGAGGACGGGCGGGAAGAGGAGGAGGTGGGAGGGTCAGGAGGAGGAAGAGGGGGAGGGTCAGGAGGAAAAAGGGGAGGAGGGTCAGAAGGGGGAGTGGAGGACGGGATAAGGGACGGCGGAAGAGGGGTAGGGGGGAGAGAAGAAGGGATAGGATGAACTTCGACATGAATGGGTGAAGACGGTGGGTGAGAAGAACGGATAAATTCTTCGATTTTAGGTAAGGTTTCGTAGGAGAAATCTAGGGACACAGTGGCAGGAGGAGAAGGAGACTGGACGAAGGTAGGAGAAAGGGAAAAGTGGGAGAAGGAGGCTTCCTCTTCTTCCCGCAGGGACTCCTAGCTCCGTACGCCATGGAGACCACCCCTACGTTTAGAAGAGGAAGGGGGAGAGGAATAACGGAGCAGGAACCCGTTTGGTAGAGGAGATAGGAAGTTTAGAGCGAGGAGGAAATTTGGAGTGACTAGAAGAGGAAGATGACTGAGAGCGGGGGGGGGGGTGAAGCTTGGGATGCTGAGAACGTTGAGGGAGACCAGAAGAGGAGGAACGAGGAAGAGAGCTAGAAGAAGGGGTAGAAGTAGGAGTAGAAGAATCGAGAACAGAGGAAGAGTTAGACAAAGGCACAGAAAAGGAAGAGAAAGTAGTAAGAATGGAAGAGACAGAAGAGGAAGAGAAAGTAGAAGGAGAAAGTCTGGAAGAAGAACCGGTAGAAGGAATAGAGGGAGACGACAAAACCGGATGACCGGGGGAGTGGAATGGGGGACGGAAGGAGCGGGGGAGGGGGCAGGAACTGAGGAAACTGAAAAAGAGGGGGGCGTAGTAGAGGAAGGGGAAGAAGAGGAGGGAGGAGACAGAGTCTTGGAAAATGATTGAGGGTTAAAGCCCAGTGACGAGCCTCTTGACGAGCCGCAAGCGTAAGGCCTTGTCTCGCTTTGATGACAGCAACTTCAGACTCAAACAGATAAATGGGGCAATATCTAGAGTCGGCTGAATGAGATCTACGACAATTAAGGCAGAACTGGGATGTAGACTCGCAGTCACCAACGGCATGTCCCGGCTGCGCACAGCGTGGGCAACGAGGGCACTCGGCGAACGTAGGACAGTACAGTACTTCGCCGGGTGGCCGAAACGCCAGCAGCTGCGACATTGGAGGGGACGAGGAAGAGACTCAGTCACAGGGAGGCGAGTACCACTGACAATAACGTGGGGAGGAAGGGAAAGCCCATCAAAAGAGATCTTGGCAATGTTTGCGGGATTGCGGCGAAGGTTGCGAGGAGGGATAGTGTAACAAACCACACTAATCACCTTGTGGCCTTGAGCAACAATGATGTTCTTGACTAGGTCGGCGCAATCCGCGAATTGACGACCCCCTAGACGTATGAAAGCGGGGATCAGGACAGTCCCTGTACAGGAGTTGAGTCGGTGGTCTTTATGAACTGGTATGGAGTTGCCAGAACAATCAACGAATTAAGACATAGCTGTAGCCTGACGTTCGGTTTGGATGGTAACAAGTCGGGAGTCATCATGGCGGGAGTGGAAGGTGACGTTCTTTCCCACCTGCTGAAGGAGACGCAGCTGGAAGAGGAGGTCATCACCGGCCAGAGGCAGGAATGGAGAAAAACTTAGTAAAGGAAGAAGGTGCAAAAAGAGAGGACAAAGGGAGGACAGAGGAGCGAGGACGAGAAGACGAAACTGGAATAGAAGAGGAAAGAGAACGAGGTAGGGAAGGCAGAAAAGGGTCGAGGGTGACAGCGAATGCGATAGAGGGTGAAGAGGAGGAGGAGGAAGAGGAAGAGGAAGAGGAAGAAGAAGAAGAAGATGAAGACTCAGAATAATAATAATAATAATAATAATAATAATAATAATAATAATAATAATAATAGTTCTTAAAGCTAGCGCATGCTAAGCCAGCTAAGGATAGCCCAATAAGGACGATTAGGCATATTTCCATTGGGGTCCTGTACTACTACCCCATCCCCTTGCTCATGAGGGATGGTAACGACTCAGTGCTTGTGAAAAATCTTTAATGCGCCGAGCGTGGGCGCGATCCCGGGCCTTCTGGGTGGAAGTCCTTAACGCTAGTCACTACACCAGCGAGCCGCTGGTGGAGATTAAAGTTGGGTAGTGGAAGTTGGAGAAGGATGTGATGATGACGTAAAGGTTGTAGAGAGATTCGGAATAGTGGTGAACGAGAGGGACGAGAGATGATCAAGGGACATTCCGGCGGGTAGGTCGAGAGCACCTAAATCCATCCCCGACTCACCATGCTCCCGCGGTGAATCGGACTGACAGCCAAACAGCGTATCCCCGAGTGGCAGACTGCGTGCCACAAGGGGTTCACTCAGCGGAACCTCCAAAGCAGTAGACATGAACAGGGAGGAACAGCAAAAAAAGCATAAGTTGTCACCATATAAAGAGAAAAGGGGGAACGCATGGAAGAAGATACTGCGGTTACCAGGTGCCCCAGGCAATGAAAGGGAAAAAGACCTCCGCAGGGCCACGAAACCCAGAATGTGGCCAATTGAACTGGGACAGGCCTCGGCTTTGATCTAGGGACCTTGTACAACCCGGGCATTTGTCCTGTAGCTTTGTCCCATGAAGAACGGGGCCGGCGTAGTCACCTGTCACACTCACTGGGAAGAGAGAAGGGAGTCAGAAACCCCAAAGCAACCCTATAGTGCACATCCTCCAGCAATGAGCCTTGCGAGCCCTCGCAAGCAGCACCTGTCACCAGGTGGACTCTGCCAACTTCGCAGTTATCCGAAACACCAAGGTGAAACCCCGAGGAAACTAGAACCTCCGAAGCAGTGAAAGAAAAAGGTAGGAAACAAACAGGGAAGACAACTAGAAGGAAAGGGAGGGACGGGACCACAAATGCACAAGGGTGGGAGACAGACCTCTGTTAGCTGCCCCAGGAGAAAGCGGAAGAGGGAAAAACGAAAACTAGAAAGGAGGAGAAAGAAAAGGACATGACAAAATTAGTTGGAGGTGAGAGGGGGAGCGGTCAAGAACTAACAATGATTAAAATTAAGCTGGCATCATGGTATTGAAAGGGTTAACAGCCATGTACACTTTGCCATAGAGAACATTGTAAGAAGTAATCGGTATGTAAAGTAATATAAATGCTCATAATGATCTATTCATTAATTAACCCGTCCAGTATCGCCGACGTTTTTTTTTTTTTAATTCTGCTACATTTACACAATTTTATGAAGCTTATGAAGGACACGTGGTAGCTAAACGGATTAAATGAGATAGCCTGTAGTCTTTTCAGTGGAAAACGTCCTTCCTAAGCTGAATAAAATCGTCTAATAGTTGCCAGAATATAATGATACGGACGCCATAAAGAGAAAATCTCACCCAAAATCATTACCTGTTTGTGTCACTCCTCAAAGCATGATAATTTGAAAAATAATACGTTGACTAATTCCTTGAACGTGAAGATAGTGCGTTGTTATGTGTGCGATTAGTTTGCTTGGGAAACAGATTAACTTGCACATGTCGTGATGTACACCCTATGTGGTGGATTGTGTTCTTTTATTTAATAATTTTATTTTGCTAAAGTGTTGTTTCCACATAGCGATTTTGATTAGTTCTTTTGCTTTTATATTGTATTATCCTCGTTTTGGTTTGTTTAGTTTGCAAGTTTTACATTATAATTTCTATATGTTACGATTTTTACTTTAAAATAGTAAACGATTCCATACATGATAATTCGATTTTAAGGGGGTGATGACGCTCTCGGGATACAGCGCAGATACAAAGGTCAGTTTTGAAAAATATTGGATATGGTCAACACATTAACAAATATTACACACAATGCTATACTGTAATATATACTGATCAATTCACTGCTATACTAGCTATTATTCTGTGTATGACACCAGATTTACCTCCAGCTAAAATTGCTTAAGGGGAGATTGGTCGTTTTTCTGAAACACTTTCTCCCTCGTATGTAGTCCCATTAGTTTTGAGATTTTAAGACTTTCGGCCCACTAGTTTGGCGATTTTAACACCTTTCGCCCCATTTCGTTGTCAATTTTAAGACCTTTCGTGCCATTTACATGTCGATTTTTTCCTGGCGAGCGATAGCAAGCCTGTATTTTAAGGGGAACTGGCCTTCGGTCGAGACATTTTTCTACAGAAAAATTTACAAATTTATCTTGAATGGGGGTCTAAGGGGTGTTCCTTTAAGCTTGATAGAGGTCTAGTGAGGAAACTAAAAAATATATGAATAACTGAATAAATAGACCAACAAAACAGCCACTATCCCCTTAACCCGGGAACTGCGGGGAGACTCTTAAGAGTTCCCCCGGCGGACTGCGGGAAGACTCTTAAGAGTAAGGCTTTTAAAAAATCCATTTAAAACACCCCAAAACAATTTTTTTTTGTTTTTTTTTGCCCCTGGGCCATGCCAAATATCACTCCTCCACCTCCCCTCCTTCTCAACTTTCCTCACCTCCTTCAGTTATCACCTATTTTCCCTGTTATTCCCTTATTCTGTGGTCTATTTTCGTGCTAACATTAGCGAGTTGCAAGCAGGGCATTGTCATCACTGTTACCAAGCGAGTGCAAGAGAGAGAGAGAGAGTATCGATCGACAGTCTCTCTCCAGACGTGGGGAAAAGTGGAGAGGAGGGAGGTTGCCTCAGCCATACATTATGTAACTCCCGGCCTGTATCGCCGATTTTGACCATCCAAACGCTGTTTCCACTTGTTTTATTGTTGTAACAGGTTAATACCTTTATAATCAACCTATAATAGGCGCATATGGATAAGTATTAATGCTATTTATGGTAAAATAATGATGTTAGTGATGGGAACAGCTCAAATACGTGCGCACAGGAGTGTGGTGTCTCATACCCCCCCATGCGCACGTCTTAGGTTAACCCACACACATCCTCAGACAGCTAATATTACCTCTCCAAGGCGGGTGCCCAACCCCGAAAGGGGTTGAAATAGGGGAGCTATCCCCCCCGCCAAAGGCGGCTTTCTAGGGCCTTTCCTAGCTGATGCTGAGAGGACTGGGTTCTAGTCATGTGGTGATGGGCTGGTCTATCAGAGTGAGAACTGAGCGATCTCTGCCATACCCATAGCTTACTCTGACTGTTCCTTTTACTTAAATATTTTCTAGATCTCAAGTGACGGCGTCTCTTCCGTGGATTGACCTCCCAATCTACCAAGATTGGAAGCCAAAGCGTCACATTTTTCCTTTGCCCCTCAACTTTCTCTTCATAATTGCTGAGGGGCACAGGGCCCTGGGTGGGGCTTTGGTTTCCCGGGCGTTTCCGCACCCTCCTCAGCTCCCCGCCATGGAGTGGCTTCGGTCACCCAGGCTTTATTGTGGTCGGCAGGGAGGGTTCTGTGGGGGCGCTCGGTTATGGCCTTGGCCTTGCTCGGGGCCCTGGGGCTGTTCGGCCAGGCAGCTTGGGGAACAACAACAACCTCTCCAACAGGAAGAACAAATAAATAATGAATAATGAAGATAATAATACAAATATTCTCAGCTCTGCCACTCATTTTAGCCAGTGAGCTAGGGTACTGATAAGATAGCCAATCATGAACCTCGATACAAACACCAGTTAGGAGCCAGATGCACGGGTCAACTGAATGTAATATAGTAGTGGGGTCCAACCCCACCTCACCCTACTCTTTCACCCTAACCTCAAGTCACTATTCATACTCCAAAAACACAAAATTGCACATATTGAATTATGTAAGGAACCCAACCTCCTAGTATTGTACATAGGGTATGTTGTACATTAACAATTATGATTCTGGGATATAATTATAATGTATAACTTGCAAAATAAACAAACTAAAACTGGGACGATACAAGATAAATGCAAAGGAACTTATCAAAATCGCTATGTGGAAACAACGCTTAATAAAATAAAATTTTGAAATAAAAGAACACAATCCAACACATAGGGTGTACACAACTACATGAGCAAGTCAATTTGTTTCCCAAGTAAACTGATCGCACACATAACAATGCACCTCATGTTCAAGGAATTAGTCAATTTGGGAATATAATGAAAAATTTGCAAAATAAACAAACCAAAACTGGGACGACACAAGATAAAGGCAAAAGAACTTAATCAAAATCGCAATGTGGAAATAACGCTTAATAAAATAAAATTTTGAAATAAAAGAACACAAACTACCACCATATAGGGTGTACATATCCATCACTACATGAGCAAGTTAATCTGTTTCCCAAGCAAACTAATCGCACATATAACAACGCATTATCGTCACATTCAAGGAATTAGTCAATTTGGGAAGTCCGGGACGTTCTGGTAAATTTTACTAACTTCTGTATGAATATAGAAACTACAATTTATGTCAAAATGTTCAACTAAAATCAAATTTGCTATCTGACAAGATATTAACAATAGTACAAAACACATACAGCACTCACTATCGGGTAGGAACCTGTGAGCATAGAGCATGAACAAGTGACCCCTACCAATTGCTACCCTACACATAACCGACATTTATTGTACAAATAAATTTAGGTAATCGCAAAGGTAAGCAATTGATATTATCGACAGTGAATAGATACAATATAATAAAGAATAATAATTGCAAAACATGAAGCAACAACATATTTAAACAAGTACTCTTTTAACAAGAACAATGAATTTTAGAAAACATCAATAATAACAAAAGAAAAATAACATTAGAAAAAGATAAACAATCAATACACCAGACAAAAAGTAAGATATCTGATAAGGTGAGCTTTGGTCTTTAAGGTATATTGGTAGTGACATAACGAATAAATATAGATAAAAAGGTATACCAGCTAATCAAAGTTAATTCACTATCAATATAACAAAATTTATATTTGTTATATTTATTGAGTCATTATATTTGTTACTGTAAAGCTCGGTGTTATGTGGCAGGTCCAAACACCAATGTATCTCCCGACAACCATCAATATTCCTCCCTTCTTCCCTCATACTGGCTGGGAGACCAATAATTCAACAGCACGGTCAAAACTTTGGTTGACAATTTTGTTTATCAGGCAACCAATAATTCGATGGTGTAGTATAATATTTGGCTGGATAGATAAAGGCTCATTGGAGGTTTCAAAAGTTGGACTAAGCAGCCAAAGGTGTATATAGACGGTCAAGAGTTCTTCTGGGTAGCCTAAAGTTTGGTTGGTGGCCAATAATTAGTCGGACTTGCCTGTCTGTCCAACGTTCCTCTGGGAAGCTAAAAATTAACCGTGAAAGGTGGTCATGTGAAGGTATTGAAGGATAAGCCTTTACAATGGCACCTTTAATTACTTTTAGAAGAGTGTTGAGAGAGAGGAAGCTGTTGGAGTGGCTTTATTGTGTGTGTTCTTAGTCTGTAAGTCGTCGAGATGTACCCCTACTGGATGCAAGCATGTGAAACACTCTAGGATGTACTACCACACCCACTAAACATGTCCGCCTTGGCTGGGATCGAACCCAGGTAAAGCAGATTCACACGTGATCGTGCTCTCCACTCGGCTGCCAAAAGTTCAGTTGGCCACAACATTTTAGCTGGAAAGCTAAAAATGTAGGGAGGCAGCCAAAGGTTTGTCCTGGAGTCCAAAAGGTTGACAGGGCAGTCATAGTTTTGTGCGGTCCACCTAATACTTGGCCATAATATTGTACGCAGAGGAACTTTAGGGTGTCCAGATGCCCAGCCTAACTTCTGGGGCCCTGCAGCTGTTATTTTTTTTATTTTTGTCATACACATAAAAAAATACATAAATAAATAAATAATTGCAGCTTTTACAAATTACAGCTTTTACAATTACAGCTTTTACAATTTATTTGAAATAATATTTGTAGAGTTATAACAGTACCGTAACTAGTTGCCCGTGAGTTTGACATACATGATATAATTAGTTTTGTGTGGTCCACCTAATACTTGGCCATAGTATTGGACGCAGAGGAACTTTCAGTTGTCCAGATGCTCAGCCTAACTTCTGGGGCCCCCGCAGCTGGATTTTTTTTTTTTTTTGCCATACACACATATTTAAAAAAAAAAAAAAAAAAAAAAAAACAGCTGCGGGACCCCAGAAGTTAGGCTGGGAATCTGGACACCCAAAAGTTCCTCTGCGTCCAACATTATGGCCAAGTATTAGGTCGACCGCACAAAACTAGTTATATAGTGTATGTCAAACTCACAGGCAACTAAAATCCGTTCATTCTAGTTTGGGCAGAAATTGTAACCTATAGCCTCTGTAACTCATAAAGAGCTAGAGCAAATGAGTTGTCATTTTATACACATATTCCCTAGCCAAGTCTTCCTATTTGGTAGAAATATTATCTAGATTATTATAGTCCTTTTTGAGTTATGAGAGGTTAGGGGTTACGATATCTGCCCAACCTAGAATGAACGAACTATAGTTACGGTACCCTTATAACTCTTCACAAAAATTATTTCAAATAAGAGTTTCCCTAAGGTAGTTCTCAATAATAAACATTTGTTACAATTCTTCCGAGTTTAATTAGAAACTTTGACATCTAGCACTATGTTGATCCAAGGATTTCCCACATTATGTTGTTGAAATTAGGTTATTATTCCTAAAGCTTAATTTAAACAATGTATTAAGTTAAGCCTTAGTTATATAGAGGTCAAGGAGTAATTTTGTTCATCAATAATGTACAGTATTTTGACAGGTATAGAGAGAACCCTTTATTACACATTATAATCAAGCTACATCATAATTTCAAAATCACACCCAATAATTATATTTTCACATTTATTATAAACTCGTTGAACTCTTTGTCAGAATTGCTATGCATAGTGAAATTTGTATAATAGCTTGCAAGATAATTAGCATGTTTTTCCAAATGAGAATGAATTTCAAATACATTACATATGATTATATCCATTGGTTTAATAATTATACAATAAACACTTAATATTTTTATCACAAATATCATACTGAACTATAATCATTAACGGTTACGTTAATGACCTGTATCATAACATGTTCTGTTGATATTTAAAAAAAAGTAGTTATCACATAATTTAAGTTACATTAATTACTCTTATAATCAAATATAATATACTTTTCCTTTCAATGCGGTGTCGTCGATCTCCTTAGGTTGCACGAAATATAACATTGAATTTATAGTTTTTGATGTCATACAACATTATGCTCAATAAAGCTCATTAAAAGTGTATTAAATTTTACTACTAGCAAGGCACAGTGTACATTATATCTAGACAGGATTGAATGAGAAGCTCTTTATGAAACCATAGTCCTCCCACATGGGCTTGGTGCAATTATGTTCTCTCATGGTTTCATAAACCTGATTATAAATGTAATACCTCTAAGGTCCACTAAACGGCCATAACTCAGAACCCCTTCTGTACCGGTGACATCTTTTAAAGTTTATTCTAGCTTTATTTAGACGATTTTGTGCAGCTTATGAAGGATCTGTGGTAATAAATATGGCTAAGTGAGATCATTCGAAGCTAGTTAATTGCTGGAGGCCCTATTAAACTGAATAAAATCACTTAATAGTAGCCAGAGTAAAACTAATAGGACGGCACCGGTACTGGAAGGGTTGAGGACCTTACAAAGACTGTCCACAAAGTAGGTTACCTGGTGGCAGTCCTCAAGGCCATAACTCCCTCAGCTGCAGCGTGGATGGTCACCATGTCACTGGGAACTTCCACACTCGACCCGTCCACTTCTCTCTTCTCCATATTAGTCCCACGACAGTGGTTGGTCAGGAAAATCTTAGGCTTGCCTTCCATAGCAGAACACTTTGAGTCTGTGAACTTTTGCCGAATAGAAAATCAACTAACTTCCTTCTGGCCATTTGTGTGAAATGTATAAGGGTCCTTCCCGTGGCTCAAAATGAATATGATCGAGGAATCTACGTTACTAACACTTCTATTGTTTTGAATTTTAACCATCATTTCCATTGTGTTTACTTCATTCAAATGTTCATGACAGAGCACTAAGTAGCCCATCCCCTGGAACACCGAGTTGAGGTTGCAGGAGTCTAGTTCAGCCCCCTCCCGGTACCACTGCTTGCCCTGCCCTTGGAACATGTTGAAGATGTGGACGTGGCCTCGCGGTAGAGACTGCACGCTGTATGCCATCCCGCTCCACTGTCAACAACATTATTCTCATTAATATAAAACCAAAGAGAGAATTTGAAACGTTTTAAGTTACAATACTTACCTAAGTTACCTGCAATACATTAATAGTAAGTATATAACAAATATTCTTACATACTGTACATACCTATATAAATATAGACATTTTTGTATCTTAATTTTATACCAATAGTCAGTCTTGCTCCCAAACTGGGATTTTTTTGCAACTATGCCCTTTACCTTAACAGTCCTCATGTTTTTCTAATGACCTGTTATAAGTACTATATGTTTCAAGTTGTAGAAGTGTCGAGTTAAGGGGGATAGTTGGTTTCTCTGGCCCTCTTTTTTTCTTCATGTTTAGTCCCATTAGTTTTCAGATCTTATGACGTTTGGCTCATTAGTTTGGCAATTTTAAGATTTTTCGCCCAATTTATTTGTGAATATTAAGACCTTTCGTGCCATATAGGTGTCAATATTTTCCTGGCAAGCGATAATGAGCCTTTAATTTAGGAGGAACCAGGACATTTTTCTACAAATTTATCTAGAAGGGGATCTTGGGGGTGTTTTCTAAGCTTGATGGAGGTCTAGGGAGGAAACTAATACAAACAAATAATAAATAAATCGACGAAAACAATGGGCGGGCCCAACCCCGAAAGGGGTTGAAATAGGGGAGCTATCCCCCCGCCAAAGGCGGCTTTCTAGGGCCGTTCCTAGCTGATGCTGAGAGGATTGGGTTCTAGTCATGTGGTGATGGGCTGGTCTATCAGAGTGAGAGCTGAGCGATCTCTGCCATACCCATAGCTTACTCTGACTGTTCCTTTTACTTATATATTTTCTAGATCTCAGGTGACGGCGTCTCTTCCGTGGATTGACCTCCCAATCTCCCAACCTAGAGGTTGGCAGATTGGAAGCCAAAGCGTCACATTTTTCCTTTGACCCTCAACTTTCTCTTCATAATTGCTGAGGGGAACAGGGCCCTGGGTGGGGCTTTGGTTTCCCGGGCGTTTCCGCGCCCTCCTTAGCTCCCTGCCATGGAGTGGCTTTGGTCACCCAGGCTTTATTGTGGTAGGCAGGGAGGGATCTGTGGGGGCGCTCAGTTATGGCCTTGGCCTTGCTTGGGGCCTTGGGGCTGTTCGGCCAGGCAGCCTGGGGAACAGCAACAACAACAACCTCTCCTGAGACTTCATACAAACTCTCTTCACTATAATATTGGCGAACTATTGATCTAGTCTATACATACACAACCTTTGTTTACATGTACAGTCGGCCAAATAAGTGATGTTTCGGTACCAAGTATATTTTGATCAATATTGGGTATCAGTATTATCTAAACTTTATTTCTTCTTTTCGAGCGAGATATACAAACATGTATCCTTCACTTAACCACCCTATTCAACATCTGGCAGACATTAATATAGCACAGAGTGAGCCAAACGTAATGACAGCGGAGACATGACTTATTAGCACTACCGTACATGGAATCAAATATAGAAAACACTCACCTGTCGGTCTATTGGTACTGGAGTCAAGTTACTGCCGACTCCTTCCTGTAAAACAAAAGTTCAATAAGTAAATATCCAATATAAGCCAAACATCACATTATAAATAATATTATTGTATTTTATATATATATATATATATATATATATATATATATATATATATATATATATATATATACATTCTTAATGCACTAGCTGAAATGGAAAACAACCCACTGATACAGTTGTTTAACATAAATTATTGAGAAGGAACAATGCCCAGAAAGTGAAAATATATATATATATATATATTATTGTTATTATTATACCCATCCCCAAGAGTAACGAACGTTATAGGCCAGTTTCGCTACTACCCCGCTTTTGTAAGATGATGGAAAGAATTATTTAAAAAAAAAAATCTTATGCTTAGTGGGAAATCGGTTAAATTCTTAAAGGAAACAAAAATCTTGATTGTGTAATTAAATGTCTTTCGAATGAAAACAATAACTGCAGGGATTACGTGGATCTAGAGGAAATGTTTGCCAAGGCCAGTGGGGAAGTACTATTATACGAGTTAGCAAATTTGTGAGTGAAAGGTAGACTACTGTGTTGGATAGATTACCTGCATGGAAGGAAGGCTAATAAGTTCCCTTTAATTTAATATTTTAGTAAACAGATTAGCAGGAATATATTACGGGAAAGGAGTCTCTCCAACATCATATACCAACTACATTCTACTTCAGAGTTAAAAAAAACAAAAAATCCAGTTAGCTTTCGATGTTTTAAGTAGCACGGTACATATAACAAACATAATAGGATTAGTATTTAATGACAATAAAACGAAATTTCAGTGTAGAACACGAAAACACTTCAGCTTTGTTATATGTGCGATCAGTTTACTTGGGAAACAAATTGACTTGCTCATGTAGTTGTGTACACCCTATGTGGTGGATTGTGTTCTTTTATTTCAAAATTTTATTTTATTAAGCGTTGTTTCCACATAGCAATTTTGATCAGTTCTTTTGCATTTATCTTGTATCGTCCCAGTTTTAGTTTGTTTATTTTGCAAGTTTTACATTATAATGAATGGGGAATGAAAGGCTTACAAAGAGAATATGTGAGTCAGATACAAGGGGATGTAGAGGGGTAGGAAGACCCCCATTGAAATGGAGAGACTGTGTAGGACAAGCGTTGGAAGATAGAGGAATGACTATAGATCAGGCAAGGGAAATGGTAATAAAATGGAATGAATGGAAAATGTTTGTGAATTGATGAGTGAAAACGCGGTCACTTGGGAGAGGAGGTCGGGCGCCAGTTGGACTAGATACTAGTCCGTCAGGCGCCTGGCCCGGGGAGCCGATATATATGAAGGGTGCGCCTGAATGTGTGGTGGGCGTGCTTGTGGTGGTTAGGCTTTGCTGCATGTCTACCTGCCGAGACCATAACTTCTCCAGGAGGTCGGGGGCCGGGGGAGTACTGGAGGGACCTTGGTGATCCCTGGTCTCTGGGTCTTCTCCTGGGTGACCTAGATGTGTGTGAATTTGTGTTTTGTTTTTGTGTGTTCATTTTCTTTGGTCCCGGTTCGGGCTCTGTCTCAAGTCGGCCACCCCCAGCTTAAAAATAAATAAATAATATAGAAAAACATGGGGAATGTGCCTGAGTAGATATTATAGTTAGATAGATGAATGAGGAATCGATAGTGAAAGTTAATTAATATATATATCAAGGTGCTAAAGATTTATGAAATTGAAGGACATTTTTAAGAGCAGTCAAGAGTTTTTATGAAGAGAGTAGAACGTGTGTTAGAGTAAGAAATGAGTTGAATGAATGGTTTGAGGTATATACTGTGTGTATGTATATATATATATATAGTTATGAGAACCTCCGCAGGTGATCTTGGACACCGCAACTTCCATATTAGTAGGGTAATGAGAAGAAATACGATGTGGAACATCATGTTGATTTATTCTAATTTTCAGCGACGTCACGTCATGCAGCCATCCTCAGGAAAGGGTTACCAACAGATCCTAAAAATTGAGTATAACTCATATTGCTATATATTGCTAAAAAAGGGACCACTAAAATGTTATACATTGTTGAACATGTGGCAATTTGCTTATCCAAGAAACAATTAAAACATACATAATTCTGGCCAACTAGGCAAGTTTTGAAAAAAAAAAAAAAAAAAAAAAAATCTACGGCTAGACAACCCTTTCCTGAGGATGGCTGCGTGACGTCGCCGAAAATTAGAATATATCAACATGATGTTCCACAACATATTCCTTCTCATTACCCTACTAATATATATTATATATATATATATGTATAATATATATATATATATAGTCATTACTCCAATTTTGCGTGTTCTGAGTTTGCGAAACACTAATTTTGCGACCGAGACCCCCAAAATTCCATTTTGATGAAAACCTAATTTTGCGATGTAACTCTACTTTGCGGGTGGCACCATAAGAAAGTGGGGCTTTCCGCACTAGTTTTCGGGGGGGGGGGGGGGGGGCCGGGTCGTGACGTCGGGCCGCGCTGCGGTCCTACGTCACAACACAAGCTCTGTATCCTTCCGCTTACAAACGTTATCTCTCCAGTCTCGCAATACTAGAGTCATCCCAGCAAAATTGAGGTGTAATACCGTGTGACAGTGCATCAAACTCTGCAACATGGAGCCCCCAGCCAAGAAGAACAAGAATCTAAGTTTGGACCAGAAAATGAAAATAATGAAGTTGAAAAAAAAGACGGAAAAAGAAACTGTGACATAGCAAGAGAGTTAGAAGTTGGGGAGTCGACTGTTAGAATGAGGTTTAAAAACAGTGCGCAGATTGAAAAAGCGGACCTAACCTATGGCGGGCAGGCATTTGACAGTCGTAGCCATTGCACGAACACTCCAATTATTCATATGGAAAGATACTGGCACACTATCTAAATCGAAAGGAGAGGGAGGGGGTGACAATGGACAGTCATCACATCAAAGAGCAGGCCAAGCTGTTTTATGCAACCTGCCTGAAGAAGGTCAGGGACCCCCCCAGGAAACAATTCAAGGCTTCCAACGGCTGGCTGACGAAATTTCTCAAGAGGAAGGGCTTCAAAAATGTAAAATTTAGTGGCGAACGTGGCAGTGCGGACACCGAAGCGGCAGGTTCTTTCCCTAGCATCCTGAAACAAATAATCGAGGATGGGGGCTATACGAAGGACCAAATCTTCAACCTTGACGAGAGTGGCTTGAACTGGAAGAAAATGCCTCGCTCTACCTACATAGCCAAAGAGCAAAAGCAAGCCCGTGGCAGGAAGATAGACAAGTCACGCTTTACGGTGCTGTTCACTGTAAACCTGAGTGGCTCTTGTAAGATGAAACCTGTCATTGTTCACACTGCCAAGCACCCTCGCTGCTATAATAATATCCGTAGTATGGACTCCATGGAAGATTTTTATTGGTACAACTCCCGTAATGGTTGGATGAATTCGGCCATGATGATGATTGGCTGCTAGATCATTTTGTTCCTGACTGTCGCCTCAAGTGCCACCAACTAAACATCCCATTCAAGGCCCTTCTACTAATGGACAATGCACCCTGCCACCCTCAGTACCTCTGCGATGTCCACCCCAACATAAAAATCGTCTTCCTTCCCCCCAACACTACATCTAGAGATTATCGCCAACGTAAAGAACTTCTACCACACACGCCTCTTTGCTTATCTCAGGGCCAAGACAGAGACGAATGAGGAAATAAGACAGATTGAGGCTGAAGATCTGTATGGAGACCTTGATGTGAATGAGCCCCTGCCAGAGCCACAGCCTGATGACCTTCCTGACCCCACACCTACAGACGCAGGCCCTGTCGCCCCCGAGATGAATGTTCGGCAATTCTGGCATCAGTTCACCATTCGGAATGCTGTGGAGTTCCTTGTGCCATCATGGGGGGAAATCAACGAGGCTACAGTCAACCATGCCTGGCACTCTCTTGTTCCACACCTGGTCACACCGGAAGCGGGCGGCCAGGTGCAACAGGTAGCCGACTCTCAGCAGGCAGGTGTTGCAGCGGCTCAAGCGGTGGCAGGGTGTGAAGACGTAACGGAAGTGGTGAGGGAAATGCAAGATGATGATGTGTCTGCCGAGGCAGCAATGCTTAGAATCGAGGAAGAGGACGAGCTGGCCAGAGAACGTGGCATTAATGAGCCACAACCAGTGCAACAGGGCCCACACACTTTGGCATTGCGTAATCTGGCTAACATTTTGTCCGGCGTCGACGCTCTAAAAGACATCATTTGCGGCAACGACTATGATGGCCTGCGTGCTGGAGAGGTCTGCCACACCATTGACAGGGCGATTCGATTTTATGCAGAGAAACATGGGGAAGGCGTGAACAAGAGGGCCCAGTCATTAATCACACAATTTGTGAGAGCCCCAGCACCCGCCAACCCTGGCCCATCCAACACGGTCGACGACGATGCCGTCTCTGAGGCTGACTTTGAGGGGTTCCTCAACAAAGCTGCTGCCATTGCCCAGGCCCAGGCCCAGGCCCAGGCCCAGACCCAGACCCAGAACGTCCCCTCTAGTGATAGTGGGAGTGACGAAGAGGGCCCTGGGCCACAGTAGGGCCACCCAAGCCTCGGACACCCTCCCTCCATCCCCGCAAGCCCAGCCATCTTTCGAGTCTAGGTAAATGCTCAATTGCTAATTTAATTTGATTTTCTCAAGGATAATGATAATGTCTCACGTTTTTCTGTATTTTTCTTTATTGTGGGATGTATAATTACATGTATGTGTGTACAAACAAAGCAAATAAATGACGGATATCACGAAAAATTGGGCCGTCACTGATGAAATGTCGGCCATATTCATTTCCCCCCGTAAGGTTAGTTAATCCAATTTTGCGAATTCCAGTTTTGCGGCCCGCAATGTCGACCAATTTCTCGCAAAATTGGAGTAATGACTGTATATACATATATATATATATTTATACAGTATATACTGTATTATATACTGTACATAGCCTATATATATATACTGCATATTGCTGAACATCCAGAGGGAAGGATGGAAAATATAGACGAAGTCCCAACTTCCCAAGCGCTTTCGTGTTTTACATCTTCAGGGGACAGAGGATAGGTAGAGAATGATCATACACGTGATATTATTTTGGTGCAAATGAAAAAATGAAAAAATTACTAATATAAAAAAGGTCAAGACCGGTATATTTCGTGAGATTTTTAGAACAATCGAAACATCAAGTACTCCTTCGACCCTTTGGTTGATGAATTTCAATTTGTTTTGAATTTTTAAATTTTATATAAGTATGATTATTTTATATTAGTATGATTTTTTAAATTTTCATTTTGATATTTGCACCTACATAATATCACATGTATGATCATTCTCTACCTGTCCTCTGTCCCCTGAAGATGTAAAATGTGAAAGCGCTTGGGACTCTATGTTTATTTGCCATTCTTCCATATATATATATATATATATATATATATATATATATATATATATATATATATATATATATATATATATATATATACCGTATATATATATATATAATATTACTATTATTATTTTGTTAGTAGTAGTAGTATTCTCACCGAAACAAATATAGGTTACCTGATTAGGTTAAGGGCTTGCCACTACTGGTGGCAGAGGTCTCGCTGCGAGAGGTTGGTTTAGTCTCGCTGCGATAAGTGGGTTATTAACTTTTTTTTGTGATCGTCTCCCTCCAAGTAATCCTCAATCTGGAGGGTCCCTGTCACGGGTACGCATCAAGTTTCCCGAAGTCGTCTCCTGAATTATTCGTCTGTCCACAGCTCTCCTAGTGTCGGTAGGAGGAGTTTCAGGAAAGACTTGAGTGCATTGTCCGGGTAAATCATAGCGAACCTCGCAGCCTTCTCCTTATGACTGGAGCAGTTTAGGTGTTGGACCACTGGTGTTGTCCCAGACATCATCTTATTGTCACACACCCTACACTCTATGGTGTCGAGTCCATCATTCAGGGGGACTATCACTCCCTCCTGCACCATCTGGTTCACAATCAGCTGTCAAAAAGAATACCAGTTAACCTCATAACTACAAGTGGGCTTGCTTAACCTTTTCAGTACTGGTAACATGATTATTCCTTTTATTCTGACCATCTCAAGAAGAATTTACTGTGCTTAGGAATGATTTTTGATAGTCAGAGAGTTAATGGTGATATACATGGTATAATTACTATACTGCATTACTGTATATATATAGTAATTCTACCATGGGGATATACAAGACGTCTCTGATTACTAGACGTTCTTTCTAAGCTGATAAAATTGTCTGATCGCCATAAAACGCTTAGAATGTAAAGCTGCCAGGTCCCTTGGTAAAATTGAAGAAATATATAGGCTATATATATATATATATTGTTTCCACATAGCGATGTTGATCAGTTCTTTTGCATTTATCTTGTGTCGTCCCAGTTTTAGTTTGTTTATTTTGCAAGTTTTACATTAAAATATATATATATGGCCCTTCATACATTACACCAGCTTCATGGACCGGGCGGACAACGGTCTATTTAGTCCAACTGGCGCCCGACCCCCACTCCCTATGATCGCGTTATCACTCATCTATTCACAAGTATTCTCCATTCATTCCTCTTCATCACCACTTCTCTTGTCTATTCTTCAGGCATCTCTCTATCATCCAACGCTTTTTTCACACCATTTCTCCATCTCCTCCAAGGTCTTCCTCTCTCTTCCTCTCAATCTATTTCCCCTTGTTTCTGACTCATATATTCTCTTTGTAAGCCTTTCATCTCCCATTCCTTCAACATGATCATATCAGCATAGCACCCTTCTTTCCACTCTGGCCATTAGGGGTTCCTGTAGTCCCACTCTCCTACTTACCTCTTCATTTCTCAATCGGTCTCTATGTGTCACTCCACAAGGGAAGTTTAGGATGTACAGTTCACACATACACAGAGAAATATATACAAGCCATTGAAATTTTCCCCAGATGGAATGATGGTACATCAAAATATTTCAGGCTACTTTTTGACTGCATAATTAAAAAAGGCATGGAGTGTTTCGAGATTACCCATCCATCTCAATTGACTCGAGATTATGGGACTTAAGTATCTATCAGTCTGCCACCCACACACATGCAAGTGTGATGCATTGATTGATGCTCAAGGTCACCATGCCCTGTCGTGTAGTTACAGCGCAGGCTGCTTACCACGACAAGCAGCACAGGCCCTACAGAGTGCTAACTATGCATCAATCCTTGAACCATTTGGGTTTGCCAGATATTCTAGCAAAAAGAAAGATGGGATGACCACTTTCCATTACAAGAATGTCCTGTGCCTCATGTGGGATACCACAAGTTGACACTTTTGTCCATGACTAGCATCAACAGAACCTTCAATACAGCAGGTGAGGCCGCCCGGATTGCAAACAAATATAAAAACAAGAAAAAAACCAAGCCCTCGCCAGACGACATCAAAACAGCAGGCATTCGAAACATCAGGAGTTTTCGGCCCCACCACCCTGGATATGGCGAGTGAAATTGACCGCAAAATAAAAAACAATTACAGGAAACCCCAGGAAACCCTTTGGCTCATGCAAAGACTAGGGATGGCTATCCTCCGAGGCAATACCACCAGTGTCTTGAGCTCAGTACGACTGATCCATGCCACCGTGAGAGGCCCGAGGAGTCATGGTGTATTCCTAATCTATCCACGGTAGGGTTTAAAAAAAAAAAAAAAAAAATCCTATGTGGATGGGGGAGACGAAAGGCAAAACTGCCTGTGACGAGTGCCTCCCCTAGAGTTGAAAGAACACCAGAGCAATAATCGTTGCAAGTATCCCATGAATTTGGAAAAACTCCCTCAGTGTCTCTCGATGCACTGAGCTATGTGCCATTTTGAGATCGACAAAAACTGCAACTAGCTCCTTCTACAACTCAGAGCGGCATTCTACAAGTACCCAGAGCGCCAGAATTCAGTCAGGCTTAACTTCTTGGGTGTGAAACCAGATTGCTTAGGTCTTTTAGCAGGTAAACCTGAATTCACTTTAGTAATATATACAGTATATACAGTATATATATATATATATATATATATATATATATATATATATATATATATATATATATATATATATATAATATATATATATATATATATATAAATACTGTATATGAATAGAGAGAGAGAGAGAGAGAGAGAGTGAGAAAGTAAGTGAGAAAGAGAGGTATGAAGGATAGAGAGAGAGAGAATACTAGTGAGCTGGTGTAGTGACCAGCGTCTTCCACTTCCACCCAGAAGATCCCAGGATCGCGCACGCTCGGCAAAGTAAAGGTTTTTCACAAGCACCGAGTCATTACCGTCCCTCATGAGCAAGGGGATGGGGTAGTAGTACAGGACACCAATGGAAATACGCCTAATCGGCCTTATTGGGCTATCCTTAGCTAGCTTAACATGCGCTAGCTTTGAGAACTATTATTATTAACTCTACTAGAGTGAGAACCCACCTGGTCCGACATGACACCTGGGATCAGCAACACAGGTGAGGGTGGATGATGCTGGCTCACACCTCAAGTAATCACCCGCAGGCCAGTCCCTCCTCTTCACTGCCACCTGGAAAACAAATAATATACATTAGTAACTTCCTGCATGTTTTATTAAAGCTTAACACTTTTAGCATACCTGTTTTATTTAAGCTAAATAATTTCATAATACCAGGGTGCGTTTCTTCATTGTATTCAAGGTATCATAAGACAATTATATTCAATTTATGAAGAATTTGTGGGAGGCAGGGATATTTAGGATAGTTTTTACCCCTCTGATTCAGAGATCCTTCCTAAGCTGCATAAAATCGTCAAACAATAGCCAGAATGTAATGACGAAACACGCCATCGAATACTGAGAGGGTTAACTTCTGCACTAAGATGATGTAAGTTGCGTTACATTCTGGCTAGAATTAGACGATTTTATGAAGCTGACCTCTAGAAGTCAAAGGGATATAAGATATCTTGCTTTACTTTTTTATTCCCACAGCTCTATCCGAAGTTGACAAAAAATCACCTAATTATAGCTAAATATATTGTTAACCGTTTCTGTATCAGCGTCGTCCTTTTAACTCTAGTCTGGTTACTATTATGCAACTTTATTCAGTTTACAAAGACCTCTAGCAATTAACAGGCTTCGAACTATCTCGCTTAACCCTTTATACCACCACAGATCCTTCTTGAACATCCACAAAGTTACCTAAATATAGCTAGAATAAAATAAATAAGACATCGCCGGTACAGAAGGGGTAGTAGTAGTCGTTCTCTAGACTGCCTGGCCGAACAGCACTAAGCTCCTAAGGAAGGCCACGGCCGAGACCGGGTTTTCCCACAAAGATCTCAACGAGTGTGTGTTGTGTTGTTGGCGTAAGCGGTTGTGTGTTATGCAGTCTTCCATAATGTGTTTGATAGTATGCGGTGTTGTGTTACAACCAGGACAGGTGTCCTGGACGGAGTCATCCAGCCTCTTTTGACAACTCAGAAGGGCTGGATGGTGCCCACATTGCAGCCTAGCCAGGTGGACTCTGTCCTCACGGGAAAGGAGGGTTTCTGAGGGATGGACTTCAGGGGGCCGTGCATGTAGCTGAGTGTTGTCTTTGACGGCCATGTAGCCGAGTGTTGTCTTTGATTGACTGGATGGATTGGTGGGTGATTTGAGTATGGATATGATTCTGGAGGATGGCTTGGGGTGGGCAAGGGGGGAGTGAAGACCGTATTTGTGTATGATAACGTGTGATAGGTGTTGTTTTGATGTTTCTTGATGTGTGTGGATGTTCTGCCATGTAGTGTAGTGGGTGGTGTTGGTTTGTGGAGGTTGCGGCGAGAAATTGTGTGCCTCTCATATCAAGGTGATCCTTGATATTGAGGACTTGGTTTCCTGGTGTAGGTGGTATGTAGGTGTGGTAGCTGTGCAGCCAGTGATTATTTTGAGGGCTTTGTTCTGTATGGTCTGTAGGGTGTTGTGATATGTTTCAGGCCTAAGAAGGGCTAACATATTCCATCACTGAACGTACTGTATATATTGTTTGTATACTGTGGTGGTAGTTTTTTTGTTATGTCCAAATGTTGTGTGGGCAAGTGATTTGAGGGTTTTTATTCTTGGTGTCAGTTTTTGTTATGCTTGTAAAATACTGTTTAAATGACATTGATGTATCGTATGTTACACAAAGGATTTTGTGTGTGTTCGTGTGTGTGTGTGTGTGTGTGTTTTATAGGGATGTTGTTTAAGGTGAGGTGAGGGATATGTCTAAGTTCTACTGTCCAGTTTGTGAGAAGGGTCGTTGTAGAATTGGCTGGTGCTAGACTCTTTGAGTCTGTTTGCGGCGAACCAGTTGTGTAGTGTGCTGAGGTACGGTTAGAGGAGTTGTGCGAGTGTATTTGCATCTCGATGTGAGGCTGTGTGTATCTGGGGTGTGTGGGGTATGGGTAGGTCGTGCATGTATAGATTGAAAAGTGTTGGTGACAAGACGGATTCCTGAGGGATTCCATTTGTGAAATTTCTGATGTTCTATGACTGGCCAGCAAATCTTACATGGGCACATCTGCCTGCTAGATAGTTGGCCAGCCATCTTTTTGTGTTATTGTACATGTTTGTGTTAAGAATTTTGTTTGTAAGGTTGTGGCAGGGGATGGCATCAAAAGATTTTCTAATGTCAATCGTAAGGAGAAGTGTACTGTATAGTGGCCTAGCTGAATTGATGCCATCAAACATTATTTGTGTGAGGTCTGTAAGAAGGGTGTTTGTGGAGTGTAGTGGCCTAAAGAAGGGGTTAAAAAAAAGATGTTTCCGTATAGAAGGGGTTAAACTGGGGTCACACACTTATGACATAATCAGCAAATTGTATTAAGGGGAGGTAGTTGCTTCTGGACCCCCTTCTTCCTCACGCTTAGCCCCATTAGTTTTGAGGTTTTAAGAAGTTTGCCCCATTAGTTTGGCGATTTTAAGACCTTTTGTCCCATTTTTTTGTTAATATTTGGACCTTTCGTGCAATTTAGGTGTCAATCTTTTTTCCTGGTAGGAGCTTTATGGTGGCAACTGTACCTGAGGGTCGCTTAGGCACCGGTAGGACGTTTTCTCCCTCCCGCTCCCTCTTGAGTCTGGAGTCCATCTTCTCTTCCTCCCTCGCCTGGTGCAGGAGGGCAGCGGCAACGGCAGCTGGCGGTAGCATGGTGGGCATTGGGGAGGGAAGGGAAGCAGGGAGAGGGGAGGCAAGAGGAGGGGGGAGAGGGGAGGCAAGAGGAGGGGGGAAAGGGGAGGCAAGGGAGGAAGGCAGTGGGGAGGGCAAGGAGCAAGGAAGGGGCGATGTTAGCGATGCCGGTCGGGGCGAGGTTAGAGACGCGGGGAGAGGAGAGGACCACGAGAGATGAAGTGGGGAGGGGAGCGAGGATGGCAGCGGGGAGGCTAGGGAGGATGGGAGGGGGGAGGCTAGGGAGGATGGGAGAGGGGAGGTATCAGAGGATCCGTTGTCTTGAGGATCACGACACCCATCACGTATCTTGTGGGTCAACATGTGTTGTGTCATATTCCCCTATGAGGGAGATGCAGAATTAGCACCCTACATCAATTTCATTATACTATATGCTAACACAATCAGATTACACATATTTATATACAGTATATACAGTATATATCCAGTATATACAGTATATATCCAGTATATATATATATATTTTTTTTTATGTGAGTGAGGTAGGCAAAAGGCAGAACTGCCTATAGAAAGTGCCTCCCCCATAGTTGAAAGAGTAACAGGGCCAAAGTAAAGGGACGTTCGAGCCAAAATATATAATGTATATACTGCAAAATGCCCAATGTATTTGTTGTCACAATTATTCTATTAAAGTATATTGTGCAAATTATACTCGGTTCAAATTAACGCTACTTTTCCAACTTTCTCCTCGCAGTTACTCCTGATTGGTACGAAAAATTCCTTTTTTGGATATATAAGTTTAGTATTTAGCTTCAAGGACCACTCCACATATCACTGCAAATCATTTATATTAATAAATAATCATACTTAGGAGGTGAGGAATCGTACAAGGTTAAATTGGTTAAGAGTATAGTACAAGAGCACATGTATTGTATACAGCATTTCGAAAATAAATCCATTTCTCTTTGTGTCGTTCCTGAGAGAATGGATAGAATGAGGAGTGTGTCTCACCTTAGTAGAGAAGCCTCGGTCACAGGTGGTGCACTTGAAGGGGCGCTCCTTGGTGTGGGAGCGGTAGTGGATCTCCAGGGCTGACTGGCAGGCAAACACCTTGAAGCAAATCTGACAAGTCGTATTTCCGCGACCTGACCAAACAAATATATTGTTATTATAGTACCGGTAATTTACATATTATTATATGTAAATGTTATTGACAATATTTTCATTTATATGATTTAATATCATGTGTATACTTTAAAAATAAAAGGACTATATTAAGCATAATTGAAGATATAAATATGCCAATGGCTTATACGAATGAAAAAAAGGTAGGTATACGGTATACTTGAATAAACATGAGATGATAATGTTGACCTACCTGGAATATTGGGCAGGTAGAGGCTGTTGAGACCCGGGAATGAGTGTGTGGGCGGGGTGAGGGGGCCGGTAGTGAGGGGCGGTGGGAACAGACCGAAGGGGGAGTACAGAGGGTG
Source organism: Paralithodes platypus (assembly GCA_032716605.1). NCBI lineage: Eukaryota > Metazoa > Arthropoda > Malacostraca > Decapoda > Lithodidae > Paralithodes > Paralithodes platypus. The sequence continues at coordinate 8,437,857 of CM064529.1, forward strand.
GTGGTGTCGTGGCGCCAGATCCAGGGGGATGGGGGTGCCGCTGTCTTGACTCCCTGTACTGACGGCAGGGCTGATGGAGCCACCCAGCTGGTGCTCGATTGGGGAGATATGAGTGTCGCCGCCGGGAGTATCGTGGGACCGGTCTCCAATGTCCGAGTAGTCTGAAGGTGTGGGGGAGACTGACACTCGTGGTGATGTCATACCATTGAAACTGTTCTCTCTTGCTCGCATTGTTAGATCCTCTGCCGTCCGCTGCTCGGCGCTACCGGTAGACGATGATCTGGACGAGGTGCTGAATGGACGAAGATACTTCTCCTCATCGGCATTTCTCTCTTCACTTTCAAACAGTTCACGATGTCTCATAGCTTCCGGGGACAGTTGGTATCGAAGGGGAAAGGGGAGTGGTGGAAAACCTTGGAGTGAAGGGGGTGGTAGCGGGAAGCCTGATGGCAACATTCCCGAAAGGGAGGTGGGAATGTGCAGGGGAGGGAAATCTCGTATTTCAGCTGCTGCAATCTGCTCGGGGCTCAAATCAGTTGGCTCCCCTGTGTGTTGTCTGATGTGCTGTTGTAGAACCAGGCCATTGGTGTATTTTTTGTGACAAACTGGACACTGGTGCAACATTCTCATGGGTGGTTTTGAACGGTGGACGCCCATATGTGTTTTTAGATTACCCTTAGTTGTGAAAGCTCGTCCACAGATTTTGCATTTGAATGGTCTCTCACCGGTATGTGTACGATAATGCATTTGAAGTGCTGACTTACATGATAAAACCCGGTGACAAATAAAACATTGATTCGGGTCTGTTATCTTATTTTCAATATTGTTTACTAATTGCTCAAGTTTCATAGTTTCACTTGTTTTCTGAACCTCGATTAGTGCTTCCCAAGAATTATCAGTGCTACCTGGTCTAGGTAATAGGTTGTTATATATAGAAGGGTCTTTGGAGGGGTCTATTCCTGGAGGCATAGGGAGGCTTGGCGGCGGACCCATGGGACCAGGGAATGAGGTATGAAGTCCAGGAAAAAATGGGAAGTTAAGAGGAAATCTTGGACCAGAAAAGGGTATAGTCGGTAACCCAAGCGGACGAAATTCAGGCCGCATTCTAAGGTCGGTAGGTTGGTCTGAACTGGCAGGTCGTGAGTCGTTAGTATCCATATCTGGTTCCACTTTGGTGCTGGCGTTGCCTTCAGAGTCCTTAAGCTCCCTATCTGTGCGCACTCTGATATCTACTGGTGATTGTTCGGCTGGGTGTTCTCTCTCTGGACTCTTTCCGTCAAGCAAACTGTGTGTTTCTTGAGATTCTGGGAAAATATCCTTAGGTGATTTTCGCTCATCTTCAATCCTTTGCTCGTCTTCACTTATATTTTCACTCTCATATTTACCACTTTCGTCGGCAATCGGATTATCTCCCTCAAACGTATTATTTTCAGAGAGATTATTTTCTTCTTCATACCTGCTCTCTGCTTCGTATTTATTATCTGTATCAAATGCCTTCTCACTTACTTCTTCCTTTTCCTCTTCAGGCCTCTTTTCCTCTTCAAAATCCATCTCATTCTCAAACTGTTTTTCCTCATCAAGCCTCTTCTCTCTTTTAATAACTGAAGAACTATTGGATAGGCTTTCCTCTGACATGTCCACCTCATTTACTCTGGGGTCCAATATTTCGTTCTTCTCCCTTCTGGGATCAAACGGTGATGGTCGTAGAATGTCTTCTACATCCATTCTGCTGGCAGCTTCAAGTTTTTCAGCAAATGATCGATCAATGGGTCCAGGTGGAGATCGAGGTTCTGCCAGGCTTAAATTTTCAGGTTCATCTTCCCTACTTTGTCTGGCGAGGTTCAAAAGATTAAAGGGTCGATGAAGATCGAGGGATGGCGGAGGGCCAGGCAAACGGTAGGGAGGTAGAATAGGGCCACTTGGTAGGGGGTTGAAGGGGTTAGGAGGCCCCGTTGGAGGTGATGGGTGGTCCTTCAGTTCACCTAACTGAGCCAAAAGTGGTGGGTGGAACTTGTCGAGATGTTCAGGAACTAAATGAGGGTTCATTTTAACATGAGGGAACCTACTTGAATGCCTCTGGAAATGTACCTTGAGATTTCCTTTTGTTGTAAATCTGTTACCACATATATTGCATTTGAAGGGCCGTTCTCCAGTATGTGACCTGATATGGATCTGAAGGGCTGAGTCACTGCCAAACACCTTACCACAATAGCGACACCGGTGCTTGTAATAGGGATCCTTTCCATCGCTGGGCTTGTGATCATCAATGAGCCTATTGGTAAGGAGTCCCTGTGAAGCACTGTTGAGAACATTGTTGGCAGTTCTCTGCAGCATCTCTAGTGTATTGGGCTCGTCTGGTGGTGGTGGGTCAGTGTGCTGGATGACTGAGGAGGCGATACTGGATGCGGTCATTGGTGGAGACAATGGTCGATCTCGAGGGTCGGGAGTTGGACCACTGGCTGCAGAGGGGAACAGCGGGGAGCTACCTGGTGGCCGCTCACTATTGTTTTCACTAGCTGGAGGAACTTTGAACCTCTCCATTAGTGAGCTGATGAAGGAGCTGCTAACAACAGGGCTGCTCTCTGTAGTGGGTGGAGGAGGGGGTCTGGGAGTTGGGGGAGGTGAGTTAGGGGGCTCTGGACGTTCTAGAGATTCAGTTGTACTCTTTTGCTCATTTTCCGAAAGATTTGTTAATCCAGGACTTCCTTCTTTGTTTTTCAAGGAAAGTTGTGCTTGCAGCTGTTGTATTAGTTGCAATTGCATCATCTGTTGATGTTGCAGGGTATACAGTGTCCCCTGTAGCAATGCAAACTCCTGTACGGCTTGGGGATTGTTTGAGTTAGAAGAGTTCATGGCTGAGGTAGCAAACTGTGCTAGGGCCATGCGAGTATTTTGAATTGCTTCAAGGGCCATATTGGATTGGGCCAGCTGTTGTGCTATCGGTCCCACTTGAGGAGTGGCTGCTGATTGTGCCAAGAGTTGCCTAATCTGTGCCAGAGGGCCACTCTCCACAGGGCTGCTATCGCTATCATAGCCATTGTTTCTATCAACAGGGGACTCGCGTGATTCAGGTGTGGTGGGTTCTGGTGCCTCCCTGGCCTTGAGTGCATGTGCCTGGTTGTTGTTGGCCACGTCTTGGTGGCGCCGCAGCTCGTCGGGGTGGTTGCCATCCTCAAAGGCTGCTCGGGAGGTCTCCGGCACCGGTAGCACAAGAGGGTCACGACCACAAGACACACGGTGCTCCTCCAACTGCTCTCGGGACGCACACTCGGCACGGCAGTAGGGGCAGATGTACAGCCCATCAGCTTCACCTGGAAGAAGAATACAATGTTAGGAACCTGGATGTTACTTAATTATATCGGCATACAAAATATGTGCTATCTTCAAATTTACCTGTTCTTTATTTAATAATGTTGAGAACATGCATTTATAAATTGTATTACTGTGGCAAGCCACACCTTTCATAATGTTTGAAAAATATAATCAGTAAGCATATTGGCATCTTTTACTCTTTAACAATTAATTTATTGACAAAATATTTTTGGTGCCCCATTTACGATCCATCCATCCACCCGTTGTGTCACTTACGACATTAGCCCAATTATAAACACAGTCCCATGAATTAAGGGGAGAGTTTCACTTGAAATAATATTTTTCGAACCTCCTTCTCCCTCATGTTTAGCCCCATTAGTTTTGAGAATTTGACGTTCGCCCCATTAGCTTGGCGATTTTAAAAATTTCGCCCCATTTATGTCAATTAAGACCTTTTGTACCATTTAGGTGTCGATTTTTTCCTGGCGAGCGAAAGCGAGCCTGTAATTTAGGAGGAACCGGCCTTTGACAGACATTTGTCTACCGAAAAATGTACAAATTTATATCAAAGGGGGATCTTGGGATTTTTTTTTTTTTTTAAAGCTTGATGGAGGTCTAGGAAGCAAATTAAAAAATCTCCCCTTAAAAAAAAAAAAAAAAAATGGGTGGGGTTGGGGGTGTGGTGCCGGTTTGGGGGGAGGGGGGGGGGGGAGGGGTGATGGCTTGGACAGGTACCAAATGCCTCCTATACAACGAGGGCTATACCAAAACTCCGATATAGACTCGTAAATACTCATAACACTCATAATATTCGTAAATACTCATCACGCATATCACTCATAATACTCGCATATACAGTACTCAATACTCGTAAATACGCATAATACTCATAATGCTCGTAAACCCTAATAATACTCATAACACTCATAATAATCATAACGCTCATAAATACTCATCACTCATACTACTCATAATACTCGCATATACTCAATACTCGTAAATACTCATAATACTCATAATGCTCGTAAACCCTCATAATACTCATAACACTCATAATCATCATAACGCTCATAAATACTCATAACTCACAATACTCGTAAGTACACGCTGGCTATCGCTCGCCGGGAAAAAATCGACTCCAAAATGGAACAAAATTTCTTAATATTGACAAAGAAATGGATCGAAAGGTCTCAAAATCGCCAAACTAATGGAGCGAAGGTCTTAAAATTTCAAAAACTAATGTGCTAAAAATGAGGGAGAAGGGGTCCAAGACAAGAGACTACCTCCCCCTTAAGCAATGAAGACAAGTTAGCACGGACATCTACAGCGGTATGATTCAGAAGCCTTGATTTTCCAATTCAGATAAGTGTTAATAATTTGATTTTCTGCATTTTTGTTGAAGAAATAACGAAACAAAATAATGAAGGGAATAAGAAAGGTATGCACATAAACACACATATATATATACCGGTATATATATATATATATATATATATATATATATATATATATATATATATGATAGAGGGGCGCATTTATTTGCTTATGTATTGATATTTTTACTATATTTTTTTAGTTTCCTCCCTAGACACCCATCAAGCTTTATAAAAACACCCCAAAACCACCCTACAAGATACATTTTTGCATTTTTCGATAGAAAAATGACGGTTGCTACTATATTACAGGCTCGCTTTCGCTCGCCAGGAAAAAATTGACTCCTAAATTATACGAAAGGTTATAATACTGGAAAATAATGTGGTGAAAGGTCTTAATATCGCCAATATAATGGGCTGAACGTCTTAAATTCTGAAAATAATGGGGCTAACTAAACATGAGGCAGCAGGGAGGCCAGAAAAACAACCACCGCCATTTATCAGAAAATATACTAAAATAACCCTATAAGACACTGTAGAGATGGACACTGGTTGGAAAGGGCAGAAGAGCTGAAAGGGTTGGGGCCACAGATGGAGAGGCCCAAGCGGTGAATGGGTGCATGTGTTGAAGGGTTAAACAGACATCCAGCCATTAAGAGGGGTAAGTTATATGTTTTGGTCTATATATTTATTTATTAATGTATTTATAAGCTTCTCACTAGACCTTCATCAAGCTTTAAAAAAATACCCCTTAGACCCCCTTTCAAGATAAATGTGTATGTTCTGGCCGAATGCCAGTTCCTTCTAAAATGATCGGTCGGCCGGAAAAAATCGACACCTAAATGGCACGAAAGGTCACAATTACAAAGAAATTAGGCGAAAACTATCAAAATAGCCAAACTAAAGGAACGAATGTCTTAAAATCTCAAAAGTAATATGCTACATATGAGGGAGAAGAGAGTCCAGAAAAAGCGACTACTCCCCCTTAACCTTATTCTTCCATCTCTCAGACGGGGTAGAAGGTAGGGGTGGATGGATAGGCCTAGGAGGTGGAGGAGTTGAGGGGATTAACCTGGAGTGAAGATTCACCCAATAACCATTATTGTTAGCGGTTCTTCCTAAGCTGAATAAAATAATCTAATAGTAGCCAAAATATAATGAAAAGAACGTCACCGGTAATGTACGGGTTAAAAAGGAGTGAGAAGAAATGACAGTAGAAAAGGAGACAATAGGCAAAAACAAATTGGAATGACAGAGAAGAGTTGCGACTCACCTTCACAAACACTACATTAACCCCTTCCGTACCGGCAACGTCTTTTTCATTTTATTCTAGAACTATTTAGATTAATTTGGGCGGTTTAAGAAGTATCTGTGTTTGTATAAAGGGTTATGTGAGATTATTTGAAGCCTGTTAATTGCTGGAAGCCATTTCGAAACTGAAAAGTCGTCTAATAGTAGCGAGAATACAGTCAAACGGACGTCAACGGTACTGTAAGGGTCAATATATTTCTCTTGGGATCAACACAATTTAAAAAATCTTTAATATTATAGATCTGTGTGCAGGTGTTTTGATTTTGTTAATGTTGAGATAAAGAAGGTTGAATTTGTGAAAGTAGGAAACAACTATTCAGGGCAACTGTATAGCGATGACAGTACGCCAGTGACTGATCACACAAGGGACACTTCTGAGCGCGACTGTACGGCGATGACAGACTTAGCAGAGAATAGACTACATCATTTGGGCGGTAAAGACAGATACTAAGAGACGTGGGACAGAAGGACGGGCACCACGAGAGAGGCTGGGAGGGCCCGGCTGGATTTAAGTGTAAGGGAGAGCAGGTCTAAAGAGTGTGTGTGTGTGTGTGTGTGGGGGGGGGGGGGGGGGGGGGTTAGTGAGGGGAGGGCATAAGGGGGCAGGGGAGGAGTAGTGAGGGTAGGGATAAGAAGGGGGTGCCATTTAATAAAGGAGCGTGGAGAAAGAGCTTTACTTGAGCTTCAATCACAAGAGAAAACACTGACGTGATTGGCTACAGTTGTGCCCCTGGCAGCCCCGGGTTGGTCCGCTACTAACAGGGGTCTTCAAATCCCGCCATTCATCGCGTCTGTTTGAAGAGCCAGGGTGGGCAAAAAGGGAGATAAAAGTGCCTGGGAACATCCCTTCTTAATAACCGGATAATACCATTAGTGATGAAAGCATCGAGGAGGACGTTACTCTGTCGCCCTCTCCTCCGCTAATGGCGTCAGGGGGCTCGACAGAGTATCATACGCCCTCATAACGACACACCCGCACAAAAAAGATTCCCTCGTGTCATGTCTGGCAGATTTATGGCTGATTAAAATATAACTTACTGCATTCCGCGTTCAAGCCCTTTCCATCAGCATGAACATGACAGCTTGACGACGCAGGGTTTGATACAGGGTAGGTATTATGGCTCACAACTTTATCTCTAATAAGCTACCGATAACTATAGTATCTCGCCTGGGTTCGATACAGATTTAAAAGGGTGGGTAGGTATTATGGCTCACAATCTCTAATAAGCCACCGAGCACTGTACTATATCGCTTGGGTTCGATACAGAGAGACAGAAAACAAGAACAGAAAGAGAAGCGAGTGAGTGAATGGGCGGGACAGACAGAAAACATTACTTTTGAAGAGCGGGGTCTTAGAATGACAGGGGGGGAGGGGGGGGGCTTGACAGGTAAAGAAAGACGCATAAAAACCCGGAGAAGGAAGTTGTCAACTGTGTTGGTGGTGGAATAAAGATGGGGAAGGGAAAACATGTGATAAAGAGAGAGACAGTACTATTGGAATCCACCTAAATCATTACTATTATTGGAATCTACCTAAACCATTACTATTATTGGAATCTACCTAAACCATCACTATTATTGGAATCTACCTAAACCATCACTATTATTGGAATCTACCTAAACCATTACTATTATTGGAATCTACCTAAACCATTACTATTATTGGAATCTACCTAAACCATCACTATTATTGGAATCTACCTAAACCATTACTATTATTGGAATCCACCTAAACCATCACTATTATTGGAATCTACCTAAACCATTACTATTATTGGAATCTACCTAAACCATTACTATTATTGGAATCTACCTAAACCATTACTATTATTGGAATCTACCTAAACCACTGTTATTATTGGAATCTACCTAAACCACTGTTATTATTGGAATCTACCTAAACCATTACTATTATTGGAATCTACCTAAACCATTACTATTATTGGAATCTACCTAAACCACTGTTATTATTGGAATCTACTTAAACCATTACTATTATTGGAATCTACCTAGACCATTACTATCACTGTCTGTCATACGTCTAAACAACTTAGAGCTCAACAAAAAAATTCTACCTTCAGATAAGAGGATACGGGGATGGGACAATAATGTGTGTATGTGTGTATGTGTGTGTGTGTTATAAAAGCTTGTGCAGGAAGTCGTACGAAGGGAGACAAGGGTGGGGGGGGAGGGTATGGTAAATGATATACAGTAAAGAATTGAATATGGCCGAGGCGGGAGGGGGGGGGGGGGGGGGGATATGCATATATGCTAAAGAGAGCTTTATGGAGGTCGAGTTGGTATGGCGACCGTATATAGAGATCATGAGGAGAGAGAGAGAGAGAGAGAGAGAGAGAGAGAGAGAGAGAGAGAGAGAGAGAGAGAGAGAGAGAGAGAGAGAGAGAGAGAGAGAGAGAGAGAGAGAGAGAATGAATACAAGGAAGCAAAAAGGAAGAAAAAGAAGGGATGAGGACGAATACAAGGTCACAATACAAAGGGAATAGACGAAAATAAAATGAATACAGAGCAGCAACAATGAAGGAAAGTAAGGGAGGGGGACGAGTACAAGGACACAGCCCAAGACGAATGGAATAAAATAAGTAAATGGAAGGAAAATAGGAAAACGACGGAAAGGAAATAAGTACAAGGAGACAATACAAGGTAGAAGACAATAGGATAACTACAAGGAGATAGTACATAGGGAAAACAAAGTGGAGGAACGAACACAAGGGAGAAACATAAAGGGAAGGAAGGGGGCAAAGGAAAGGAAAGAAGAGGGGGAGGGAAGGGGGGAGAAGAATGAGAAGGGAAGGGAAGAAGGGAAAAAAAGAGAGGGGAGGGAAGAAGGGCAGAAAAGAAAAGAGAATGGAAAGGAAGGAAGGAAAAGAGGAAAAGAAGGAAAAGAAGGAAGAAAAGAGAGGGGAGGGATGAAGGGAAGAAAAGGGAAGAGAATGGAAGGGAAAGAAGGAAAAGAGAAGGGAAGGAAGGAAAAGAAAAGCAAGAGGGAGGGAAGGAAGAGGACATCAACATAAAAATATAAAAGGGAAGCTCAGGGACAAGGGGAGGGAAGGGAAGAGGTCATGAAGAGTTTTGTATAGGGAAATATCCACCATTACTTTATTATAATCTTTATGTTGCACACCGCGTTCTGGATCGCTTGTCTCTCTGTATTGCACACTTACGTCTCCAATGGTCTGTCGTACGAAACAAAGAACATTAAAATATATCCACGCACACAAACCCGAAGGAAAAGTGTCACGGCAACACGTCCAAGCAAACGCCCCTTCGTCTTAACTTTACCACTTTCACTGTTCGAAATACACGAAGGTTTGTAACATGGCGGCTACTGTAAACAATTGGCATAATCATCCCGATAGAGGAATTAAAGAAGGGTTCTCCAAGTGGGGACCATAGCGAAATCGAAGGGGGTCAGAAATGGGAGGGGTACGTAGGGAGGGAAGGAGGGGTTAGGAGACGGGGAGAGAGGGGCACGTATGGATGGAAGGAGGGGTGAAGGGAGGGGGGCGTGGAGAGTCTCGTTGGGGTCCTCCTAGTCAGCATAGATGGGTAACAGTGGCCGCTGGGTGCCCATGGTTGATCTGTTCACGCTGACAACTGAACAAACAGGATCACTGTCACTCTGGGGGGGGGGGGCGGGGGGGGGGTTGGGGGGGGGGGGGGAGGGGGGGGTAATGTAAGGGAGAGAGAGAGAGAGAGAGAGAGAGAGAGAGAGAGAGTTCTCAACGCTGCTTTCGTATATTTCACACGATTCATCGGCACGATTATATATATATATATATATATATATATATATATATATATATATATATATTCCTATAGGTTTAATTAAGATAAGTATACATAGGCTACATATTTTAAGTTCAGGAAACTAAGTGGCATCTAAATGTATTTTAATTTACTTATACTGCATAAAATGTGATCGCCAAATACCAGAGCATATTATAGTCCCGAATACTACCGCAATGAACTTGTCCAAAAAAACTTGCCGGAAAAGGCACTCGTGTACACCCACCTCTTCAGAACTTACATATTTGTCAATATTTTATACATGATTTCTGTATTTGTTCTAGAAAGAGGAACATTAACCCTACACTTCTACGGCGTGATATAAATGGGACTATATAGTAACGGGCTATTATAAACAACACACGAACACTGTCAAGGAAAAGTTATTGTAACTTGAAATTACAATGCTTATGATTTTTGACCGCACAATACGGTGCCTTGACTGAGCTGTGTAAAGTGACGATATATTGATTAATAAAGGCTGCCAACAATTATCTCCTCCCGATCACATACGGTACTAACTTTCTCAAACTCCACAAACTCAGAAAATATTGATCACTGTGAAAAATTCATAACCAGTGTGTCGTGCGCTTCAAACACACACACACACACACACACACATACACACACACACACACACACACACACACACACACACACACACACACACACACACACACACACACACACACACACACACACACACACACACACACACACACACACGTTCATGTTCACAATACCTTTACCTACAAAAGGACGTAACACTAACAGTGAGGCGGACATAGGCAAACTTGATTATGAATGTACAGTCACGAACACAAATGTTGAGACATCAACCAGATAACGTCAACTCCTTCATCACGAGAGGTTTATACTAAGCTGAATAGAATTGTCTGACGGTAGCTAGAATGAAATAAAAAATCATTGTGATTTTGAATAAAAAGTTTAACAATACCTTTGGAGACGAAGGGGCGAACATTATCTGGTTGGTGTAGCAGTATGTATGCTCGTGACTGTACAATTCCTAATTCGTACGTACCATGAGTGCAATACAGATACAAATGTAGCATTTTAACAGAATATTGTATATATATATTAGAGGTGGACCGGATATTGATTTCTTGATATTTGCGGATGCGGATGTAGATGCGGATATTTATTTTCAGTATTTGCGGATGCAGATGCGGATGCGGATAATTTTAGCCCTCAAGAGTTTTAGCCACAGATAATGGAAATTTTAAGATACTAAAACATTTGAGACAAAAATATATTATAAGTAGAGGAAGCATGAGTATATGAACTATATTATTCTACAATTTCAATTGGTGGGGCTTTGGTTTCCCGGGCGTTTCCGCACCCTCCTCAGCTCCCGCCATTGAGTGGCTTCGGTCACCCAGGCTTTATTGGGGTCGACAGGGAGGGTTCTGTGGGGGCGCTCGGTTATGGACTTGGCCTTGCTCGGGGCTGTTCGGCCAGGCAGTTTGGGGAACAACAATTTCAATTATCTGTATTACCAGGGTGCGGTATTACCCTTTTAATACCCACATATCCTTCCTAAGCAGCATAAAATCGTCTAATGATAGCAAAAATAAACTGCTAAAATGTGTCAGAGCTTCAAGGGGTTAATAGTTAATTAGTTATTCTGTAAAAGTGTAAATATAATAAGTTTTTATGACTTATTAGTTACGAAAATATCCGCACTATATCCGCATTATTGGATGCGGATGTACAAAATGATGCGGATATCCGCGGATGCGGATGCGGATACGGATATCCGGTCCACCTCTAATATATATATATATATATAACGATTATAGGAAATCTCTCTTGGTTTTCGGTCCTTTATTTTGACTTAGCGTTCCCCCTTTCCTTATGTTTATTTTCTGTTCTTAAACGTGTACCCTTTCCCATAGAGTCCACCATAGACAGATTATATATTATGTTCATAACATGGTAGTTTTCCATTTCTGTATATAGCCTACATTACATTAATAATACATTGTGCAAGTAGAGACAATCCGTGCAGGTGTTATTGAAACGGCAGGATGAATTTGTTAAGTGAGATTATACATTCCGTTTGAGGTATTGCTTGGGTGTGATGTGGGCGGTGGTGTAGAGTCAGTGAGTCAGTTGTCAGATTCACACGGGAACAACACACTGATCACTGTGTGATGTTAGTTACATAGAAATCTCTCTCTCTCTCTCTCTCTCTCTCTCTCTCTCTCTCTCTCTCTCTCTCTCTCTCATTGGTGTGCTATCGTTTCATTCTACTTTCCTATATAATGGATTCTGCTACCTCTACTAACCGCATGTGTGGTCTGTGTGGTCGTAACTGTGTATGTGTATATGTATATGTATATATATGTATATGTATATATATGTATATGTATATATATATATATATATATATATATATATATATATATATATATATATATATATATATATATATATATATATACAGTATACCTGTATATACCATCAGGCGATACTGTTCACGTTAAAAAGGACCTCTCATAAAGATAACCATAGAGGTAGTTATCCGTAGTTATTATAATTTTATTTATAGCTTTTTCGGCGACTGTTGGGCGGAGCGAATTCGTGCCTGAGTGCCGAACTGGTGTACTCGGACAGCTGTGGTCGGGCAAATAATGAGCCAGATTTGTAAACATAGCCAGCCGTAATGTGTTGAAATATTTAAGTCAGGCATTTATTTTAGGTTTGATTAATCGCGGAAGCATATATATTCTCATTCTCTCTCTCTCTCTCTTTCTCATCTCTCTCTCTCTTTCTCATCTCTCTCTCTCTCTCTCTCTCTCTCTCTCTCTCTCTCTCTCTCTCTCTCTCTCTCTCTCTCTCTCTCTCTCTCTCTCTCTCTCTCTCTCTCTCTCTCTCACATTAACAAAGGAATATCAGTTTTACGCTCGACACCAAGACTCGACTTTGTCTTGTTTGTTTCTTTTACTTGTTTTGTTTTTCCTTTCGACATTTTCTTCTTCTTGGTGTATCGGTGACTTGTATAATGTTTCCGAGAGAGAGCTGACTTCATATTTAGCACGAGTTTATCTGTGTGTGTGTGTGTGTGTGTGTGTGTGTGTGTGTGTGTGTGTGTGTGTGTGTGTGTGTGTGTGTGTGTGTGTGTGTGTGTGTGTGTGTGTGTGTGTCTGTCTGTGTGTGTTTGGCTTACTAATGTTGTTTATTTAGCTCATTTGTTCAATTGACCACTTGCGTCTTGATAGCGTAATGCACAAATGCGCTGAATTTCGGTGTGAGTATCCTAGGTTCGAGTCCTTGGAGTGCCACATGTATTTGTTGATTTAATTAATTGAGTATAGAAGTAGTTGGTTGGCGGAAAAATATGAACTGTAATTATTATTGATTCATTATTATAGTCATTATTATTAGTATTAGTATTATTATCGTCAGTGACATTCTTCAAAATGTTCTAATTTTTTCTTTCTTTATTCAGCTTAAATCTTATTGATTTTAGCTTTCTCAGTTCTTCTCTTTCACATTTATTTTCTGGGGTGTCCGTTATAAGGAGTTCGGCCGTTAAGTGGTGATAACGGTTCCCTCATTAACATCTATTTAGTGTTATCTTTATTATATTTGGTGGAAAGTGAGTTTACATTCATATATACAACATTTGGGTGCCAATAATCTTTAGCGTCTTTATCTTCGTCATCATAATATAACCATCACCCTCGTCATCATTATCATCACTCAATAGTCGTAACTATCATTATCATCATCACCAGTCGCCGTCATCACTCTTTTCACCAACCCTAAAATATTAGCATCCTAATTGTCAACATTTCCTTAATTAACCCCCTGAGGATCATGGCGCGCTTTAGAACGTAGAGAGCCGAGTGGCCCACACAAGGCAGATCCCTTTGACAGTTTTCACAGTTTATTCTGACTATCATTATTCCCATCATCTTCATTGTCTTGCTTGACCTGACTTCGATCCCAGCCAAGGCGGACATTTAGTGGGTGTGGTAGTAGTTCCTAGCGTGTTTCACATGCTCGCACCCAGTCGGGGACACCTTGACGACGTATACAGATTAATTGCACATATAACAAAGTATATCCAACAGCTTCCTCTCTCTCCAACACCCCCTCTCCCCTCTCTACACTCATCAGAAAATAAGAAAGTAGAAAGTAGCTACGAGGTGCCGATGTAAAGGCTTATCCCTCAATATCTCCACCTGGCCCAGTCACTCATCCATTCACCATTTTCGGGGCCTCCTCACAACCACCCTCAACCGAAGACAAGACCTTATTAACGAACGCTGGAACGTAGAAGAGAACGTTACCTAATAATATACACGTGGAAAATCGCAGAGGGTTTAGTACCAAACCTACATACTCCGATAGTCATGAAATTCAGTGATGGGGTGCAAAAGGTGCCAGACGAGCCCATCCTCGCAAGGGAGCGAGCTGTCGCTTCAAACAGTCTACTGCACCAAATCACCACCCAAAACGAGGGGTGCTCCTTGGTGCCGCTAGAAGAGTGGCGAACACATCATAAGGTATCATAAGGTAAGAAGAGGCTGGGAATGCAATATCCCCCGGATGAATAACAGGGGTGCCATGAGCTCTCTGCGAAAGGGCTGGTTATCACACAGAGGCCCACGTCTCTTCAACAAACTCCCACGGCGAGTAAGAGACATGAGGGGCGTCTCTTTAGACAACTTCAAGAGAGCCCTCGATGTCGAACTGCAAAAAGTGCCAGACGAGCCCATCTTCGCAAGGGAGCGTGCTGTCTCTTCAAACAGTCTGCTGCACCAAAACACAACCCACAACGAGGGGCGACGCACTCCTCGGTGCTGCTAGGAGAGCGGCGAACACAACCTTAGGTTAGGTTAGGTTAGGTTAGGTTAACGGTTCAATTAAAGAGACCGGGCATTACGGCAGCCTAGCGGTACAGTACGGTAAAATAGGGGATGGGGGGCGGGGGGAGGAGTATGTTGGGAAGACAGAGTCCAGATGTGTCCTTTTTGTAGGTGTGTGTGGTATTCTTGCGGTTAGAGAGAGAGGGAGAGAGAGCGTTTACCGTAATATTTCACTGTCATATTATCTTCAAGTTTAGTAACACTTCGGTATCAACAAAATGTGCAATCCGGAATGTTATTATTTTTATATATTTGAGCATGAAGGAGACAAGAGGCAAAGCTGCCTGTAAAAAGTGTCTCCTTAAAGAGGCAATTTAGGTGTTAGAAAGAAGTGT
>CM064529.1:8455392-8465392 GCA_032716605.1 Paralithodes platypus
AATATATATATATATATAAAATATAATATATATATACTGTATAATTTATTATATATATATATATATATATATATATATATATATATATATATATATATATATATATATAAACTGCCTTCGTGGTGCAATGTATAAGGTGTTGATATTCGGTGTGAGCATCCTGGGTTCGAATCCACGGACTGCCACATGTGTTTGTAATAATTCATTAATCGATTTTAGGAGTAGAGTTGGTTGTTGGATAGAACATAATAATATATATATATATATATATATATATATATATATATATATATATATATATATATATATATGCTAAATAAATCAATGAAACTTATCTAATTATAAAAACCCAGAACTAGCAATGATATAATAGGTGATCATTGTATACAGTGTGTAGGCTACTATTATTCTAATGAGCAGAACTGGTCTTTCCATTGTGCAAATGTATACAGTATATAATCGGAAGATATATATTGAAATGGTGTGTATGTATTGAGAACAAAAAATAATGTTAATTACGCCTAATAAATATATAACGAAATTCATACCGAGGAAAAGGCTAGTCGATTAGAGGGTGAATAATGAAAGGAGAGGGGCGGGGACAGGGGTGGGGTGGGATGGGGAGGGGGAGAATAGGGGCGGGGGAAGGAAGGAAGGGACGGAGGGGTACGGATATAGGGACACATTGGGTAGGACCCCCCATGGCAAGCCAGATTCCACCTCCTCCACCACCACCACCACCACTAATAATCACCACCACCACCACCACCACCACCACTAATAATCATCACCGTCACCAACATCACCTTGGTAATATTTCTTTACACAACGCCTGGTAAATCTAAAAAAGGCGTATAATTTGCGTAGACTTTCATCCACCTCGTGAACGGGACTAAGTAAGCGAAAAGACTTGAGGCTGGGGCTAAGTCAATAGGGTGTGAAGTGTTGCAGGGAAGGAAGTTGTGTGTTCAGGTTGCTGTGGTTATTATCTGGGGGAATATAATGTGAATACGATGTTTGCAATCCATAGGAACGCTTCGTTATTATTAAGGGGGGATGGGCCGCGTATTCATAGTGTGGCCGTGACGTCAGGTCACGTGACAATAATAAACAAACCAGTACCTGGCCCTTTGGTACGGGGCTGCCGCGCGCTTGTACACAAAGAGACTGGTCAAGTTTGTGTTGTACCAGGCTGTTTTAGCACACACGGACAAGACAATGTGCTTTTGTATTGATTTCAAACAATCAAAGATGTAAGGAAAATATATTAAGGAAACAATAACAAGCTTCAAAGCAGTAACATAAAACAATATGATGAATAGATGATAAGACTGAATATTGAGCTCTCTCCTTTAATATGTGTGGATGTTTGGATTATTATGAACATATCTTAAGTAATTTTACCCACATATATATAGGCCTAGTTCATTCATAAAACTACAGATGTATACAGTACCTATCAGACGGCAACGGTCAATAAGAGTAAAGTTTTGTTATTATTTTGTATATAAAGCGCAAAGCTCTTTATCATCCATCGCCGTCTGGAAACTGTCTAATATCTTCTTGTATAAGGACTAGGCTTAATAATTATCTGTACTGATATCAATTGTCTCATTTTACACAATATATTTGTATACACATTTATGTTTATCGATATATTAGGGAGGTAACCGCAATTCACGGCAAAGCGTATACCATTAGCCTACACTAGATTACCGTATCCTATGCAAAGCCAACTGAAAACAAAACATTAATAGGACACCAACAATCTATTAACCACATTAATGATGTATATGAAATGTCTGTTATGGTGGATGGCTGAGGGTAGGGCAGATTTTTCATGTGTTTTCGACCATTCCATTCTTACACAAGATATGTCTATATCAATCTATTTTACCTTCCATAATGAGATACAATACGATTCATCACGAAGTGTAGCCTACCGGCAGATATATAACAAACGTATATATTATATTATATACTAAATGAAGAGACAAGGAATAATCGTATGTCTTTAGACCTCTTCATATAGATTAAAATGTATACATATACGGTAGGCCTACAAGTATATCGTTTGCTTCAACAGACAAATTCCATGATAAATAACATAAGGAACAAAGCACAATGTAAGGCATTGATCTTGGTACAATGGCAAAGCTGCTAGATGTAAAGTAAGTACCGGTAATAAAACGAAACATATGAAAAGAGTTGATTAGGCTATGCCCAACATTACCGGTATCTATCAACTGAAAATATACATATTTTATAATCTATATTTTATTAATTTCACCCCAGCATATGCCAATTTTGTGAATAGATCATTTATATAATATGCTTACGTGTCGGATAAATTGCGTCTATATATGCAGGGAAATTTAGACTAAATTAAGTAGTCTCGTTGGCAATATAAGCAAAATCCATCATAGTTTTACCATTTTAATGCAGCAAAATTATATAAATCTGAACTTGGCTCTTTTACCAACCATTGGCGTGCAACAATATCAAACCCACCAAACCTACCTAAGAATTAACTTAACTAACGGTTTATTTGAGGAGATTTAAGCAAAGTCCGTTGTATAAATATATGTTACCTTCCATAATAGGAGAATATACGATTTATCATGAAGTTTGTCGGTTGAAGCAAAACTATATACCTGGTACCGGTACCGTTTATGGACATACCTTACCTACGTTATGATCCATGTGGATTGGTCTAAAATTCTGGTCTTCTCATATAGTTTATGATATATAAGTGCGTTTCATCTCCGTAGGTAGGCTACACTTCGTGATGAATCATATGTTATCTAACAAAGGCATTTGATAAATGTGACCATGGTATAATAGCACACAAACTGAAAGCAAAAGGTATAACTGGGAAAATCGGACGGTGGATATACAATTTCCTCGTAAACCGAAAACAATCAGTAGCAGTAAGCCAAGTCACATCTGAGCCTTCGGATGTCAAAAGCTCAGTGCCCCAAGGAACAGTGCTAGCGCCCCTTCTGTTCCTCATACTAATTTGCGACATAGATACCAACACCAGACACAGTACGGTGTCGTCTTTTGCTGATGACACAAAATTAAGCAAGATAGTAAACACACAAGAGGACACGGGCCGACTGCAGGAAGACATGAATGTAGTGTTCCAATGGACCAGGGAAAACAACATGCAATTCAATGAGGAAAAATTCTAATTAATACGGTACGGAGATAATAATGGTGTTAAAGAAATTACAAATTACTTAACAGAATCTAACCACATAATAGAACGGAAAGACAGTGTGAAAGACCTTGGGGTATTAATGTCTGAAAATATGGGTTTCAAAGTACATAACCAGGTCAAAGTGGCGGCTGCGAAACGTCTAACGGGTTGGATTCTGCGTACTTTTAAAACACGCGGGGAATTGCCTATGATAACGCTCTTCAAATCTCTAGTGCTACCGCGGCTTGAATACTGTAGCGTATTAACATCCCCATACAAAGCAGATGAAATAAATGACGTAGAGCGTGTACACAGAAATTTCACTTCGCATATAAGTTCGATAAAACATCTACACTATTGGGAGCGTTTAAGAGCACTGAATCTGTACTCACTGGAACGTAGAAGAGAACGTTACCTAATAATATACACGTTGAAAATCGCAGAGGGTTTAGTACCAAACCTACATACTCCGATAGTCATGAAATTCAGTGATAGGAGAGGCTGGGAATGCGAAATCCCCCGGATGAATAACAGGGGTGCTATGGGCTCTCTGCGATAGGGCTGGTTATCACACAGAGGCCCACGTCTCTTCAACAAACTCCCACGGCGAGTAAGAGACATGAGGGACATCTCGTTAGGCAACTTTAAGAGAGCCCTAGATGTCGAACTGCAAAATGTGCCAGACGAGCCCATCCTCGCAAGGGAGCGAGCTGTCGCTTCAAACAGTCTACTGCACCAAATCACCACCCATAACGAGGGGCGTCGCGCTCCTTGGTGCCGCTAGAAGAGTGGCGAACACATCAAAAGGTATCAAAAGGTAAGTGGAAGGTAAATGGATAAATGGATTGTGCAAAGGATCGATATAAACAGCTTTGTAAGGATGGAATGGTCGAAAACACAGGAACAATTTCCTTTATTTAAACTCATCCACCCACACAAACACTACCTTGTGTAAAATTCATCAATTTACAGTTAGTATTTTTAAGTCTAGCCCATATATAAGGTGATATTTGGTGTAGGTTTAAGTCTAGCCCATATATAAGGTGATATTTGGTGTAGGTTTAAGTCTAGCCCATATAAGGTGATATTTGGTGTAGGTTTAAGTCTAGCCCATATATAAGGTGATATTTGGTGTAGGTTTAAGTCTAGCCCATATATAAGGTGATATTTGGTGTAGGTTTAAGTCTAGCCCATATAAGGTGATATTTGGTGTAGGTTTAAGTCTAGCCCATATATAAGGTGATATTTGGTGTAGGTTTAAGTCTAGCCCATATATAAGGTGATATTTGGTGTAGGTGTTTAAGTCTAGCCCATATATAAGGTGATATTTGGTGTAGGTTTAAGTCTAGCCCATATATAAGGTGATATTTGGTGTAGGTTTTAACTTTTGAACTTGTTTGACATCAAATGTTGATTAAAATCCAAACTCGATCGGTTATATTTTGTCAACTCGGGTATTTCTATGGTTGCGGGATTTTTGCGGGTAGAGGGTATTACAATAAGCTAAATACATCGGAGATTTGACCATATTAATTAACTAAACCTGTATTATGCATCACTGAAATTATAAGTAGGCCTAGCCTATGTACCGGTAGATTGTGTTACGTGCCTTTAACCCCTTCTGTACCGGTGATGTACTTATCATTATATTCTGGCCACTATTAGACGATTATGTACAGCTTAGGAAGGACGTCTACTCATTACAAGGCTACAACCTATCTCAATTAATCCTTTTAGATATCATATATCCTTCCCAAGCTTAGACAAAATCGTCTATATGTAGCTGAAATCAAATACAAAAAGACGTCACCGGTAAAGAAGGGGTTAATATTCTGTTCTCAAAAATTTATGTACGGCATTCATGCGCAGTTCTGCTGTTGTAACAAGGCTTATAATCTGTATAGTATATATAATTTCCAAAACGTAGACATTATTTGATCTCTCTCTCTCTCTCTATATATATATATATATATATATATATATATATATATATATATATATATAAACAATAAAAAACATATTACAGAAAGGAAGTGAGTAATGGAATGTTGGTGTCTTATAACAAACTTTTGTTTTCTGCTTCGCCTTCGCTCGCATAGTAATCATTAAAAAAATATACGGAAAACGGATAAATATCAACATACTACTGTATGGTGTAAAATTATAAAATCGACATGTAAATAATGATAATACAGTATTTAAGTTAGCCCAGTACGGTATATAAGGAGATATAGTCGGTGTTGGTCACTCTTCATACACCCTGCTTTTATCACAAGGCAGTAATAAGTCTTCATTGTCGTAATTTCCCTCTATTTTACCCTAGGGACCCTCCCCATTCAGAACACTAAGAATGTATGGCGATAACTCAATTTCCATAGTGTTCACGTTAGACACGGCATTACGAGCATATAAAGTAGAAACCGATTCAATCGCATAGAGTTCAACGTGTTTATTTACTTGGGAGTAGCGGGCCAATGATGCCCCAC
This sequence comes from Paralithodes platypus, assembly GCA_032716605.1. Lineage (NCBI taxonomy): Eukaryota > Metazoa > Arthropoda > Malacostraca > Decapoda > Lithodidae > Paralithodes > Paralithodes platypus. The sequence continues at coordinate 8,461,081 of CM064529.1, forward strand.
GCCGTCTGGTGGAGAAATCGGAACTAACCCCGTGCACACTATGCATATACAGTACATCCTTATTTATACATCTTTTTAATAATTTGTGTAGTTTCTTCCCTAGACCTTCAGCAAACTTTAAAAACACACACAGACACACACCCCAAGACCCTCCCAAGATAAATGTGTACATTTTTCGATAGAAAAATGGCCCGGGCAAAGGCCGGTTCGTCTAAAATTACAGGCTCGCTATCGCTCGTCACGAAAAAACCGACACCTAAATGACACGAAAAGTCTTAATATTGACAAAGAAATGGGGCGAAGTATCTTAAAATCACAAAACTAATGGGCCGAACGTATTAAAAGATGAAAACTAATGGGCGCTAAACATGAGGGAGAAGGGGATCTAGAATACCCCCCCCCCCCCTCATAGGAAGACGAATGAGGTAAATTAATAGTATGCACATAAGGGAGTTGTTCGTAGCGACATGATAGTGGGAGGGCGCTGAAGCTACTATAGCGACGTGAAGACGTGGGAAGGGTATCCTATAGTCTGGAGAGGTGGGAGGTACTGTACTATGGGAGAGCTGTAGCGGTACTATAAGGGAGGGAAGGTAAGGTGGGAGGTACTGTACTATGGGAGAGCTGTAGCGGTACTATAAGGGAGGGAAGGTAAGGTGGGAGGCACTGTACTATGGGAGAGCTGTAGCGGTACTATAAGGGAGGGAAGGTAAGATGGGTGGTACTGTACTATGGGAGAGCTGTAGCGGTACTATAAGGGAGGGAAGGTAAGGTGGGTGGCACTGTACTATGGGAGAGATGTGCAGTACCGGTATTATGAGGAAGGGAATGTAAGGTGGGAGGCACTGTACTATGGGTGAGATGTGCAGTACCGGTACTATGAGGGAGGGAAGGTAAGGTGGGAGGTACTGTACTGCAGGCGAGTGTGGGAGGTACTGTACTATGGGAGAGATGTGCAGTACCGGTACTATGAGGAAGGGAAGGTAAGGTGGGAGGTACTGTACTGCAGGCGAGTGTGGGAGGTACTGTACTATGAGAGAGATGTGCAGTACCGGTACTATGAGGGAGGAAAGGTAAGGTGGGAGGTACTGTACTGCAGGCGAGTATGGGAGGTACTGTACTATGGGAGAGATGTGCAGTACCGGTACTATGAGGGAGGGAAGGTAAGGTGGGAGGTACTGTACTGCAGGCGAGTGTGGGAGGTACTGTACTATGGGAGAGATGTGCAGTACCGGTACTATGAGGGAGGGAAGGTAAGGTGGGAGGTACTGTACTGCAGGCGAGTATGGGAGGTACTGTACTATGGGAGAGATGTGCAGTACCGGTACTATGAGGGAGGGAAGGTAAAGTGGGAGGTACTGTACTGCAGGCGAGTATGGGAGGTACTGTACTATGGGAGAGATGTGCAGTACCGGTACTATGAGGGAGGGAAGGTAAAGTGGTAGGTACTGTACTATGAGAGAGATGTGCAGTACCGGTATTATGAGGAAGGGAAGGTAAGGTGGGAGGCACTGTACTATGGGAGAGATGTGCAGTACCGGTACTATGAGGGAGGGAAGGTAAAGTGGGAGGTACTGTACTGCAGGCGAGTATGGGAGGTACTGTACTATGGGAGAGATGTGCAGTACCGGTACTATGAGGGAGGGAAGGTAAGGTGGGAGGCCGCCCCTAAACCCGGCCCCAGTAACCACAAGCATGCGGCCCTGGTCAAACCTCGGGACCAGAGAGTTTTACCTAACATGTCCAAACTGATATTTATATATATATATTTTTTTTTATACCAGCGAGTTCGGGCACTTTATACAGTCATAATCAAACCTCGCTCATATACTGATTGCTACAGAGCCTTTCTAAACTGTATAAAATCGTTTAAACTGTGGAAATGCGTCATGATCCTTGACGGGTTAACCTTGGAGTTCAGTTAAGGGGGAGATAAATGTGTTTTTTTTCTGGAATCCCTACTTCCTCATGCTTAGCCTTATTAGTTTTGAGATTTTTAGACTTTCGTTCCATTATTTTGGCGATTATTAGACCTTTCACTCCATTTCGTTGTCTATATTAGAACCTTTCGTGCGATTTAGGTGTCGATTTCTCCTGGCGAGCGATAGCGAGCCTGTAATTTCAAGAGGAACCAGCCATCGGCCGGGACATTTTTCTACCGACAAATGCACAAATGTATCTCGAAGGAGGGTCAATGGGTGTTTTGTTTAGCTTGATGGAGGTCTAGGAAGAAACTAAAGCAAATATTAAAAATAATAATAAGTAGGCAGATATATACGCCATCTCCCCTTAAATCCCGTAACAATAAAGTAGACGTGCCGTTTTGCCCAAAATCAAAACGGCATACCCAACTCTGCGATCGGTCACCATCATCAATACTAGTCACTATCATCATTAATATTATCAGCACTACTTCTATTATAATCATCACTACTACTCTCACCATAATTACTACTACTCTCATAATCACTACTACTGTATAATCACTACAACTTTCACCATAATCAATACTACTCACCATCATCACTACTTCTGTCACCATCGTCACTACCATCAACATTACTGTCATCATTATCACTACAACCATCATAACTATTGCACAAATTAAAAAATAAATAATAATAATTACCGTCGCATTCACGCACCGAATGTTCTTGTGAAGTTTGGTGAAAATCAGTTCAACGGTCTAGGAGTTATCGGACAGACAGACAGACATTTCGGCCGCCATGTACCACTATATGGGGAGCGATACCACTCTGCTTACGTAGAGTTGATAACTGGATAGTTCACAGTGCCCTCAATACAAGAATACACAATAATATCGGGAGAATATATTATTTTCAAACTACGATAGTTTCAAATTTACCTTAACCCTCTTGACCTCATTATCTTTCTCACACACGGGAAGAGGATTCAAAATGAGCGGAAAGTCTCTTTTCTTTAGAATAAAAAACTCTCCCGATATATAGACATTTAAGCCTAGTCACTAAGCTTTAGTTTTAAATCCCCCCTTCCTCTGTTTAACGCTTTAACTATGAGAGAACTTTCCTGGGCTTAATACAACTTCTAGTGTTTGCAAGCATACACAACCAAAGCGATACCATTGTACTGAAGGAGATGCTCGAAATAGTTTTAAAACACCGGTAATTTACTATGATATGCTTATCTCAATCTGAATAAAATTGTCTAATGCTAGCCAGAACACGATGAAAAAAAGGCCTGAGCGTCCAGTGTATCATGTCTGGCACCTGAGAACCTCCATATGACAGATATTACCACCACCAGGGACCAGCAGGCAGATGTTGGAATTCACAAGATGGAGGCCCCATCAGGAGGTAACCGCGCATACATTATAACACATACTTGCTCATGTATAATAAAAGGGGGGAGAGAGGGAGGGGGAGAGAGGAAGGAGAGGAGAGAGGAAAGAGGGAGGGAGGGGGGGGGGGAGAAGAGGGAGGGGGGGAGGGGGAGAGATATATAGGGGGAAGGATCACAGCTGCTCCTCTTGATCAAACCATTTATTGAGGGACCCGCAACATTATTTCCTTCCCAACCCTATCAATCAGATGGCAATTTTGTTTTAACTACCTGCAGACAATTTTATTCATCTTAAAAGGGACCTGCCAGAATTAGTAGATTAATTGTGATGGTCCTTAACCATTTGTATATCTTGATGTATATGCCAAAAAATGCCTAAGAATGAAATCAGTATACCACGAACGCTTACAAAACCTTAAGTCACACGAGCTATTTGAGCGGCGGATGATTGGTATGGATGTCGACAGAGCTCGGTCTATGTTGAAATAACTTTGAAAAGTTGACAGAATGAATATCAACACCATAATGAGGCAGAGCACTTTATTGACGACATATGAGGCGGAGCACTTTATTGACAACGTTTCGCAGATAGCTTCTAGAGTTAGTGACCAGAAGAAGTTATCTGCGAAACGTTGTCAAAAAAGAGCTCAGTCTAAGTGAAGTAACAGCCAGAAAACATACAAGAAATGCGTATCGGATCTTGAAAGGGTTAATGGGCCGGTGAAGCTACTGGATATTTTTTCTGGACCCCTTTCTCCCTCATGTCTAGCCCCATTGCTTTTGAAATTTTAAGATGCTTGCCCCATTAGTTTGGCGATTTTAAGACCTTTCACCTCGCTATCGCTCGCCAGGAAAATATCGACACCAAAATAGCACGAAAGGTCTAAATATTGCCAAAGAAATGGGGCAAAAGGTCTTAAAATCGCCAAACTAATGGGGCAAAAATCTTAAAAATATCATAACTAAAAGGGCTAAACATGAGGGAGAAGGG
>CM064529.1:8470392-8545307 GCA_032716605.1 Paralithodes platypus
AGTGTACCTCAAGTAACTCCTCTAGTAGAACATAAATATTGTTGTTGTTGTTGTTGTTGTTGTTGTATATAGTAAACACCAAACAATTTTTATCTGCTTAGAAAAGGCCTGCCATAGTTCGAAAATAATATATCCACGAATAATGTTACCACGTGACCATGCAGTTTATATAGTTTATAATAGTTAACGGTATTATGATAGTATATATATACAGGTATATATATATATATAAATAATCTAATGTATTTATTTCACTCCCAACACCAAACACTTCCCAATTAAATTAATGAAAGGATGTGATCTTACCGGGATTTGAACCTAGGTTACCACATACAGATCTTAAGTACCAGGTTAGATAACGTTAGATCAGGCTCTAGGTTGACTAATATTGACGTTACCATATACAGTATAAGAACTTCCCCACCATGGTTACATAAAATACATTCACATCCGGACCGGCTACGCTATTTAGATTCCAGTATGCAAGGAACCAATTAGCAACGGTAAAATTGACATCGATAAATATTATACGCGTGTGAACGACCGGAGTCACGGAGAAAAATAAAACAAAAATAATAATAAATAACAGAGTGTAAAATGGTCCATAAAACTCTAGATATTTCTCCGTAAATCAAGGTATTTTTGTGCGAGCTCAACACGGCGGCAATTATTACGAGGGAACAAATGAATTTTTAAGCGCATAAAGTTATTGTCTAAAACTTCGAGTTATGAAACTAAATTCTAGAATATTTAATACCGGTACCACTCATGAATATTCATGTGAATCTCAAATATCTGGATTATAAAAGTAGCTTGTTATTCAAATGATCGTTGATATACTGTGCAGTATATGAATGATCGTTGATATACTGTGCAGTATATGAATGATCGTTAATATACTGTGCAGTATATGAATGATCGTTGATATACTGTGCAGTATATGAATGATCGTTGATATACTGTGCAGTATATGAATGATCGTTAATATACTGTGCAGTATATGAATGATCGTTCATATACTGTGCAGTATATGAATGATCGTTCATATACTGTGCAGTATATGAATGATCGTTCATATACTGTGCAGTATATGAAGGCTTGCGAAAATAGAGTTATTCTCTGAGAAATGTATTAATGGACACGCTTTAAAGTTAATTATATTAATAATTAAAATATGAAATATATACTATATGTACGGGTACCTGCTAAATCCTTGTATCGTTATATTTATTAATACAATAGAGAATATGCAGGTACGTACCTGCTAAATACGTTTCTATATTTACTCAAATATAACGTTATTACATTGATAATATAATAAATACTATTAAAATAAGGAGTAATAACCTCATTAAAATATAAAATATGTGTTCACACCTCAAGGGTAAGTATAGCCTATATCAGTATAGGCCTCCACGAACAATATCTTTCAATCAATGTTTTTATCAATCTATCTGTGTAAGGTTTAACATATTGTATATCATAGTTTTCAGTTACCGATATGTGCATGGAATATTACTTTAAATAGGTATAGATTATTATATTAAATATATATGTAAATTATACTACTAATGCACACACACACATAATTTCATATATATATATATATATATATATATATATATATATATATATATATATATATATATATATATATATATATATATATATATATACCAGTATATATATATACCGGTATATATATATATATATATATATATATATATATATATATATATATATATATATATATATATATATAAAAGGTCGGAAAGCTAAACATAAACTTATTTTATTATATAATGTTGTTTTACCATCTTCCAAAGAGACTATATTCCATACCGCTTTATACATTCCACAGCATAATAGTATTGAGATGGCCGACAGAGATGCCATTTCTAAACGTCTGCAACACAAATGACCTACGACTTACTATACTCTATAGAACACCCGATGATAAACAATAATACGTCGTTAAACAAATGCTAAGGGGTAGTGGCTATTTTGGCATTTTTTTCGGTAGAAAAAATGTTCCGGTTACTCCTAGAATGACAGACTCGCTATCGCTCGCAAGGAAATCAATTGACACCTAATACACGAACTGTCATTATATTGATACAGAGATGGGGCGAAAGGTCTTAAAATCGCCAAACTAATGGAATTAACGTCTTAAAATCTCAAAGCTAATGGGACTAACCATGAGGGAGCAAATGCAACTACCACCCCCTTAACCCTTACAATACCAGTGACGTCTTTTTAACTTTATTCTGGCTACTATCAGACGAGTTTATTCAGTTGTTATAGGGACTCCAGCAATAAACAGGATTCGAACTATCTCACTTAAGGGGAGATATCCACTTGAGGGATTTTTTCTTGACCCCTTTCTCCCTCATGTTTAGCCCCATTGCTTTTGAGATTTTAACCACGTTCGCCCCATTATTTTGACGATTTTAAGAACTTTCGACCCATTTCTGTCAATTTTAAGACCTTTCGTGCCATGTAGGTGTCGATTTTATCCTGGCGAGCGATAGCGAGCCTGTAATATAAGAGGCACCGGCTTTCAGCCGGGACTTTTTCTACCGAAAGATGTACAAATTTATCTTGAAAGAGGGTCAAGGGGGTGAAATTTTAAGATTGCTGGAGGAGTAGGAAACAAACCAAAAACCTCCACTTAACACTTTTACTATCACAGATCCTCCGTAAACTGTACAAAATCGTCTAAATGTAGCTAGAATATAATACAAAAAAGGCGTCGCCGGTACAGTAGGGGTTAACTGAAACAAATCCGAGACCTAAGTACCGGTACGCTACACCGAACGCATGATATAACTACCGGTACTGCATTATACTTTGAGCTCGTTGTCGCTTCGGGCAGGGGTGGAGGGGAGGGGCGGCAGCATCCAAGTTCCCAGTAGTATAGCATTCATATTCATCCAGCCCTTACCCCCTTCCCTCACTCTCACTCTCTCTCTCTCTGTATATGTGTGTGTGTGTGTGTTAGATTGCCTTGCCGTCGCACTCTATATTCTAAATCAAATGCTTACAATTTGAAATACAGTAGATCAAACAATTCTGAAACGGTTTCCCGATCTGTTAAAATAGACGCGAAATACGACATGTAAAGTCCGTAGAGTTTGTATCTCTATAAAGGTATTGCTTCATACGAACATGACTAGTTCATGAACATTAGTGATAGAGATGTCAATTATATAATAGCTGTGACTTCGAAAAATACATTGAATGCTTTAATAATTTTCCAATGAGCATCGGTAATACAAAACATAAATGCCTCATATACAGTATATAAGGAATGGTTCTAATGCATGTTTCTTAGTACCGGTACCTTAGTTTAGTAACTGTGTATTAACACGAAATGCCAGATAAATTATAATTCATACAATTATCAACAATTTAGACATGCTTATGAAAATGGTATGTTACTTTGCTATATTTCTACAATTACCTAGTAAAAGGGGAAGGATATATATATATATATATATATATATATATATATATATATATATATATATATATATATATATATATATATATATATATATATATATAAAAGACGTCGGCTGTACAGTAAGGGTTAAGTACTCGGAGGGGTTCTTACTATCATACTGGCTTATTATACCGATATTAGCCCCTTGAGTATCCGAAACGCATTTTTACATTGTAGTTTGGTTATCATTAGACGATGTTATGGGTGCCCGGTGGTGGCCCTCCCGTCGGGGAGGGAAGGTGGCGTCATCAGCGGCCCCTCATCACCTCGGGGGGTGGGGGTCCTCCTCTTACACTACCCCCCGCAACCAAACTACACAACTAAAGATCTATTAAGTCTTTCCGGTCGCCGCTCATGTCGCCAGTGGGAGCACTAACGAGATCTTTCAACTGTTGCCAAAAAGTGGTCACTCTACGCGCAAAGAAGCAGACTAAGATCTATAATAGGTATTAGGTAGTCTAAGTGGGATCAGGGGTAGATGGGAATATTAGTTTTGATAAGGATAATCCTTATAACCTACAGCATACATTATTATATACTTACAAGTCACAAGAAAATTATGTTCAAACTTTGAATAAGAATCAGTACCGGTACAAAGGGAACTTCGCGTAAGTGAATATTTTGCCCGAACAATGTAAATTGTCGTCAGAGAGGAGGTACAGTGGTTCAGCGTGGCCAGGCCACAATCCTTACCGTATCTATCGGTCAATCTTTAATGGCCTTGTTGAACTTAGTAACAAAAAAATGAATGGCATCCATCGGCACATGTGCCTACTTTCTAGCCGACATTATAATTCGGACAGAAAGTCCGAAATCTCCTCATGAAAGACATGAGTAATGACCATAATGTAGGCAATAAGGTGTGAACGGTAGTAGCTGGAACTAGACAGGGATGACAGAAATGATGGGTTGGTGAGCGATGTGGGTGGCGGTGCCGCGGTCTGTGTAGGCTGGGGAACCATGGATCCCCTGATGACATAAAGGGTTAATGGTAAGGGTTAGAGAGGGTGTTGGTAGTGTCGGTTAGAGAGGGCGTCGGTAGTGGTAATGTCAGCAGGGTTAGGGTAGGTGTGGGCAGGTCAGGGGTCACAAGGGGAGGGTGTATGTATGACCTGGCTACCACGGGTCATGTCTCTAGAGGGGGATGGCCGAGGTGATCTACAGGTGTCAGTAAAGCAGGTCACACGGCACGCGCTACAACTCCAACCCAGCACCGTATTCCCAGAGTTGGGATGGGGGTGTACTTTCGCGCTACTATACTCTATTTTTATCCAGCTGAGGGTAAATTGCCGTGATATTATCGTGGTTACTCATAAATTGCGTAAATTTTAAAACGAAATACGTTGTTAATTATGAAAACTTGACATCATTACGACGCTGATATAGAGTAGATTCATATATTTCCTTTAACTATCAAGAAATCAGTTGCTAAGGAATTAATTCTACCCTCAGCTGAAATATAACCGACTATAGTATTATACCACGACGTTAGGATAACGTACATCGTATTAAAAGTATTGTAATTTTACAAACATTAATTCATGCTTCAAGAATAGCAATCTCGGCATAGCAACTGTAGCGTTGATTATAATAAAACTTAAGGTTTTCAACAATATCTTCAAAATTAAAGGACAGATATATAAGGAGCTAAACTATTTGAATGATAAAGCAAGTATTTTAAGAAATCTACTGTATATATTAATAATATCAATACTACTCAAATTGGCTAGCTCGCAAATACCCGGTAGTCTCATTCCATGTCAGCCAAAGTTAAGTTCCTCTTTCCTTTAGTGTATACCGGTGTGTATATATATATATATATATATATATATATATATATATATATATATATATATATATATATATATATATATATACTGTATATAATAGAAGAGCACTCGGTAGAGCGCATACCTCCACCTACACGGGCGTTGTAACAGAATATACTTAATTGCACAACAACACCAGTGTTACATGTGATCCGCATTGCCTTCTAAATTGAAACACTTCTTCCTTGGCGCAAATCCTACCCGTTCACCAAATTTCGTGAAAATCAGTTCATATCTCGCTTACAGACACACAGACAAACAAACGGAGGCGAAAGCCAAGCATAACCTCTGTCCAGCATGACTATCGATTTATTAATTTGTGTCCCCGCTGCATGACTATCAATGTATGAAGTTCTGTTCCCCCTGCATGAATATTAATGTGGCCGCCCCGGAGCCAACAAACTTCCCAAGGAGGGGAGGGGGTCGCCGCCTACAGTCTCTTAGGAGGAAGGGTAAATTTGTTGGTCGATTTTGTTTTTCATTTATTAATTATAGTTTTGTTTCTTTCCTAGACCACCATCAAACTTAAATAATCAACCTCAAGATCCCCCTTCTAGAAATATTTGTAGGCCTACTGTACATTTTTCGGTATAAAAATTTACCGACCGAAGGCTTACTATCGCTCGGTAGGAAAAATATAGCACTTAAATGGCACGAACAGTCTTAATATTTACAAAGAAATGGGGTGAAAGGTCTTAATATCACCAAACTGATGGGCCAAACGTCTTAAAATCTGAAAACTAATGGGACCAAACCAGAGGGAGATGGGGGTCCAGATATAAGCAACCATCCCCCATTCAGCCATCGATCCATTCACTCGCTCACTCTCCCACATAGTTCTCGACTTCGTAAAAGTAAGAGTAGAGTAATTTGGATAGAGGAAGAGCAAGTTGAGAAATAAGAAGTAAAGTCAATCAGTAGCCACCCCTTACTCCCACAAGGGGTAGGGAGGATCAGCAAGCGACACAAGGAAGGAAAAAGAGGTGACAGAAGAAGAACGCATGTAACAATTCGTAAAATATAACAAGTACTTAACTCTATCGATCTTACTATATATATATACTGTATATATATATATATATATATATATATATATATATATATATAGCCTATACTGTATAATTATGTGATATGCTTCAATAAGAATGGTGGGTAGACATTATTATGACGGCGACTATAATCTACCGGAAATTATTATCTTGACACATTAATATTTGTGCAGCCCAAGACTTAGTATTTAAATAATTTCGCAGTATTACGGTGTATAAATAAATACAAATATATATATATATATATATATATATATATATATATATATATATATATATATTTGTAGATTGAAGATATGCATTTCCGCTAATGCGTTAAGAAATTTAACAATTAACATATATTTGCATTCTTCAGCAGGAACAATCAAGGACAGAGCTATTATCGAAGAGTATATCAATTAATAACCACCACATTATTAACCCCTTGAGGATCATGACGCGTTTTGGCAGTTTATTCATTAGACGATTTTATTCAGGTTAGGAAGGCCCTCTAGGAATCAAATGGGTCAAATCTATCCCAATTAGCACTCTGACTCCCAAAATGTCTTCCTAAGCTGAATACAATCGTCTAATGATAGCCATAATAAAATGTAAAAACGCGTCATAATCCTCAAGGGGTTACAATCCTATCTTTATCCAACATTAGAAGGTCAGTACCGTAAATCCCCATCTTGACGGGATATGGACGTTTCGTCACCAACCCGTTTCGTCCCCCAAAACTCGTTTCGTCACCAAAATTCCGACCCGTTTCGTCACCACTATGTTTATTAGTCCAAATGGAATTATTAGTAGCTTGGTTCTAAATTCATAAACCACTCCAATGTATATTCTCGCCCAGGATGTCACTAAAGTTCCATTTCGCTTAATGTCACTCCATCCCGAAATGGAATGACACATTCTCGTCTCGTGTTTTTTGAGCTTGGCATGAACGTACAATTTTCCTTTGTCTCGCAAATTTTGAGTTTTTCCAAATTTATCATCAGGATTAGTTGCCATGGATTTGTTTTTCTCGACAATGTACATTGTGTTACCCGACTTAAGTCAGTCAACACTGACAAGTCATCGAGGTGACCCCAACTTGATAATGGCATCTCTACCGGCACCTCATAGCCTATTAAGTACTCATGTTCTGGATGTGGCAAGGAAGGCTGTCCTAAACAACAGGCTCTCTCGTGTCATTACTGCAATAATTGGAGGCACAGGAAGTGTGCGACATCAATGTCCCTGACCGAATATAGAAACATTACCAGACACCTTAGGAAGGTGGAACTTTTCCCTGGCATTGCCCTGGTTGTCCCGATATAATGCTATAATAACAGTAGGCCTACTGATGATATAACAAATACAGCAACCAACAGTTTAGATGACCCAGCAATGGATTTAGATGTCCACGGCACCATCGACGACCTACCAACTATTCAGATGTCCCAGTAGAATAGTAGATGCCATGAAGTGAGATATAATCATATAATCTGTAGAAGGAGGGCATCAGCGACTTTACACACGAGCAGAGATGATCAACATCGTGTTATACGTATTAGTTCCCCTGCTATATAGGCCTAAAGAAGCAGTCTTTGTTAACTTTACAACATCAGCTAGTTGCCGAGCATAAGTTGAAATATAACACACGACATGGCAATCTTGAAAAACAACTAGGCTACGTCTCTGGAAACTGTGGGACAAGTAGCCTATGAAGAAAATGGTATGACAACTACAAAGTTTCTCAGATCCTGCAAATGCCTTCTTCCTAGGATGACAAATAAACACTAGAACAGGAAAAATTATACTTTCAGGGGATACCACTGGAAAAACAAACGGGCCATGTTCCTTACCTCTGTTGGTGGTATGGAAATGGCGACAATTAAGAGAGAGCGAGTAGGCCTAACGCATTATATAATTAAAAGACAACGATATCAGAATCTAACAAAACCATATCAGATAAATATCTACCGTCCCATAATACAATTAGGCAACCAACCATTAAGTTTTCATCACAAATTATAACCATATAAATACTTCAATCAAGGTCAAATGGACTTGAAATTGTAGTGGCTAGGTCTAATTATGGTGACGAAACGTCCGAGATCGCGGTGACGAAACGGGTCTAAGAGGTGGTGACGAAACGGGTTGGTGACGAAACGTCCTGTATCCATCTTGACCACCACCAGGATAACGCTACACCACCTTCCTCATCCATATGAAGGGGGATTATTTCATTTATTCAGTATTATATTGTTTTTTAGTTTCCTCGCTAGACCTTCATCAAGCTTGAAAAACAAATCCTAGACCCCCCTTTCAAGATAAATTTGTACATTTTTAGGTAGCCGACCGTTCCTCCTAAAATTTCAGGCTTGCTATCGCTCGCCAGGATAAAATCGACAACTAAATGATACGAAAAGTTTAAATACTGACAAAGAGGCGAAAGGTCTAAAAAAAACGCCAAAATAATGGGGCGAATATCTTAACATCTGAAAACAAATGGGGCTAAGCATGAGGGAGAAGGGGGTGCAGACAAAGCAACAACACTCTCCCTTTAACGCTCACCCACCTTCCTCATCCATATTAATGTATAGGCCTCACCACCACCACCATATCTCACCCCCCCCCCCCCCTCTCTCAATACACCGCGATATCACCACTACACCACACTACCGATCTACCGACCGACAACCGTATTTGTCATCATCACGCCGTATGTATCATCATCTCTCGAAGGGTCGTGGTTAAGATGCTTATGTTCCGGGTGTGGTGTCCCGAGTTCGAATCCCGGGATGACCATAATTATGCTTTCATTGTTTATTCAAGTACATTGGGGTTTGTAATGGATGATTAATGTTGAGAACGGTGTGTTCCTTAATCTACACTATTCTCTTAAGGGTTTTTATTGTTTTTGTTTTTGTTTTTGTTTTAATTTTAATTTTTAATTTTTTAGTTTCCTCGCTAGACCTTCAACAAACTTTAAAACAGCCCTTAGACCCCCCTTCGAGATATATGTGTACAGTTTTCGGCCTTGTTTCTCCTAAAATTTCAGGCTCGCGTTCGCTCGCCAAGAAAAAATCGACATGAAAGGTCTGAATATTGACAGAGAAATTGGGCGAAAAATAATAAAAATCGTCAAACTAATGGGTCAAACGTCATATAATCTCAGAACTAATGGGGCTAAACATAAGGGTCCTGAAAAACCAACCATCTCCCCTTTAATTGAGGTGGAATAACACTAGAGGCGCCTCTAATCACCACTCTATCCCCCATCTTCATCACATCTCGCACTTTAAGGAGACATTAATTTAGCGTTACTTAATGGAAAAATATGAAACTACTATGTCTAATTTATATAGTTAACACTATTTCACTACAGAATATTCAAAATAACTGAGAAATAACTTATGTTCTTATGAAATCTTGATGGGAACTTTGTAATCTTGATGGGAACTTTGTAATTTACCGTCAGTTGAAAAAAGAAACAGACTAGGCTATAGTTACGGTATATTATTTAGGCTATTACTACGAATTCATTTTTTTTTTTTTAGAACCAATACAATATGTCAGAATAATTATTAAGAATGTGTATCATGAATGCATCCGATAATATTGAGATAAATATATTATACAACGACATTTTTCCACATAGGCCTACAGGCCAAATTATAAGCGGCACATTTTGTTCATTCCGTTCATATAGGCTAATGTTGAATCCAATTAAGGGGAGATGGGCGTATATATTTGTTTATTGGTTTATAATTTTATTATTATTAATTTCCTCCCTAGACTTCCATCAAGCTGTAAAATAACTCCCCCTAGAACTCCCTTCAAGAAAAATATGTACATGTTTTCGGTAGACAAATGTCCCGGCCTCTACTCTAAAAAAATACAGGATCGCTATCGCTCACCAAGAAAAAATCGACACCAAAATAGCACGAAAGGTCTTAATATTGACAAAGAAATGGGGCGTTGTCTTAAAATCGCCAAACTAATGGGTAGAACGTCTTAGAATCTAAAAACCAATGGGGCTAAACATGAGGGAGAAGGGGGCCAGAAATATGGGCCCATCCCCCCTTAATTCTAATGTATTGTCTTCAGGGACGGAACACCCATATTACTGTACAGTATACTACCGGTAGGGCTACTACGGTTTCAGCACCAGCAAGGCAGGTTGTGGGAATGAGATACGGTAGTCATGATATTATAATGTATCTATATATATTATTTTACAACAGTATTGATCCCACCAGTAGCTTAGTATGTCTCGGAAAAAAAAGTATAAATATAAATAAACAAAATATACAAAAGTGAATAGGCTACAAATCTGAATCTAAATATTAATTGGAGTCAAAGGTACGGCATGAGCATTATATATTGGGAGTGTACTGTACAAGTACAGGAAGTGTAGTGATAAAGTTATGAGCGTAACACCACATCGGCAAGGGGGTGTTACTGGACACTACATCGGCAAGGGGGTGTTACCGCTCACTACCCGCCGCCGACACACCATTTACTCTACCTCCCTCACACTCACACTCTCTACCCACTAACATCCTTAGTAACAACGTTTTCACATTCTACCATTGCCTTCGAGCCGTTTGTGAACGAGAATATTGTAGTAATACTTGTTGATATTTAGCCTAAACTTGCACAGCGATAATTTCCAACAGGGTAAACATATATTATGAAACAAATATATATAGGACCTATAGTTGAGTCAAGGATGTTTTTTCGAATAATAAATACTCTTAAATCCGACTTACTTGTTCTTATTCTGAATATTTTTGACTTGTCAGGTTTTCTCTTTGGGTTGATCCTGGCAGGTGATCTGCCGATGACTACCTCCTGCGCCATCCTGACTTCTTCCAGCTTCGTCGTTTTGTCCACCTGTTCCACCTCCGCTACCTGGGCATTCGTCACCTCGCCCTCAGAGCTAGGCATCATCAGGCTACCCTTCCAGTCTAAAAAGTTCCAAAGTCTCAAACACGGGGACGAATACAGGGTCCTGTGGGTTTAATCGCAGAACTGTCACAAGATTGTATAACTTCCACTTCCGTCACATAGGTTGTCACTGATAATGCACGTGCTCGACAATGTTCAAGTGTGAGTGAGACGGTGAGTTCGTGATAGTTCGCGGCGCGACACTGAGCGACACTAGCGGTGTGTCAGCGTTGAGAAAGAGCAGGACCACCACTCACGGCCAGGGTTCCCACTGCTCTGAGCGCCTCCGGCCTGGTTCACAACCACCACCCGTCGCGCCGCACTCACGTTCTACAGGGGAGGGGCGACAGGCACAAGAGGCGGAGCTTTATTTAGGGGGCGGAGCAGTTACTTCTCCCATGCACTGTTCAAATATAAATGTTCTGTATCGTGCATGAAATGAAATATAGCATGTTGCAAGAACGGCATCTTTAAAGTCTTGAACAATATTTTCATATAAATTATGATGCGCATCAAAATAATGCTCAAGAAAGCAAAGATAATGTTTGTTCCACGAGAGGACAGTGAAGTAAGGAGGCGGGTCGAAGGAGGGGGAGGAGAGAGGGGCGGGGCACTCACTATCATCACTGGACATGCGCTACGCCAGAGCCTCGCGGCGACAGCTCCCTGTCACTAGTGAGTCAAATGGCGCTAAAGGTATCACACCAGCGGACACTACAATATCAACCTCCTCAGATCACGCTGCACCTGTGTCCTGCATCTGTCCACTGTAGGTGCGGTGTGCAGGTGTGTTTGGTTGCACCGCCGGAGACTGCGGAGCTACCCTACCTACCTGGTCTACTCACCCTCAGTCCCCTAACAACTTGAGCACATGTTTTTAAGGGGAGATTTTATTAACTTCAGGGATTTTTTTTTCTTTTCTGAAACCTTTACTCCCTCAAATATACGAGGAACAGGCCTTCGGCCGGGATCCACATTTATCTCGAAGGGGGGGGGGGGGGGGGTATTATTGTATAGCTTGGTGGAGTTCTTGGGAGCAAACTAAAAACCTTCCCTTCAGACTGTCCCGGGATGTGTTGTCTTGTGAGGACGTAACAATCATGTAGCCCTGCCGTGAGGATTGTATGTGCCTGACCCCTTCATCATGGCCTGTGTCCTGCCATCTATCATCATGCCATCTATCATCATACCATCTATCTTACTAGTCATATACCTTAAGGGGGAGGTAGTGGCTTTTTCTCACTCATGATTAGTCCCATTAGCTTTGACATTTGTAGATGTTCGTTTCATTAGTTTGGCGATTTTAAGACCTTTCGCCCAATTTCTTTATCAATGTACAGATCTTTCGTACCATTTAGGTGTCAATTTAGTTCCTGGTGGGCGATAGCGATCATGTAATAATTATAGGAGGAACCGACCTTCGGCCAAGACATTTTGCTACCGAAATATATACACATTTATCTTGAAAGCGGGTCTAATTTTTTTTTTTTTTTTTTTTAAGCTTGATGGAGGTCCAGCGAGGTTACTAAAAAATTACAAATAAATATATAGACAAAACAAAACAAAATAAAAATTAAAATTAAAATATAAATAAATACCCTACTCCCTTTAACAGCTAACCATTCCTCATCACTAAATTCTGCTCATAAGTCTCACTATCACAACCTACTATCCCTGATGCTTTGGCTGCTGTGTGGGACGCTTCAACATTGATAGAAGACACTTGATGGGCGTAGCTGAAAATGATATACTGTACACACACACACACACACACACACACATATATATATATATATATATATATATATATATATATATATATATATATATATATATATATATATATATATATATATATATATATATATATAATAGATTTGTTTTTCATTAAATAATTTGGGGTTTAATACATAACACATCTTTTTCATTTAAGGGGAGATGGGTCGTTTTTCTGACCTTTCTCCATCGTGTTTAGCCCAATTAGTTTTGAGATTTTAAGACGTTTGGCCCATTAGTTTGGCGAATTGAATTCCTTTCACCCAATTTCGTTGTAAATGTTAAGACCTTTCATGCCATTTAGGTGTCGATTTTTTCCTGGTGAGCGATAACGAGCATATAATTTTAAGACGAACCGGCCTTTGGCCGGGAAATTTTTCTACCGACAAATGTAAAACATTATCTTGAAAGGGGGTCTAGGGGGTGTTTTTCTAAGCTTGATGGAGGTCTAGGGAGGAAACTAAAAAAAACATAAATAAATAAATTAATTAATAAACAAAATTACAGGCCACTATCCTCTTAACCCTTACAGTACCGGCGACGTCTTTTTAACTTTATTCTAGCTATATTTAGACGATTTTTGTTTTGGTCTATTAATATATTAATATATTAATATATTTATATTATTATAATATTATATAATTTGTTATGCATTTTTTAAAATATCCTCGTTAGACCTTTATCAAGCTTAAACACACCCCCTAGACCCCCCCTTCAAGATAAATGTGTAATTTTTTTCGGTAGAAAAATATTCCGGCCGAATTACAGGCTCGCTATCATTCGCCAGGAAAAAATCGACACCTAAATGCCATGAAAAGTCGTAATATTGAAATGGGGCGAAATGCCTTAAAATCGCTAAACTAATGAGCCGAACGTCATAACATCTGAAAACTAATGGGGCTAAACATGAGGGAGAATGGGGACCAGAAAAACGATCCATTTCCCCTTAACCCATTCAGTACCATGGACGTCCTTCTGATCATATTCTGGCAACTATTAGCCGATTTTGTTCAGCTTAGGAAGGACGTCTACCTATTAAAAGGCTACGACAGACTATATATATCATTTATTTATTTTAGCTATTATATATCCTTCCTAAGCTGCACACAATCGTCTAAATATAGTTAAACGATCTTCGATATATTCCTGAACCTATTGCCATCATTTTCTAACATCGTTCTTAACACCAAAAGACACACAGATCACATAGGACCGACCTCGCTAGCTTTTCTTTTGGCAGTAATGATAGAGGTTTCCCTATATGCCGGCCCCCCCCCCCCCCCCCCCTCCACCTGGTCATATATTGTATGGCAGAAGTCCTTGTTCCCAGACCGCACCTCCACCACAGCCGTATTAGTAGCCTATCACACAACCTCTCACCAGATGTTATTTCACTCAGTTACACTTTTTGTAGTTAATTAATTAGTAAGTAAATTAACGTAATTCCTTAAGTAATTCATTTCCACTGCTCTCACTCTGAGTCTCTCAACCAACGTCCATGCTTCGCTTCCGTAAGTAAGTGTCGGGATTACCACACTGTCATGCAAGGACTTCTTCACTTCCATACTGACCACCCTATTTCTTGTTACTACTTTTAGCTCTTCCCCTGTTGTACCCTCTCCCGCACCTCTTCATCCATAGTCCCATCTTTACTCAACACACTGCCCAGATACTTAAAAGAATTGACGATCTCCTTAGCCTGACCGTTCAGCTTCACCTCACACTCTGTGACTTCATCCCTTTCGAAGACCATAACCTTGCTCTTCCCCGTATTTACCTTCAAATTCCGTTTTTCGCACACTGTTCCAAACTCATTTACCAGACCCTGCAACTCCCATTCATTATCACTCATCAGAACTGTATCATCCGCAAACAGCAGTATAGGTAGCTTCCACTCAATTCCCTCCCTTTTCAGCGATACACCAACATCCACTGCTCTTGATAGTATTTCTTTCATGACTCCATCCATATATACAGTAAACAACCACGGGGACATCACACACCCCTGTTTCAAACCAACATTCAGGTCAAAGAACTCGCTCTGCTCACTCTCCACACGTACTGCCGCATTTGCACCCTCATACATGCTCTTCATTTAATTACTTAAGGAGTGTGTGCGGAGTTACATGGAGAGATAGACAGACTAATGAGGAAGTAAGTAGGAGGTGTGGTGTGGAGGTAGATGTGCTGGAAAGTGTGAAAAGGAACAACTTGAGATGGGTCGGCCATATGGAACGTATGGAAAGCGAGAGAATGACTAAGAGGGTGTACGAGAGCGAGGTGGAGGGACAGAGGGGGAGAGGTAGACCGAATATGAGGTGGAAGGATGGAGTGAGGAAGTACATGAACGAAGGCGGTGCTGGTTGGGGGGAGGGGCGTCAACTGACTGGGGACAGAGGTGCATGGGGGCGGTTCGTTCGTGGCCACCCCTTCGGGGATCACGGCGTCAGGCAATAGATAGATTAACGTCTTTTTAACTTCTCTCTATGCCATACGTGAATTTATACCATCAATCTTAAATGCTAGAATACATTGTGTTTCTGATTTGTCGGAAAGCTTTTACTTGACAAATCTAGGCCTAGAATTGACAACATAACTCGATTGTATTCAATTGTATGAATTTATATTTAAGGCAATACAGTATCAACCAATCAAAACTAATAAAGAATATTATTTAATATAATTTCATATTTGTTCACCAACCCACAAAATAACTTACATATTAATTATTAACCTAATTAATGCAATCAATGAAACTAATGAATATATGTGGTACTCCAAGGACTCGAACCTAGGATACTCACACCGAATAATAAATATAGAAAATTATAATTTAACAAATACACACCTTTTATATATACAATTACCGTTACAGTTCCAAATCAAGCGCCATATTGTCAAGTATTTAACGAATACAGTTGGATACAAAACATCATGTAACTTCACTCCATGATTTCTAAGATGCCTATTATTTGTGGACTAGCTTACACGCTTGCCTGTACTTTAGGGGAGATGTCCTTTTGCTGGTCCCCTTTCTCCCTCATGCTTATCCCCATTGGTTTTGAAATTTTAAGACGTTTGTCCCATTAAGTTTGTCGATTTTAAGACCTTTAGCCCCATTTATTTGCCCTTGAGGTGTCGATTTTATTTCTGGCGAGCGATAGCAAGCCTGTAATTGTGGCGGAACCGGCCTTCGGCCGTGACATTGTTCTACCGAAAAATGCTTAAATTAATCTCGAAGGGGGATTTAATGGATGTGTTTTTAAAGGTTGATGGAGGTCTAGGAAGGACACTAAATAATAGATGAATATATAGATTCTGGTACGGTTCGGTTCGGTTATTTGTCAGCGAGATAGCCTTTTGCAACGGCCTCCCTTTCGTAGTTGTATTATTTATGTGGCAGAGCTATTTAGTTTTTCTCCCACTTTCTAAAATTCATCCAATACACTGTTTACTTCTTCCTAATCAGTAGTTGGGCTTTTTACTCTTCCTTGTCAGTATTCGGCCCAAACACTTATTTTGTAATGATGCTACCATCCTGCCAACCAACCAGTGGCTTATAGAGGAATTGGTCTCTCCAGATTCAACCACAACAGCTACCCCTAACCAGACTGGATCAGGAGACATAAGGAGCCACACGAATAATTTGTCACCTCTTTTCCTCGCCAATTCTGATCTGGGAGTTGCTTATTTCAAGAGTCATGTGATGTTAACCAACTTTAGCAATATATATACCGTATGTATACTGTACGAAGAGAGAGAGAGAGAGAGAGAGAGAGAGAGAGAGAGAGAGAGAGAGAGAGAAGAGAGAGAGAGAGAGAGAGAGAGAGAGAGAGAGAGAGAGAGAGAGAGAGAGAGAGAGAGAGAGAGAGAGAGAGAGAGAGAGAGAGAGAGAGAGATGAAGAGAGAGAGAGAGAGAGAGAGAGAGAGAGAGAGAGAGAGAGAGAGAGAGGGGGGGGGGGGGGCCTCTGGGATACGCCCGGTGATCACCTCAAGAGTCATATCATGTGATGACAACTGTTCTGATCGATCAAGGCCACATGTATCAGATTTTTCTTGTTTGTTTATTACCATTTGTTATGTACTTTTGTATGTGTCCACTTGTGTTTGTATTTTACGTTTCATTCGTTTTAGTGTGTGTGTGTGTGTGTGTGTGTGTGTGTGTGTGTGTGTGTGTGTGTGTGTGTTTAAATGCACATGGTTTAGGGGGTGTTTGTTCTTCATGAGTTGTTCTACGCTAATATATTTAGAAAAGGCATTTTGAGAATAATTTTTAAAACTTGATGGACGTCTCTAGTGAGGGAACTAGCAAATAGATATATGAATTACAAAATAGGCCAACAAATCAATCTAACTCCCTTAAGAATTATGTAGCCTTACCTTAGAGAAGGCTGAGGATAGAGGCCCACCACACGGAACAAATAACCTTACCTGGGGAAGAGAGAGAACAAAGGTAAATCAGATATGCAATCCAGCCTCCATCTATTGATTATAATCTTAGGTTGTGAGGCATACAGTATTCATATTGAGTTCACGTAATCTGCTATAATCTACTAATGATTCTATATGATTTATAGGAATATAGCCTATGTTTGTATTAAAAATGTATGTATGTATGTACTCAGGCATATACCTCATAGTTGGGGGTGGACGACTCGAAAGAGCATGAACAGAAAAACAATGACATACAAATTGAAAATTCATAATTATACTAAAATGGATACTTTAGATACATACACGTAATTTACTCAATAGGTAAAATATATACCTGTGTTGGATATACAAACATGTGATTGTGTATATGTTGTGTGAGTTTTTGTATGTGTGTATGTTATATTACAGTATATTTGAATTCTACTAAAATTCAATACATTTACATACACAACAACCAATTGTATTTAATATTTCAATATTAAAGTATCACACCCTACACCTTTCCCCACAACACACAGGAATCACACACCATACATGGTCCCCCCCCCCCCCCCCATACACACACACACAATTTAGTCAGCAAAGGCATATTGTACATGTGTAATATGTAAGGGGCTGTGCTCTATACTTGTTGTAAAAGTCTGAGCAAATAAGCTTAATTCAATTCAATTAAATTCAATTCAATTCAAGGATCACACACCATACCTGTCCCTACAACACACACACACACACACACACACACACAAGGATCACACTCATACCTGTCCCCAAAACACACACACACACACACAAACACATACCTGCCCCAATAACACACACACTCACTCACACAAGGATCACACCCCATACCTCTCTCCACAACACACGCACACATATAATAATTCTTTATATCACACACAACACACATCCCCCCCCCCCCCCCCCCACCTCTCTCTCTCTCTCCCACAGTGACACCCCCAGCCTGTCCCTAGTGCTAACCCCCACACCCCCTGCCCGTCCAGCCCTCAAAGCCCACCCGTCCGCCTCTACTCGTATGGAAAATATGACTAGACTGGGCCGGGCCGGGCTGAATGTCAATATAGAGGGTGTGTGTGGGGTGCCTCCTGGGATAGTCTTCTTCCTCTTCAGTCTTCTTCTTTCCTTCTTGGATATTCTTCTCTTGAGTCTTCTTCTTTCCTGAATATAAACACCATAAAGGGAGGAGCACTTTATTGACAACGTTTCGCAGATAGCTTCTTCAGTGACATGAAGAAGCTATCTACGAAACGTTGTCAATAATGTGCTCCTCCTATGGTGTTAATATTAATTCTTACAAACTTTTGAAAGATATTTTAAAATTCTTCTTTCCTCCTGGGATATTTTTCTCTTCAGTTTCACCTGGGATAGTCTTCTCTTAAATCTTCTTACCTCCTGGGATAATTGTTCTGCGTTGTCCTCTTTCCTCCTGGGATATTTTTCTCTTCAGTTTCACCTGGGATAGTCTTCTCTTAAATCTTCTTACCTCCTGGGATAATTGTTCTGCGTTGTCCTCTTTCCTCCTGGGATATTCCCAGTTTTAGTCTTCTTAATTTCTCCCAGGAAATTCTTCTCTCCAGTCTCTTCTTTCTTCCTGGGATATTATTCTTTTTTCAGTTATATTCTGTCTTCTTCATAACCTCCTTCCCTTTTCTACTTCATAATCTCCTACTTTACCACCTTCTTCACCTTCACAATTTAAGCCTCCTCCCCCTCCCTATATATGTTCCTCCCCCATCCCAACCTCACCCACAACCTCCTCTTCTTCCTTCACAACTTGGCCGTCCTTCACAACCTCCTCCTCCTTCACAACCTCCTCCTCCTGCACAACTTCCTTCTCCTCCTCACCGATAAAAGGAAAAGGGTCAGTCAAAAGGTAGAGAAAGAAATACAGGTTGACAAACAGAGGAGGGTGAAGGTAGAGAGATATAGAAAGATGAACCGAGAACAAGGGAGGGGCAGGTAAGGAAACGTAGAGGTTGAGAGGCAGATACCCCGGTAAATGTTGTTTAGTTAATTAAAATAAGACTTCATTGGTTAACCCTTTCTGTAGTGACGTGCATTAGAGAGAGAGAGAGAGAGAGAGAGAGAGAGAGCGCGAGAGAGAGGCTAAAATCAGAAAGTTAAAAGATAGGAAATAGGCCAGAGAAAGCAGTGTGTGAATTGGATTGAATTGAATTAAGTTTATTTGCTCGGACTTTTACAAACAGTATGGAGCACAGACCCTTACATATTACACGTATACAGTATGACTTTGCTGAATAAATTAACATACAATTAAATACACTGGTACATCTTAAACAAACCACATTAAATGTCCTAAGATTTGATCTATCTATATCTATTAAACATTCTTTTGAGAAAGTGCCAGATTCTTCATGACTGTGTGTGTAGGAGGGTGAGGAGTTACGAGGACAGGGCGGAAGGGAAGATATGAACGCGATAAGGGAAAGTAAAGGAGGATGAACATAAAAGAAGGAAAAAGAAAGTACCTGGGAAGAAAGGGAGGGAGGTTGGAAGCTGTGAACGATGGCATCAAGGTAAGTATATAGGCAGGCACGATCGTCATCAAGGAAGGTAGGATGGCCGGAATGGGATGGCAAACGAATATTGTGGGTATGAGTGTTGTTTACAGAGATTAGACGGATTATCACTCCCATTTCTGAAGCTATCGTCATTTG
This sequence comes from Paralithodes platypus, assembly GCA_032716605.1. Classification (NCBI taxonomy): domain Eukaryota; kingdom Metazoa; phylum Arthropoda; class Malacostraca; order Decapoda; family Lithodidae; genus Paralithodes; species Paralithodes platypus. The sequence continues at coordinate 8,490,605 of CM064529.1, forward strand.
TCTAGCTATTTTGTCCATTAACGGAACCGCATAGGGATTTTTTTGTTTTTAAGAATACCACCCTGTCTTTTTATCCCGTTGAGGATCATGACGCGTTTAACAGTTATTCTGGCTATCGGTAGACGATTTTATACAACTTAGGGAGGATCTGTGGGATTTAAAAGGGCGAACACTATCTCAATTAACCCTCTGCCTTCCATATATTCTTTCTAATCCGAATACAATCACATACTAATATCCAGAATACAATCACATACTAATATCCAGAATACAATCACATACTAATATCCAGAATACAATCCCATACTAATATCCAGTATACAATCCCATACTAATATCCAGAATACAATCCCATACTAATATCCAGAATACAATCCCATACTAATATCCAGAATACAATCACATACTAATATCCAGAATACAATCACATACTAATATCCAGAATACAATCACATACTAATATCCAGAATACAATCACATACTAATATCCAGAATAAACTGTCCAAACGGGTCAAGATTCTCAAGGGGTTAACCCGTTCAGTACCGAAGCCGTCCATTTAACTATATTCTGGCTACTACTAGACAATTTTATTAGGTTTAAATAGGGCCTCCAGCAATTAACAGGCTTCGAACTATCTCATTTAACCCTTTTTACTACCACAAATCCTTCTCAAACTGCACAAAATCGTTAACATCGGTGCAGGAGTTAGTAAAGCGGCATACACAAACAGAAGAGTGTTTAAACATACTGTAGGTGGCCCTTTACTACTACCACTACTACCACTACTACTAATAATAATAATAATAATAATAATAATAATAATATTGATAATTATAACAAGTAATACTAATAATTATAATAATAATAACAATAATCGTCGGTATACTTTGATGTGTGTGTGTGTGTGTGTGTGTGTGTGTGTGTGTGAAATGGATTACTCACACTTGACTTGCGGGTTCATCAATGCTCTTGGATGTGTGAAATCTGGAGGGATAGGTGAAGATGGGGATGTGAGGAGTTAAGATGTTGTGGGTGAGGGAGGTAAATATAATAGTAGTGGTGACGCGGTGGTGGTGATGACAGTGATGATGAAAATAGTAGTGGTGACAGTGGTGGTGTTGAAGATGGTGATAATAATAGTAGTGATGATAGCGGTGGTGGTGATGACAATAATAACAGTGGTGGAGGTAATGATGGTGATAATGACAATGCATGGGAGTAGTGGTAGTAGTGACAGCAGCGGTGGTAATGGTGATAATGACAATGGGAGTACTGGTAGTGGTGACAGCAGCGGTGGTTATGATAGTGATGATTATAATGGTAGTGGTGACACCGGTGGTGGTGATGAGGACACACAATGTAGTGGTAGTGGTGACAGTGATGACAGTAATACTAGTGGTGACCAAGTTGATGCTAGAGGGGGTACCAAAGGGAGAAAGAAGGTATCATTCACGCACCCATACACACACAAACACATCCACACACATACACACACATACACCCACACATAGACACACACATACCCACACACCACCCATACATGCATGCACACACACACACACACAAACACACATACACCCATACCACCCCTGTGAGATAATCCCCGTGGGCTGTGTGGTATTGTGTAGTGGTACTGGGCTGGGGGATTACACAGGTACGGACCAGGGGGGGGGGGAGGGAAACTAAAATGGGGGCGCGAGGGTTGGAAAGAAGGCAGGAAGTACAAGAAGCGAAGGAAGAATCATTATTATTATTATTATCATTATTATTATTAAACGAAATCTATATAACAAGTCTTCCAAACCACAAGGATTTGCATTGACAGAGGTAAGTTTAAGCCATCCCCGGTACTTCAGTTGCTCTATGTTATGAAGCACGCTTTCAACCGAAATTTGAAGTCAAACTACGCTGACTTTAGCTCAACAATCAGGTTAAAAAAATAAAAACTTTCTTATTCATTCTATGAAGGATGTTCTCTGTACAATCACTTATCACGAATAGTGGCAATTATAGAGTTTAATATAGTTTGACATGATTCTAGTCGAGATCGCGTTATATAACCTACCATGGAGCAAGCAGCCTAGGTACTCAACTGTGGGGCCGAAACTTACCCCTGTTGAGTACCCAAACACGATGAATAGTGTTATTGTTCATACATCAATGCAGTAGTTCATAAATTTGCTAGTCATATTAAAAAAATTATATGTCGATTTTAAAATACATCTTACACATCCTATAATAATTGTATATAATATAAAGAAACATTAGTTATAGCTACAAGCTCTCTGGGGAGATTGTAGAATACCCAGGGGAGGCCCCATAGGCATGTAATACAGAGTTACTGCAACTCCTGTTTCCTTTGTCTGACTACCCTCACTGTATCAGTTTGTGTCTAACCTACAAAGAGTAATCCAACTAGCTCTTACAAACACCTCGTCTTATTCATTTTCCTACACTAAACAAGCACACGACACCTTAAAAAAAAATATATATATATCTTTTTTTTGGGGGGACACGATTACAGGCAGCTTTGCCTTTTGTATCCTTTTTACACATACGAAAGAAAACCTTAACATTATGTACATGTTTAGAGAATTTTGACCATTTTGAGTAGAAGTAACATTAAAGCTATATCATGTGACAATAAACCCGGGTCTGATGACGCGGCCATATATCACCATTGATAATATACGACAAAGTTACATTTCAGTACATTAAACAGCCCTTGTTTGTTTACGGCAGGCTAACTATTTGCATACCATATCCAGTGAACGGATTACTATGATTAATGATCATCATACAGTTTTCAACAATTGGTTTGAAGCGCTATATTTATTGATGCAGCCGGGCTAATATTATATATACCGGTATATATATATAAATATATATATTGATGCAGCCGGGCGAATATTATATATACCGGTATATATATATATATATATATATTTTCTTTAATACATACGAGGTTGAAAGAAATGGCAATTTCTGCGTTGTAAATTTTATTATTCAAAGTTTCCAGGTCTCTGATGAGTTTTCGCTGGGTGGCAGGAAGTAGATGAAGGAGATGAGCAAAATTCATGGTGGTACAGGGTTACATAAATGTAAATGATGATACAGGATATACGACGCGTTTCACTGGACAACCAGCATTATCCAGTAAGGATAATCCTTACTTGATAATGCTGGTTGTCCAGTGAAACGCGTCGTATATCCTGTATCATCATTTACATTTATGTAACCCTGTACCACCATGAATTTTGCTCATCTCCTTCATCTACTTCCTGCCACCCAGCGAAAACTCATCAGAGACCTGGAAACTTTGAATAATAAAATTTACAACGCAGAAATTGCCATTTCTTTCAACCTCGTATGTATTAAAGAACATTTATTACCTGGCTTATATATATATATATATATATATATATATATATATATATATATATATATATATATAATATTCCTATGTGCATGATGGAGACGAAAGGCAAAGCTGCCTGTAACAAGCGTCACCCCCAAAGTTGAAAAAGTGAAAGAGCCGAATTCAAGGAGGTACAGTACGTTAGAGTCAAAATGTCTGGACAACGGAGCTTGAAGCAGTTTAAGTCACTGGACAAGGGAAAGACAGATTAAGCTTGCTTGTTGAGTAGAAGAAAGACTGGGAAATTCGGGTCAATCTTGAGTTTGAGAGTTGGACAGAATAGGGGTGGGAGTGTGTTGAAAGGCAGGTGCCCCCACTCTCCGTAAGGAAGGGGGTATAGCCTATACACTAAGAGAGCTCTGCAGAACATTGAGTATTGTTATAGCATTAGAAGAGTGAGAGAGATGCAACATTGCGGCGAGTAGAGAAAGTGTGGGAAATTAGTGAAGGGAGGTGAGTTTGACTCTTACCCTTTCGATAATTGCGTAATGGGTTGAACATGCACACAATAGTCGATACATGGGCGCACTGTGCCCCAATACAGATCAAGAAACTGTGCGGGGATGCAGAACCCACGGATAAAGTTAAACACACCTAAGTATATATATATATATATATATATAATTATATATATATATATATATATTTATTTATTTTCAAACTGTGTAATACCAATAATCCGCTCCCACTACGTGGTTTAGCGCATGAATAATAGCTACAATATAATTATATCTAGCATATAAAAGGGGTTAGTTCCTAGTAGGACCCAGCCGTTGATCAATCTTACAATATATATATATTATATATACTGTATATTATATATATTATATATACTGTATTTATTTTTTTATTTTTTTTTTTTTTAAGAGACAATGAACGGAGGAAGGAAAAACACAGATAAAACAAAAAGGTCCATGTGCCTAAAGGCATCCTCCATTCATAAAATGTTTGTAACAACTGGATTTAAACATTTGTTGATTGTAAGTTTGTGGAAAGCAATTCGAGGGAAGTGAATTCCAAAGAGTAGTAGCTCTGGGGATAAATGAATTCTGATAAGCAGAAGTTCTGCATTGTGGAGGAGAAAGTGTAAATTCATGGGCGCTCTCAGCTGCCCTAGTTCTACGGGGAAAGATGTGGAGAGGCGGCACAATTGAAGCAAGTTCCTCGGAACAATTGCTGTGAAAATATCTGTAGAATAATGCAAGGGATGCAACGTTTCTTCGTATGGCTAATGTAGGAAGGTCCTGTGTGATTGCAGGGTTATTGATTAATCTAATAGCTTTATTTTGAATTTTGTCCAACTGCCTCAATGCAACCACTATACTTCCACCCCACAGAGGTGAACAGTAATCCATCTGAGAACGCACATGACTTTTATATATTACGGCCAACTGCTCGTCAGTGAAGAATTCTCGAACTCTGTACAGGAGTCCCAGTTTTTTAGAGGCATTCTTAGCAATGCTTCTAACATAATGTGTCCAGCTCAAGTTAGTAGTTAATGTTACACCGAGAATGTCAATACTAGGGGAAGTGGGAATATTTACATCATTAAAAAATATATGGGAGTCAGTGAGATTCTGTCGGTTAGAAAATTGAATGTACTTGGTTTTCTGTGCATTAAAGGAAACTAGATTCTCCTGTCCCCATTCATTAATTCTAGAAAGGTCCTGGTTCAGAGAAATTGCAGTGTTTATTTTTGAATTTATAAGATCGGGTTGGGTGAAAGAATTGGTAAATGTGAAGGAACTGTGGAGTGTTGAGTCATCTGCGTAGGAATGTATTGGATTATGAGTGGTAGATATGAGATCATTGATATGAATGAGGAACAGAGTTGGGGCCAAAACTGATCCCTGGGGAACACCAGCATTAATTGAGTGAAATTGAGAATAAAGGCCATCTACCATTACACGTATTTTTCTGTTATGAAGATAAGAAGAAATTAGTGGAACTAATGATGCAAGGCCGTAGTGTGACATCTTCGACAATAAGGATTGATGCCAGACTCTATCAAATGCCTTTGATATATCCAGTTATATTATATTATATATATTATAAGATTGATCAACGGCTGGGTCCTACTAGGAACTAACCCCTTTTATATGTTAGATATAATTACTGTATATTGTAGCTATTAGTCATGCACTAAACCACGTAGTGGGAGCGGATTAATGGTCTTACACAGTTTGAAAAAATATATATATATATAATACAACAAAAACAAAGAAGTATAAAATTCACACGAGATAGTCTATATGCAAAAAGAACGACACCTATAATATATAGAGGTTGCCATAGGTCCTGGTGCCTGGTGGTAGAGGGCTGCACTCTGACCCCGCTAACTAACTGCACCTCAGCCTCTTCACCCCCAGTCCGGCTCACCCATCAACAAGTCGTGCATAAGAGGACAACTTTAATTCAGAGTGCAGGGGGACCACCACACCGGAATCCTAGGAGGTCTCACAAACGGGGATTTTCAAATGTAAGGGAATTGAATTGAGTGCAAGATAAAGGTTACGGTGTTTCGCAAACATTTTTGTATCCAATGTTAACTTCTTAGACGACTCAGGTTAGTATCTTGAGGCTTCGAGCAAGACTTCAAAGGTAAGGATACAATGCATTCTATAGTACTATTACGACATACCATTATTTGTACAGACCGAGGACACTTTGAGATTCTTTTGAAATAGAGGAAATTAATGAACCTGATTGATAAAGTAACTTTCCAACTACTGATAATTTGTTGAGGTAGTTACTATAATAAAAGTGTATATCAAATTTGAGTTTCCATGGGTAACATACGGTCCAAGTCCCTGCATTCACAATATTTTGTCTTCCCAACAAGTTGATCACGCTAGTTCAACTCATTTTACTTAAGGGGAGATGGGTAGGTTTTCTAGATCCCCTTCTCCCTCATGTTTAGCCCCATTAGTTTTCAGATTATAAGATGTTTGCCCCATTAGTTTGTCAATTTTAAGACCTTCCGCCTCATTCATTTCCTTTTCAATATTAAGACCTTTCGTGCCATTCAGGTGTCGGTTTTTTCCTGGCGAACGATAGTGAGCGTGTAATTTTGGAAGAACCGGCCTTCGGCCGGAAATTTTTTCTACCGATTTTTTTTTTTTTTCAAATTCATCTAGAAGGGGGATCTAATGGAAGTTGTTTTAAGTATGATGGAGGTCAAGATAGGAAAATAGAAAAATAATAAATAAATGAAAAAATCGACCAAAAAGTGAACCAATCGTAGATTTGAGCCGCGCAATGAAGACCACTGGAGTATATAGACATTTGAAACCCAATGAGTGTGATCAATTGGGATAAGCAAGTTTGGAGTCCAGTAGAGTGTCTTGAGGAATAAGGCCGCGCGCTATAATATCTATAAAAACGCAAGTTCTTAAACAAAATATGTATGCATTTTTCTACTCCGACTGTGCCAGAAAGTTAAAACAAAAATAAGTAAATAGAATGCATGACAAGAGATTGAGATTTAATCAGACTTAAATAATTTACCATCCTAAACATCTAATAAAAAATCATAAAATGTTTAGCCGTCATATGAGGCTGATGTTTACACCGTACACCCACACTAAATGTTACGCACTTCTCCGGATGAGACTAATGTCAGTCAATAATACCTTGACTAAAGACGACCCTACACCCCACTAACATGTTCCCATACAGACCCCCCCCCCCCCCCTAACAGAGGTCCACCCATAACGACTCAGGGGTGAAGGTGAAAAATTATCTCTGGCTTTGGCGGAGGTAGAACCAGTCACACCACCGTTTTTTTTTTGTCCGCAACATTTTCATCCGGACAATAATTTGGAGAGCTTCAGTACACCTAGACCGAAGGTAGGTTATTATTCATGAGGCTCAATTGATCATTAACTTCTACAGAAGCGGCAAACCATACTTGACGAAAAAAAAAGTTACCGAGTGGTGTTGCGACTTTTCCCAAAAGGCAGTGTCAAACGACCAAGATTAATGTCTGGCATTTATTTTTTCGACCGAATTCACGGTATTCTATTATTATTAATTTCACTCCAACACCAAACACCTGCCAAAGAAATTAATGAAAGAAATATTTCAAAAAACTATAATAACTTGCCTGTTTAAATGCTGAAGTAAATGCCAAAGATCTGTTGCCAGATCAAGTTACGCATAAAGATTGACGGAAAAATCGTTCGTATGACTTGCTGTGAAGAGCGAGAAAGGAGGGGTGCCCGCTGTGTTTACTCAGGGCCAGGGCACCCTGAGATTGAAGTGTCACTCATACCTACGACTGGGAACCACCCTTAAGTGCCTATAACATCCCAGCCGGACAATGGTAGCCCAGTCCATGGACTGGTAAGGGGTGGGGGGAACATAGAAGGGGGAGGGGGTAAATGGAGGGGGGGGGGGACATGGAGGAGGGGAATGGTAAGGGGGGTACGTGGAGAGAGGGAGAGCAGGTACAGTTGCGCTAAATAGTCTTTGAATGGATTCTCGAATTCAACTTCCTTGAATCTTAGGTAAAAGTAACTATTATAATAGTTACCAAAGTTCCTCATACATGAGTAACTGCAAAAGTATTGTTCGGACACGGTAAGGACATTTCTCCAAGAGCGACAACTAAGTCCGTGGAGCCGTAAGATAACTTTTGCACGTGACTGTACACTACCACCTATATCCCCCGTCAGTCAGTCACACCCACGTACACAACCCGCCTCCTTACGCCTGGCAATATCGACCTTAGGAGCAAGACACACAGGGGCCATAATGCTCTCGTTCTTGCCGGCCGTGCTCTCGCCCGTATTCCCTTCCCCAGTAACATTGTTGGTAGACTCGCCCGTATGACATCCATTAATAACTTTAATTACCAGGGACAGAGTCCACGTGTCAATTTAACTGCCGGACTACACAATGTATTTTAAATCTGAGCATAATCTCCACCGACCGGATCTCCGTTAAGCAAATTTCGCGGGGATCAGGTATGCCGATCTACTGTTGTCCCCCACCTCTCTCGATCTGTCTCTGTAGGCTCTATCTACTCTGCTCCATCTACTCTGCTCCATCTACTCTGCTCCATCTACTCTGCTCCATCTACTCTACTCCATCTACTCTACTCCATCTACTCTACTCTTCTCTCTCTCTCTCTCTCTCTCTCTCTCTCTCTCTCTCTCTCTCTCTCTCTCTCTCTCTCTCTCTCTCTCTCTCTCTCTCTCTCTCTCTCTCTCTCTCTCAGCGTATCGCTGTACCTGGTTGTAAACATATTGACGAACACTTAGATGATTCTGGAGTCATAGAAATAATAGATATCCTATACTGTTTCTATTCAACTGACGGTAAATTGCAAAGTTCCTATAAAGATTTCTCGGTTATTTTGAAGATTTTGTAGTGAAATGTGGTGCTAATTACATAAACTTGGTCTTAATATGATGCAGACATAGTAGTTTCATATTTTCCCATTAAGTATCTCGATAAATTAGCTGTTAAGAGATTCAATTTATCGTCAAATGAAAAGAAAGAGTATAATAACGAAGGGTTGATGAATCCTGAAGACAAATTATACAACCCATAATACAGCTATGGCTGCAATAATAGCCATAGCAATATTAGAACTATCAGCAATAATAAACACACACATTGAATAACTGTGACAGATAATGTGATGAAGGTAGCGATGATAATGAATGTGAACAAACATAGTAATGTGATAACATCTACTATAAATCCAAAAAAAAAAAAAAATGAACACAGCACACTACACATTTCGATGGGGCATTGGCCGAGAACCATTTATAAGAGAAGTGTCTCATTTCTGTATATGAAGTATAATTGATGCGCTTGTATGTTTACGGTCGAGAGAGAGAGAGAGAGAGAGAGAGAGAGAGAGAGAGAGAGAGAGAGAGAGAGAGAGAGAGAGAGAGAGAGAGAGAGAGAGAGATCTGCTAACTGATAACGTGGAACAAGAGATACAGAATGAAAGAAACTGATAACGTGGAACAAGAGATACAGAATGAAAGAAAGACATTGAAAAGCATAAACACATAATACATGGAGAGATACATATAGTTCATTAAAATACACGAATGACTAAAGGTAATATGCATTAACATAATTATAAGACTGCTAACGTAGATCATCCCAATAGATACTTCGAAGGCAGGGAGGGTTAAAATACAATCGAAAAAGTCATGTGTGTACACTCGGCCTAATAAGTGATGTCTCGGCACCAATTATGTTCTGACCAATAATTGGTATTAGCAATATTTACACATTATTTGTTATGAATGAGATGTATAAACATGTTCCTACACTTACCCACCCTATTCAACATTTGACAGACATTAATAGAGCACAGAGGGAGCCAAACATATTGACAGCTGAGGCATGACTAATTAGCGACACCGTACAATAATAAAATAATATATAGGCTACATTTATCTATGTTAATGCTAATTGAAGCAGAGTGTGAATATTGTTAATGTTCAAAGCGCCCCATGACGCATGATAGCGGTTTATAGAGACTCAAACGTATTACTACTTATGAAACCCTTTGTGGGAGTAAGGGCTGGTTACTGATTGAAACGAATTTATGTTAAACTTTATTCCACATACACGACTTATTATATAATTGGCTATTGTGAGTAAAAGTTACTGAGGATTTTTTTTTAGGAATTGGACAGTAACAATCTTTTCTCTCCTTTGGGCTCCTCCGACCATAAACTTTTCTCCGTCACCTGTCCTATCTCTTCAGTACGGCCATTCAATCCTCCCAGCCGGCGGCGCTTGTGGCACTTTGGCGCTGCCGACTGGGAGGCTCTCCGGCAGTACTTCTTTGATTTCCCATGGAATGACTTCTGCTTCCGTGGCGGAGGACCCTCGGAGAGTGCTAAACGTATTACCGAAGTAATCCTCTCGGGTATGGAGGCCGCCTCGTACATTCCATTTTCTTTCTCTCAGTAATTCTCTCGGGCATGGAGGCGTACATTCCATTTTCTTTCTCTCAGTCTAATGCAAAAAAATCTTGATTTACTCACGCTTGTTCTACTGCTGTTCACAACAAGGAGGAAGCATTCAAACGGTACCGACGCCTTAAAACTCAAGAATCTCATTCTTCCTATGTTTCTGCCCGGAATCAAGCCAAATCTGTTCTTCGACTTGCCAAACACTCTTTCATCAATAATAAATCCACTGAACTATCCAACTCTAGCTCTTCCCAAGCTTTCTGGCATCTAGCCAAAAACCTCTCCAACAACTTCTCTTCCTCGTCTTTCCCTCCCCTTTTCCACTCAGATGGCACAACCATCACTTCTTCCTCTGACAAAGCTGAACTCTTTGCTCAAACTTTTGCCAGAAACTATACCTAGGATGATTCCGGTGCTATTCCTCCCTCTCCACCCCCCTCTCTCCTACATATGCCTAATATCCTAATCTCTTCTAAAGATGTACTTTCTAACCTCTCTGGGCTTAATACTAAGAAGGCGTACGGTCCGGGACGGTGTTCCTCCTGTCGTACTTAAAAACTGTGCTTCCGTGCTGACCCCCTGCCTAGGCAAACTCTTTCGTCTCTGTCTCTCCTCTAACGTCTTTCCTTCTTGCTGGAAGTTTGCTATCATTCAACCTGTCCCAAAGAAGGGTGACCGCTCTCAACCCTCCAACTATCGTCCAATTGCTCTCATCTCTTGTATCTCTTAAAATTTTTGAAACTATTCTTGCTTCCAAATTTCTTAAGCATTTCTCTTCTCATAATCTGCTCTCAGATCGCCAGTATGGCTTCCTTTAGGGTTGCTCTACTGGTGATCTTCTTTCATATCTTACTAACTCTTGGTCATCCAACTTTTGGGACTTTGGTGAGACTTTTTCTGTTGCACTAGACATATCGAAGGCCTTCGATAGAGTCTGGCACAAATCTTTAATTTCCAAACTGCCCTCCTTCGGTTTCTGTCCCTCCATCTGTGCCTTTGTCTCTAATTTCCTTTCCGGCCGTTCCATAGCTGCGGTTGTGGACGGCCATCGCTCACTTCCTCATCCTATCAACTCCGGTGTTCCTCAGGGTTCTGTCCTATCTCCTATTCTCTTTCTAATTTTCATAAATGATCTTCTCAACTGTACATCCAGTCCCATCCATTCATATGCAGACGACTCTACCTTACACCACTCAATTAGTTTTCCAGAACGCCCCAGCCAGCAGTCCCTCAAAAGTAAACGTAATGAAGCCATAACATACTTAAATTCTGATCTAGCTACTATTTCCAATTGGGGTAGAGAAAACCTTGTTGCATTTAATGCTTCCAAAACTCAATTTATCCATCTTACTACCCGTCAGGGGACTATCCCTTATTCTTCAACGATACAAAAATCAACCCTTCATCTTCTCTCACTGTTCTCGGTGTCTCTTTTTCTTCTGCTCTCCCTTGGAAAGACCATATTACCAGTCTCGCTAAGGCAGCCTCCCAGAAGCTGGGTGTGCTCAACCGCCTCAAGGGGTTCTTTACCCCTGCGCAGCTTCTTGCTCTGTACAGGGGCACAGTGTGTCCTTGTATTGAGTATTGTTCAAATGTGTGGGGAGGATCCTCTCACACTGCACTCCTAGATAAAGTAGAAAGGAAAGCCTTTCGTATCATTAACTCCCGTCCACTCACCAACTCTCTGCAATCTCTCTCTCTTCGCCGCAATGTTGCATCTCTCTCGCTATTCTGTCGCTACTACAATAATCAGTGTTCCTCGTAGCTTTCCCAGTGTATACCACCTCCTCTACGTAGGGTGCGTAGTACCCACCTTGCAACACAGTCCCACCCCTACTCTGTGCAACTCTCCAACCCAAGAGTGAAACGCTATTCTCAGACTTTCCTCTATTCAACTGCTGTCAGGCAGTTATGCCTTTTGTCTCCCTCATTCACATAGGAAAAAAAAACAAGGTACAGGAATTGAAGCTACCGCACATTTTGTGTTCTTGCCACTCCTTACTTTATCTCTGCGTTCTCGGTCTATTTTTTCTCTTGTTTACTTTTGTTCATCATTGTACTCTTTTCCCTTCTTATTCTTCTGCCTTCATATACAGCTACCCCGAACAGTCGCATCTCAAGATCATAACTCCAGTTACCCTAGGATTTGTTAGCTATTGTTTAAGGCTTCAACTACATAATTATATTGTTTTATTATTTGACTGTCCTGAATGCAGCAATCGCATTTGCTCAGTTATCTTGATTTAGTAACGTGCTGAATTGAATATTAGTTTCAAACGACAAAGCCACCCAAAGTTAATGTAATGTTCTACGACTGATGACAATCCGACCAATAACAGTCCGAACCTCGATAGCTTTACAATTCGATACAACTGTTCGAACCTCCATAACTGTTCCCATAAACTCCATTGAGCCAACCTAGCAAGATGCAACTCCCGCGCGGCTCCGCTTATGATGAACTCACTCTACCAACTCCATTTCCCCCACGTCATAACCGGAGCTGCTATTATTGGTCAATCATAATTTGAGGGGCACCCATTGGTTGGCGGGAAATATGCTCCGCCCTTCCTTATGAATTCTTTTGAGTGGCGACGCGGGATTGGGGGAACCTCACTCCTCCACAGTCCCGCCTTCCTATCATAACTGAGGTGAGGAGCCCATGTCGGGATATATATTTTTTTCTTTCTAACTATATATCTATCTGTTTATTTTTCTATCTATTAAAGTTAAGTTAAAAGTTGAGGGGATAGACAGGTTGGGGAGGTGAGAAGTCTCTTAAGTTTTCGAGAGAAGGAAATAAGGAAAGAAAGAGCAAAGTAGAAGAGTAAAAGGTGTAGGGCTGTCCTCCATGCTCCTCTTTAAAGTTTTCCCCTATTAATTTACTCTAAAGTGCAATTTGTTAAATAGTGCATGACTGAATTAGCACAATTGTGCAAGCTAGTTTAGCTACCCAATGCTATAATCGTTTGTAAAATACATGATTGTAGGGAAGGAACCTCCATGCATTTCAGTATATCTATCTATTGTATATCTATCTGTTACCAACAGCTAGAACCCCTTGTTAAAAGCTTGATCACTGTAACACACACATATTCATATGCACACAGGAAAAGACAAACCATTTACAAAACAAATTTGGTAGCCCGAATATCTCAAAACAAGGAAGACGACGGATGAAGTGGTAAGCGATGGGATTTTTACAAGCAGCCTCGTAAGGATCAATAAATATGTTGTTACCTGTTTTCCTTTTATACTCCCTAGAAAGTGGAAATTAGTAGGAGAGAAGTTAGTCGGGGATTAACCCAAACTGCATGAATGGTTGTACCTTGGGTAGTGAACATGAGCAGTGAGCATACAGTCATATACACGAGAGAGAGAGAGAGAGAGCGAGAGAGGGAGAGAGAGAATCAGATAGATAGATAGAGATGTGTGGGAGAGAGAGAGAGACCCCAACGACGCCCGAACCCTCGCAACACTTGATACAAAAACATGGAAAAAACATACAAAATAAACTTTGTAATTAAATGCTATGTCTAGTAGAGCGACATAAGGACCCGACTCCCTATCCCTACTGCCATACCTTCATAACTCTCCCCAACACACAAACCAACCAACCAACATCTGGGTTTACTCTTAAAGGTGGGGGCGCATGGGTTGAGGTAAACATGGAAAAATAATCGCCAACCTGCATATAATTATCTTGTAAAATGCAATGTCACTGAAATCATTATTAATTAACAATGGTATAAAGGATTTTGCGGATCGTCTATACCGGGCCTGTGACGTCATAGTGACGTCACACCAGTATCCTTATCCTAGACTGGATGGTGGACTTACTCTTGTGACGTCGCAGGCCCGGTATAGACGATCCACAAAATCCTGTATACCATTGTTAATAATTATTTCAGTGCCATTGCATTTTGCAAGATAATTATGTACAGCTTGGCGATTATCATTCCATGTTTATCTCAACCCATGCCACCCCACCTTTAAGGGGAGATGGTTCACTTTTTGGGCGATTTTTGCATGTATTCCTTATTTTTCTAGTTTCCTCCCTAGACTTCCATCAAATTTAAAAAAAAAAAAAAAAAAAAAAAAAAAAAAAAAAAAAAACATCCAATAGCTCCCCCTTCTAGATTAATTTGTACATTTTTCGGTAGAAAAATCTCGCGGCCGAAGGTCGATTCTTCCAACATTACAGGCTCACTATCGTTCGCCAGGGAAAAAATCGACACCTAAATAGTACGAAAGGTCTAAATATTGACGAAATGGGGCGAAAGGTCTTAAAATCGACTAACTAATGGGGCAAACATCTTAACATTCGAAAACTAATGGGGCTAAACATGAGGGAGAAGGGGGACCAGAAAAACGGCCTATCCCCCCTTAACAGATAATATAGTACCCATACCCATTAAGTACGGGTGACGTCCATTTCATCATATTCTGGCATCTGTTACACTCATGGTTACACCATATCATTCAGCTTAAGATGGATCTGTGGCAGCTAAAAGGATTTATTAATATAGTCTGCAGTCATTTAATTGTTAGAGGACCTTCCTTAGTTAAAATCATCTATGTGTAACCAAACTATAACGTAAAGGACGTCACCGGTACGGCATGGGTTAGAAGTCCTATCTCCCACTTTCATAATTTGTAATTTATTTTTATTTTCTCGCTATGGTAGTGAAAATAATGAACATTTACTACTACTAGTAGAAATAAGAACCTAAGGAGAAAAAGGAAATGAAAAGAGAAATTGAAATTGAAAAGGAAGAAGACACAGGAAGAGAAGGGGTAGAAGAAAATTAGAGAAAACTGAAGAATAAGAACGAGGGAAAGAAGAAGAAGAGGGAAAATTCAAAATAAAACGAGGACGAGAAGGAGTAGGGAGGACGATTTAATGTTATTCAATTTTTATACGGCGTAACAAAATGATTACCTGGGCAGGCTGTAAAATGTGGGGTGATCCGAGAGATGGTTTGTGGGGAGAGAAGGAGGAGGAGAGGGAGGTGGAGCTGGAGGAACAAGTGGAGCAGGGGGGGGAGGTGGTGCTGGAGGAACAAGTGGAGCAGGGGGAGGAGGAGGTGGAGATGGAGGAGGTTGAGCTGGAGAAGGAGGAGAGGGAGGTGGTGAAAATTATAGGTGAATGAGGTGAGGCAAGTAAAGTGAGGAGGGGACGCGAGTGAGGTGAATTAGATGAGTGAACTGATAATGATGTGAGTGAGGTGCAAGAGATAAGCGAGGTGAATGTGTATAAGTTACATGAGGTAAGTGAAGTGAGTGATGATAATACGAACTGCCTACTGTTATCTTGACATTACCAGGAAGACTGAAGAGTTCTGGCCAAAGTCGACGATATTCCGTCTTTCCCATCATTATATCTCACACACACACTTCTCCCTCCCCCCTACCCACCTCTTCTAGCTCTCTTGCTCGCTCGCTCGCTTTCTCTCTCTCTCAAATAAATCGATTAATACATACCCGGTATATAATATATACCGGTATATAAATTTATATAATCACAACCCACCAATTAACTTACAAATAAACCTAATTAATTAAATTAATGAAACAAAATAATATATGTGGTACTCCATGGATTCGAACCAAGGATACTCACACCGAAAATTCCGCGCACTAAGCATTACGCTATCAAGACAGTTAATGGTTTATGCACAAGCCTACGATATATTATGCATGCATAATATATTCTCGAATACTGCATATTAATCTTAGCATGTACATATGCTCAACTGCACTCTGATAGCCTAGTGATTACACGAATGGAAGGGGTAATTGATGGGGCACTTAACCACAAGGGAAGACCTCTCGAGGAATTACTCCTGAACCTAAATATATTCATATCATCACCAACCCACCAATTAACTTACAAATATACCTAATTAATGAAATTAATGAAACAATGAATATATGTGGTAATCCATGGATTCGAACCTAGGATACTCACACACAAATAAATAAATAAATAAATAAATAAAATTAAATGTGTCCGCAACTCCCTACTCTCTCACATACTCATAAACAAAAGACACACGCATCTGATAACGGCCGTGACGCATTACACTCGTAAACATAAATATATATTGAGATTTAAACCGGTCCCCGTTATTGCTGCTGGTGACATAAGAGCTAAATGTGACAGGCGGGAGATAAATATGGTAAAATACGGGCGGTGAGAAGCCTCTCGTCACCCCCCCCCTACCCCACCTTACTATAATCCCCCCTCCTCCCATCGCCCCCTCCACCTTCTTACCCTCCTCTCTTTATCTCCCTCCTCTCCCCTCCTCCTCCCTCCCTTCCCTCCCTCCTCCTCCTATCTCACCCCTCTCCCTCCTTTCCCCTCCTCCTCCTCCTCCCTCCCCTCCCTCCTATTCCTCCCTTCCCTCCCCCTCCCTCGCCCCTCCTTCCAATGATATGTGCCAGAGTAGTGCCAGTCATTCCTCATACACCTCACCAGCACCATATAGTATCCCATCATACTGGTATACTATGCTTCTCTTATGTCCCCTCCACCCTCTCCCCCCCTCCCCACCCTTCTCACCCCTCTCCTCGGCCCTCCTTCCAATGCTATGTGCCAGTGTTGTGTCAGCCATTCCTCATACCTTACCCCCCACCATATCAAATCAGATGAAGTATTGAGGGATAAGCCTTTGCAACGGCACCTCTTATTTACATTCTACTTTCCCTATTTTTCTGAAGCGTGTAGAGAGGGGAGAAGGGGTGTTGGATTTTTTATTATATTTCGCTAATTCATCAATCAACATGAAGCTCATCTCTGTTGTACCTGTTGCCCCTGTACCTTGCTTCAAAAAGACCATGTGCATTACTTGTGTGGTCGTTACTGTACTATACAAAGATCATCAAAATCGTCATTATCATCAATCACAATGACCCTTATTCTTTGTCATCCCTGGTGGACCTGTTATCTGCGGATCATGAGATAACAATACAAGTCTGCAGTAGATCACCAGTAGTTTTTAGTAGTTTGTTGTAATTATATATAGTGTATACAGTATATATATATATATATATATATATATATATATATATATATATATATATATATATATTTTTTTTTTTATATATTTACTAATGTTCTGACTATCGACACGCTAAGAAGTCCTCCACCACACCCACACCCACCCACCCACACAAACTCTCTCTCTCTCTCTCTCTTACCTTAAACCTGCACTCCCTCTTCCCCTTCTCACCACGTACCTGTAAAAGAGAATGACATTAGCAATCCACTTGTTATACACAGCAAACAACATTGTGGTTATGATCGAGCAGGGTGATCGACATTATAGTTCACTTTTGTTTTCGTCATTTAATATTTGCTAGTTTCCTCCCTAGACCTCCATCAAACTTAAAAAAAAAAAAAACATCCATTAGATCCCCTTGTAGATTACTTTGTACATTTTTCGGTAGAAAAATCGAAGGCCGTTTCCTCTTAAATTACAGGCTCGCTATCGCTCGTCAAGAAAAAATCTACACCTAAATGACACGAAAAGTCTTAACATTGACAAAGAAATGGGTCGAAAGGTGTTAAAATCGTCAAAATATTGGACCGAAAGTCTTAAATTCTCAAAACTAATAGGGCTAAACACGAGGGAGAAGGTGGTCCAGAAAACCGGCCCATCTCCCCTTAAATTAACCTCTTCAGCACCATGACGGCTTTTAACCTTTGAGTCTGGCAAAACAAAAAATAGACGATCTTGTGCAGTTCAAGAAGGACCAATGTTACTAAGAGATCGTATTTACCCATTTTAGTCATATAAGTAGATTATAAACTAAAGCAAATCGCCCAATACTAACACCTCTCTCAAACTTAGGACCCCTTAGGACCCCTCCCCCCCTCTTCAGGATAAATTTGTACATTTTTCGGCAGAAATATTTCCCGGCCGATTCTTCCTATAATTACAGGCTCGCTTTCGCTCGCCAGGAAAAAATCTACTCCTAAGGGCATGATAGGTCTTAAAATTGACAACGAAATGGAGCTAAAGGTGTCAACATCGCCAAACTAATGGGCGGAACGTCTAATAATCTCAAAACCAATGGGGATAAACACGAGGGAGAAGAGGGCCAGAAAAACAGCCCATCTCCCCTTAACTTGAAGGGGATCTAGTGAGCGTATACTGTTTGCAGATTAGGGGGGATACAAAACATACATTACTTAACCCATTCAGTAGCAGCGACAACTATATTCAGCTTAGGAAGGACGTCCATAGCAATGAAGAGGCTACTGGCAATTTCAAATTTACCCTTTTAACTACCACAGACCCTACCTAAGTATAGCTAAATATAGCTAAATATACCTAAATATACCTAAATATACCAAATATAGCTAAAATATAATGTAAAAAGACTTCGCCGGTACAGAAGGGTTTAAAAATGGTGATAACAATCAAAACCTCAATAACCATTAAACAAGATATATCCTAATGTCCGGCAACGACGTCAGCCGAGATAGTGTTAGTCCCCAGGTACTCCACTTAAGACATTCTGGCGATATACCTTTAAGGAGGGATGGCCGTATATATTTGATAATTTATCTGTTTATTATTTGTCTAGGTTTTTTGCCCCCTAGACCTCCATCAAGCTTAAAGAAAAAAAGAAAAATCACCACAAGACGTAATTATGTACATTTTTCGGTAGAAAAACCCGAGTTCTTACTAAACTACAGAATCTTGGGAGGTGGAACAATAAGAGCCTAAAAACTCAAGTCCTGTATACTACAATTAAGTGAGTACACACATACTGTACATACTTCCAGCTAGGACTTCAGTTATTCTCCACTCAATTTTGCTACTTTCCATTCCGTTTAAATTTCTGTGTGTGTGATTATGTGTATGTGAGAGCGCAGGTGTGTGTGTTTGTGCGATAGTGTGTAAGTGTATCTATCTCTGTGTTATTGTGTCTATGAGTGTGTATGTGTTCATCTATGTGTATGTGTAATTGGGGTAGGCGTAGAATGGCTGGCTCTCCCCCTACCCACCCATCCCCCCAACATAGATTACTTTATTGTGGTGCCCGCGGTGCCGTAAACCTGTACATGAATATTAAATTGTCCAAGATGGTTGGTGAGGGGCGGCCCCATCCATCACGTCCAGCCGTCCGAGAACCGACCCTATCACCCCCCGCACTAAGGCTCACAATCATCCACCCCGCCACCCGCCCGTACGCCCCTTTTACCCCCGCGAGAGGCCTATAATATGACTTTAATTATAGCCATAAATGAGACATAAAAGTATTATTCGAATGTTGAGCCGTGATGGGCCTCTAGGTCGACCGGTCTTTGTGGGAGGAAATTACTTTACGGCAGGAAATATAAAACTACCTATTTATTGATATGACGACCCTATGCTCACCACGCCTATATACAGTACATGCTCATAAATAAATTCCTTCTTCCACGTCATCGTTTGTATGGAAGTTAGATTAGTATGATTGAACTGAAAGTGTACTTTGTTAATCAGTCGTTAATTAATATGATTAATTAAATATTAATAACAAACTATTCTCATAATTCAAGAATAACAATTTCCCTTCCATACATAAGATCATGTGGAAGAACAAAACTTATATAGGGATTGTACGGTAGCGCTAATAAGTCATGTCTCAGTTGTCATTACGTTTGGTTCGCTCTGTACTGTATTAATATGTCAGATGTTAGCTAGGTGGGTAAGTTTAGGAACATGTTTGTATACCTCACTCAACATTAATAAATCAAGTTAAGATATTGTTGATATGTTACTGATCACAGTAAATTTGGTGCTGAGACATGACTTATTTGGCCGACTGTACAGCCACGGCCAAAAGCTGTGCCCCTATTCTATAATTTCAAACTCTGGTTATATTTCTATCTAAAAGGTGAAACTATAACCCGGAGTGACATAACCACACCAGTTATATCCAAGGTATGTTCAGTGTGATTCAGGAGCATTGGTTGTATTAAAGGGAGATTTGTATCTATCTATCTATCTATCTATCTATCTATCTATCTATCTATCTATCTATATATTGCCTGACGCCGTGATCCCCGAAGGGGTGGCCAATCTGTATGTATCTGCTCATAAATTTATCTATTTATTATATACCTTAGTTTCTTCCCAAGACCTCCTTCAAACTTTTATAATGCTCCCAAGACCCCCATCGAGATTAATTTGTACATTTATTGGTAGAAAAACATCCCGTCTAAATACAGGCTCGCTATCATTCCCCAGGAAAATAATTGATACCTAAATGGCACGAAAGGTCTTAACATTAACAAAGATATTGGGCGAAACGTCTTAAAATCGCGAAACTAATGGGCAAAACGTCTTAACCCTTTCACGCATTTATGACGGAGGTTGCCAGATTAGCAATAAGAAATAGAGTTCTCTCACTCTTATAATTACCTCTCCAAAATTAGTTTTCTGCCCACAGCTAACTCAGACAACTGCAGAGGTTGAAATAACTAAACTAAAGGTTTCTAAATACCCCTGATGGTAACAAAGGCTTTAAAGTATCCTCAATAGGCTCAAAATCGCATCATATGTCGTAGAGGGTTAAACTCTGATAGGGCTAAACTTGAGGGAGAAGGGGGGGCCAGAAAATCCACCATCTCCCCTTAATTACGCATATATACGCGACTGCACAAATATGTATACTATTTCTTGAAAAGCTCGTTCCATCCAAAAAATCAATCCAGATAGTTATAATCACATACAGAGAACACAGGGGTCCACGAATTTTGATAAGTGACTGAACTACCTGCCAATCCCTCCCTTCACTTAACCTCCCCAGAGGTAAGAGGTAGATTTTTGTAGCATTTTATTATTTTATTAAACTCTTATAAATACAGGGTATTCAAAGGTTGCATACATGTATGTACAGCCACTGACAAATGTTCGTGAGCTCTTGCGATTTTCTTTATACAAATATATCCACTTAGATTGATATTCAGATCAAATCAATAATAATAATAGGTTGAGGGAGGTGATGGGGATGGGAGGTAAGCTACAGAGTCCAAAGCGGTGTTTCCTACTACCATTACCGTCTCACCTGTTCTCCCTCCACTTTTTGACAGGTAAATTCCCCCGCTTCCCCCCCCCCCCCCACCCCCACCACTTAGCGCTGGGGGCATGAATGGAGGGGGCGGGTATTAATTGAATCCTCCGCCTCATATCAATCTACAATAACCAAATTACCCCCGTTAACAGCTGGTCGGTGGTGGTGGTGGTGGTTGGGGGGGGGGGGGGGGGAGGCGAGAGTTACAAACAGTTACACGGAATAGTTATTATCTCAAAGACCTTACGGTCCTTTCCAGTGAGATTTTTTAAGTAGAGAGAGAGAGAGAGAGAGAGAGAGAGAGAGAGAGAGAGAGAGAGAGAGAGAGAGAGAGAGAGAGAGAGAGAGAGAGGAGACGCCTAAATAGCACAAAAGGTCTTAATATTGACAAACAAATGGGGCGAAAAGTCTTAAAATCGCCAAACAAATGGGCCGAATGTCTTAAAATATGAAAACTAATGGGGCTAAAGATGAGAAAGAAGTGGGGCAAGAAATAAATAACTATCTTCCTTTATAGTCGAGATAGTAAAAGCCCACAAAGATTAAGGAAAGTGAAAGAAAAGGGATAGCAAAGCAAAAAAAGTAAGGGGCTCTTGAAAAGTTGGTAAATTTAACTAAGCTGCAATAGAGGAAAGTCTGGAAGAGGTGAAGGGGAGGAGGTAGGAAGAATAGGGAAGATAACAAAAGAGGGTGGGATTCAAAGAGTAGAAGGAGGGGGGGATTCAAAGGGTAGGAGGAGGGAGATTCAAAGGGTAGGAGGAGGGGGATTCAAAGGGTAGGAGGAGGAGGAGGGGGATTCAAAGGGTAGGAGGAGGAGGAGAGGGATTCAAAGGGTAGAAGGAGGAGGAGGGAGATTCAAAGGGTAGGAGGAGGGGGATTCAAAGGGTAGGAGGAGGAGGAGGAGGGGGATTCAAAGGGTAGGAGGAGGGGGATTCAAAGGGTAGGAGGAGGGGCATTCAAAGGGTAGGAGGAGGAGGGGGATTCAAAGGGTAGGAGGAGAAGGAGGGGGATTCAAAGGGTAGGAGGAGGGGAGGAATTAAAGGGTAGGAGAATTATTGAGGGATTTAAAGGGTAGGAGGAGGGGGGAGTCAAAGAGGAGGAGGGGGAGGGAGTCAAAGAGGAGGAGGGGGAGGGATTCAAAAGGTAGGAGGAGGGGGAATTCAAAGGGTACGGTAGGATTATTATTGGGGGATTCAAAGAGGAGGAGGGATTCAAAAGGTAGGAGGACGGGGAGGGATTCAAAAGGTAGGAGGACGGGGAGGGATTCAAAAGGTAGGAGGAGGGGGGATTCAAAGGGTAGGAAGAGGGAGGGGGGATTGAAAGGGTAGAAGGAGGGAGGAGGGGGATTCAAAGAGTAGAAGGAGGAGGGGGATGATTCAAAGGGCAGGATGAGGGGGGGGGGGGGGGGATTCAAAGGGTAGGAGAATGAGAATGGTAGGTATAGGTTAACTTATGACCTCTAGCACACAAGAAAGAATAATAATATTTACCCGGCGACCCGACCATTGTACCGGCTTCATCCCCCGACTGATTAGCGGAGCGGGTCGTCCCCCAAATTACCACGTTTGTCAGTTTTGTTAATGACGCTCTCGGACAGGTAACATGATCATTGATGCCGTAATGACCACCAAACCAACAATTTCCGACCCGGGACTAGAGTTGGGTGGAGGAGGAGGAGGAGGATCGGCGTCACTTCTCGCCACCAGACTACTCTGTGCTCTAACTCTATAGCTCTATCTCGCCATATGACATTGTTGTTGCGGTGTCAAGTTTTCTATCAATCTATAACTCTATCTTGTTGGTCATATATAGCTCTAGTTTGCCTGTCTTATATAGCGGTTTTGATTGCACGTACAGTACATAATTCTTAAATTGTTCTGACTAACTCCACAGGCATATCTTTCGTTTTACAGTTCTTACGTACACACGTTACTCTGGCTCTAACACTTTAGCTCTATCTTGTTCATCTAGTAGCTTCATTTCAATCACTTACACGCCTTTACTCTGATATCACAGTTCTATTTCAATTATACATCTCCCACTCATACTCTTCTGGTTCTAACTCTATAGTTCTTGCTTATGTATTTTACAGCTGTCCATCTCACATCGCCCTCGTTCCAGCTCCAGCTCTACTCTCCGTTTCTTTCTTCACAATTCACCTCTCACTGCACCTTCTATTCTTTCCTCTTCTCATCACCTCTCCTGCCCCATCTCTCCTATTCTCCCATTCGTCCACCCTCTTTTGTTATCTTCCCTATTCTTCCTACCTCCTCCCCTCCACCTCTTCCAGACTTTCCTCTATTGCAGTTTATAGTTATTTTACCAACTATTCAAAGGAGCCTTACTCTCTTTGCTTTGCTATCCCCTTTTCTTCCACTTTCGTTTATTTGGAATTTTGCTATCTCGGCTAGAATTAAGATTTACGTGTTTACTGTATCCATATAAATCCCCCACTCCCCCGACCTCTCATCTCTCTCTCTGGTCCGTGTTATGGTTGGGTTCTGCAGAGCCTGTTCTCATGTTGCAGAGTAATTTAGGGACCGACCCGGCTGACCTCCCCTCCCAGCCAGATGAACCCCCAGCTTTTCATTGCATCTACTAATATCCTGTTGAGAGAGAGGCTGGAGTACTGTTGTAGATTCATTGCTACTAATGCTTCTTGCAATCAAAACTTCCGTCGTTCTTCATTCTGCCGTAACTGCACGCAACATTATTTACCCCGGCGCCAGAGTGCAGGTTGTCAATTATCACGGGGCCTTTCAAGCGCGGAGTGCAATAAAAGTGTCAATCACGGTATTCTTCCCACTTGATTATAGGCATTCAGTAAATGCCGGGTCACTTTAGTCGGTTCAAGAGACGTACAGACTATAAATATGCTTTTAACATTAGTCAAGATGTTTTCTAAAGTATAATGAACTATTTACATCCATTGATCCCCCAGGGTTATCCATAAAAACACAGTCAGCTTGTGTCAGCCCAAAAGTAATTAGTAATAACAAATATTCACGATCACAATTAATATTAAGCATTAAATAATCCTAAGACAGTTTTGGGCAGAAAAAATACTCTATTTCATGTGTCTAACCAATAATAATCTTAAGCAAAAGCATGTATTTTGATAGTTGCATATAATAGCAAAAAGGTTGTACCAGTACCCAATGGATGACTTAGGAGGGTGAATATGTCTATGTTGTGTGCATCATTATTGCCCTATGGTAAGTATGGTCAGAGCTACCCAGAGAGCTACTTACCGATAGAGTTGGCTAGTTACAGAGAGAGAGAGAGAGTTATGCACAGATTCTGACTCCACAGACCTTGCGGTTCCTACTAGGTGGTCTGGCCTTAAAATAATAGACAGGGACAGTTTATAGTAGAAGACTATGACAGCAAAGTAGAAGGCTCTCTCCCCGCCCTCCGGCTGGAGAGGGAGAGAGAGAGACCCCAACTACAAGATTTTAACGAGTCCAGACCAGATGGCTGGAGTAAAGTAGGAAAGAAGAGTAATTGGACAGAGGAAGAACAAGCTGAGAAGTGAGAAGTACAGTAGAAGACTGATAAGAGTCGATTAGTTAAAATAGGACTTAAATTCAGAGGCTATCAACCCTATTGGATTATTAAGCCAGCACACTGTAAGTCGAGAATTACGTCAGGAACTGGATCCTCTCTGCGATAACTCCAGTCCCTTGAACGAGTCGAAGTCATACACTACTCTTATATTGACCGAGGTCCATAGATACTACATTGACTAGGACTGCGACATAATTATGTGGTAATAAGCGGGTGCCACTACGATCCTTCCACTCCCCCGCACATCCTCCACCCCGGGGTCACCAGGGGGAGAGGAGAGGGATGATACGTGAGAGAAGATCAGACCACAAACGTGTTCATTTTATATAAGAGAACAGGGATTGATGAACTCTTGGATGAACTCCACAACAAGATGATCACCGTGGGTCGAACAACTCAATGTACTGTAGATAATTGAAACAGCCGCGCGGGATTAAGGGGAGCTTTTTAGTTTGTTCCCTAGACCTCCACCAAGCTTAAAATTACACCCCCTAGAGCCCCCTTTCAATATAAATTTGTACATTTTCGGTAAACAAAATTCCCGGCCGAAGGTCAGTTCCTCTTAGATTACAGCCTGCTATCGCTCGCCAGGAAAAAAATCGACAGAGAGAGAATTAATATAGGGGGGGGGGGGGGGACTTCCTCTCACGCGATAGGACATGACATAAACACGATGCAGAATTACCCAAACAACAAAAGATCTGGAAGCAAAAAAATGCAGAAAAAAAACCCTGATATTCATTGTTGGAGATGAGTAGGAGACTTGATAAAGAAAAAACTGGTTTCAATAACGCAGGATTCCCCCATAAAAGGCTTAGTAGTAATTGAGTAAGAGTTATTAAGGGGAAGATGGTCGTTTTTCTGGTCCCCTTTCTCCCACGCGTTTAGCCCCATTGGTTTTCAGATTTTAAGATGTTCGGCCGTTTGGCGATTTTAACACCTTTAGCTCCATTCCGTTGACAATTTTAAGACCTATCGTGCCATTTAGGAGTCGATTTTTTTTTCCTGGCGAGCGATAGCTAGCCTGTAATTGTAAGAGGAACCTTCCTTTGACTGCTTCATAGCACTGGGTTAGCAATCCTACTTAATCTAATTAGATTCCAGTATATATAATGGATATAGTCCGTTAGTGTTTTACTCGATTTTATTACTTCGTAAGGCAATACAAATGCCATGACATTTCTTTGCCGTTTCCAGTAATCTAGGAATGTATGTGTATCCTCACAACGAGTAAAAAACACAAAAACAGTCTATAGTCTCATGGCGTGTTTGTGTGAATGTAGAGTGTGTGACGTCGTGTGTGGCACTACATACCATCTGTAGGAAGATATAGTGACTACGAGTGGATTGCCAGCACCACCACCAGTTGGTTACCTGTAGACTTTGTTGTTTTTTTATGAGGATGTGTGTGGGGTGAATGAGGATGTATGTAGGGTGTATCAAAATGTGTGGAATCCATTGGGATGCATGTGGGGATATATGAGGCTAGGCTAGAGCCTATTGAAACACATAATTAAAGTGTCCATGGAAATTGAACCAATCAATTAAATTAAGAACGATCTCAGTAAAACTGTATCATGTGCAATCACTTGTAGTGGATAATGGTAAGCATTATATTAAACGACTTTGACATACCTCCATAATATTATGAAAATAATATAAAATGTATCTTACATTAGTGTAAAAGATACTCGCGAAGGCAATTGCAGGTACTACATAGAGAGTCAAACAGATGAGAAGCGGTGTTGCCATATTCACGAACAGCCCCACTTTGAATATAATAACAATACAGAATACATAAAAAAAGAACTCTTAGGCGTGCGTGCGGGCGAGTTGACACAGAGAACTACGGGCGGGCGACAGGAAGATTGGGGGCGGTACCGAGATAATTACAACTCTCCGCCCGGGGATTATCAATCTATAGAAAAGTGACACGCTAATATCCCCGCGGGACAGCTGGAATGATCGCCGGGAAACGCTAGCAAAAGGAGGAGCTGGTTCGGTAAATGACAGGACGTTTATGAGGATGTATGAGGTGCTTGAACACATGTAGGAATATGTATGAGGTGACTGAACACATGTAGGAGGGTGTATGCTGTGCTGTAACACATTTAGGAGGGTGTATGAGGTGACTGAACACATGCAGGAGGGTGTATGGTGTACTTGAACACATGTAGCAGGATGTATGAGGTGACTGAACACATGTAGGAGGATACATGAGGTGACTGAACACATGTAGGAGGGTGTATGAGGTGACTGAACACATGTAGGAGGATATATGAGGTGACTGAACACATGTAGGAGGGTGTATGAGGTGACTGAACACATGTAGGAGGATACATGAGGTGACTGAAGACGTGTAGGAGGATGTATGAATATGTGTGAAAACGGAGGTGTTAGAGGTAGTGTGCCTATTAGCACATAGGGAAGTGAATAAGGGTGTATGAGTGTGTATGTGGTGGTTGAAGACATGTGTAAGGGATACATGAGGGTGTATTTGGTGGTTGAAAACGTGTATGAGGATGTATGAGTTGAGACAAGACGTGTATGTGAGTGCATGGGGTGGTTGAAGCGTGTATGAACTGGTTTAAGACGTGTGTGGAGTGCATGAAATGGTTGAAAACATGAATATGAGGGTGCATGTGATGGTTGAAGACGTGTATGAGGATGTATGAGTTGGTCCAAGACGTGTATGGGAGTGCATGAGGTGGTGAAAGACTTGTATGAGGATATATGAGGGTGCATGGGGTGGTTGAAAACGTGTATAAGGATATATGAAGTGATTGAATACGTGCAGGGGGATGTATGAGAGAATGTATGATAGTGTGTTGGAATACACGATTTGTTTAAAAACGTGTATACGGAGACGTGCATGAGGATGGATATATATATATATATATATATATATATATATATATATATATATATATATATATATATATATATACTGTATATATACATTATGCTCCACACCAATCCCTCCCTCAGAGTCTAACCCGTACCACCCCTCCCTTCCCCACATATATAAAAGTGTTTTATCTTACTCTCCAAACTAATCCCTCCATCCCTCCCTCCTTCTACGACCGGTACCTGCTCTATCATTATCGAATTATCATTATTATCACTTTCTGGTGGTGGTGGTGGTGGTGGTGGTGGTGGTGGTGGTGGTGGTGGCCTTTTATGACTGACCCTCCCCCCGTCATTCCCAGGCTCGTCAGAGGGAGAGAAGATGGGACCAGGGTCTTATAGGGAGAATCTTAAAAGGGCGTAGGTATTATCGGGTTGGTTATTATTTTACATATATTTCATTATTTTATTTATTTGTTTTGTATTCTATTTATTAGTTTGTTATTCTATTTATTTTTTTATAATTGTATCTGTTAACGTTTAGGTTCCTCCCTATGCGTCCAAGCTTAAACAAAAAACATCCTCAGCCTTCCCCTTCAAGATAAATTTGTAAATTTTTCGGTAGTAAATTTCCCAGCCGACGGCCGGTTCCTTTACAATTACAGGCTCGCTATCGCTCACCAGGAAAAAAAATCGACACCTAAATGGCGCGAAAGATCTTCATAATGACAAAGAAATGGGGCGAAGTCTTAAAATTTACAAACTATTGGGGCGAACGTCTTAAAATGTAAAAAATAATACGACTAAAATGAGGGAGAAGGGGGTCCAGAAAAAGCAAATACTTCCCCTTAAGCCAGTGGGGTTTTCTAGGAGGCGGGTTCACATAATCACACCACACAGCCCGTAGCCTAGTAGGGTAGAGCTCTCGTCTCACACACGAGGGGTCGGGGGTTCAATCCCCGGCCGGGCGGAGACAAATTGGGATTGTCTCCTTTCATGTGTTAGCCTCAGTTCACCTAGCTGTAAATAGGTACCTGGAATAAGTGGAAGACGTTGTGACGTCCCATCTGGGGTTGGCAAAAATGGTACAAGGCGAGATGGATATCATATGGTTCACCTAAGCTGATGGCTACCTAAGCCTTCGGGCGAGACGGTACCGTCTATAGTGAGAATGGTACCATACAGATCCACCTTAAGCCTTCGTTTCCGATGTCGCCAATTGGCTAAAATACAGACTACACACACATCCACAGCCATTCCAACAGTACATAAAACACTTAACATGCATTTCACGCAATACACATTCCCAGTTAAGGAGGCGCGATAATAATGAGCTTAGCTCGCATTGCGTGGATTCCCCTTGACGAACAAGTAACTGAGTAACATTCATCTTACATCATATAATCTAACATCTCATAATTTTATCTTATTCATAGTATCACATCATATCACATATGTCAACATCCCATCGCATCTCATATGATCTCATCCTAACAAGGGGTGTAAAGGATGTTTTTAAAGCTTGATGGAGGTTTAGCGAGAAAACTATATATATATATATATATATATATACAGACCAAAAACCAACCATCCCCCCTAAGATTCTCCCTATATGCCCTCGAGTGTGTTTACCCCCCCCCCCCCCTCCCCCCTGACAAGCTGGGGGTGACGGGGTGAGGGGGAAGTGGAGGGGTAGTCATAAAAGGGCCCACTGGAAAGTTATATTAATGATTCAATAGTAACGAAATGTGGAGATGAAATTATATGGGATGTTGAGAGGAGATGAAATGTCATGCTAAAGTGAGGTGAGATGTGTGATACTATGGTGTGATGAGATGATAATTATGGGATTTGAGATTAGATGATAGGTGATGACGTTATGTGATGCTATGGTGAGATGAAATGATAGGTGATGACGTGATGTGATGATGTGAGATGGAGAGATGAGATGATAGGTGATGACGTTATGTGATGCTATGGTGAGATGAAATGATAGATGATGACGTGATGTGATGATGTGGGATGGAGAGATGAGATGATAGGTGATGACGTTATGTGATGCTATGGTGAGATGAAATGATAGGTGATGACGTGATGTGATGATGTGGGATGGAGAGATTAGATGATGGGTGATGACGTTATGTGATGCTATGGTGAGATGGAATGATAGGTGATGACGTGATGTGATGATGTGGGATGGTGAGATGAGATGATGGGTGATGACGTTATGTGATGCTATAGCGAGATGAGATTAAGGGGAGATGGGTCGTTTTTCTGGTCCCTCTTCTTCCCCATGTTTAGCCCCAATAGTTTTCATATTTGAAGACATTCGCTCTATTAGTTTGTCGATTTTAAAACCTTTCATCCCATTTCTATATCAATATAAAGACCTTTCGTCCCATTTAGGTGTATTTTTCCTGGCGAGCATTAGCGAGCCTGTAGTTTTGAGAAAAGTAGACGATTATATGCAGTTTAATAAGATCGCATGTTACTAAGATGGTTTATTGTGATCGTATTGACTTATTTGAGTCGCATAGGTAGATTATAAACTAAAGCAAATCGTCTAATGGTAACCAGAATATGGTGGAAATTACGTAATGGTGGTGAAATGGCGAAATAAAAATGGATGAAACCTATTTAAAACGATCAGTCAACGAGAGATAGAACACGACGAAACGTGAAAAATAAAAGAACAAGTAAAGAAGAAAAAACCCAATGCAACATCAGAAGACGAGAGAGGAAATCTAGAATTATTGAGGAACAGGTAATCGAGAGATCAAGATATAACAAAAAATCACACGCGAGAATTGAAAGGAAAATTGGATGATCATTATATTTCAATCAACACATTACACGCCAATCCACACATACGATCCACTCGTGCCGGCGATATTTTGTTACAGTCGAGTTGAGACAGTTCTTACATCTGGCAACAACCGTATTATTCACCCTAGCTTAACGTAACCAGCTATCATACCCTAGTTTAATGTATATTAATGTATTTATTATAATTTATGTGTAATAAATCTATTCATTTAAATATAGATAAATACTCTGCGTGCCATAAAAAAAAGTATGTTGCTGCTAAGAATAAACCAAGAACATCTTTCATATCATAAGTTTGTATTCCATCATAACAAGATACAAGAACAAATAAAAATAATATAAAATAAAACCTATTAAAAAAATTATTAGATAAACAAAAATACTAATAAGACAAAAAAAATAAAAATAAGAAAAAATAAAATAAATGACTCGGTAAATCAGAAGAACCGCAGTATACAAGTACAGTATGAGGTAAAAGCTGCCCCATCTCGCCTGTATAAAAAATAACTACGTCCCCCCCCCCCCCCCCACCGCCTTGGACCGGAAAGGTGTGGACAATAGCCGTGGACAGATTAAAGGGTTGAGGCTGTTGTTGTTGCATATTACCGACCGCCACACCAACAACTACACAAAGGAGAACATTATACAGCTCATCTTGCACGCTCCACAGTTCCAGGAGAGGTGGGTTATAATAAAGTGGAGGCCGCCATGCATAGCTGTTATCATAACCATCTGCTGCTCCTCCTGCCCTCTCTCTGCCCTGTCTTTCTCTCTCTACCCAGCTCTCCCTGTCCCTCTGCCTGTCTCTCTCTCTCTCTCTCTCTCTCTAACGCACGGGGCCATCCTCCATCTGTCTCTCTCTACCCAGCTCTCCCTTTCCCTCTCTCTCTCTCTCTACCCAGCTCTCCCTGTCCCTCTGCCTGTCTCTCTCTACCCAGCTCTCCCTTTCCCTCTCTCTCTACCCAGCTCTCCCTGTCCCTCTGCCTGTCTCTCTCTACCCAGCTCTCCCTCTCTCTGCCCTCCTCTACCCAGCTCTCCCTTTCCTTGTACTTCTACCCACATCTCTCTCTCTCTCCTTCCCTTGCCAGTCTAGCTTTAGCCACCCTCAAGCTGTATGTCTGTCTGCCTGTCTGTCTGTCTGTCCGGTTGTAAGAGGGATATTGAAACGCTGAAAACATTGGCCTTTTGATTATCTACCTGTCTGTCTACATTTTTTTTTTTTTTTGCTTGACTGTAGAATGATACTGATAACTTCTATAGTCTGCCCTTTTTCAGCATCTTGACTCACTTCTATTGATGCAGTACTATCCGGAGCACGCACTTGTCAAACGGCTGTCCCAAAACTTAAGGGGAGATGGGTCGTTTTTCTAGGCCCCCTTCTCCTTCATGTTTAGCCCCGTTAGTTTTCAGATTGTATGATGTTTGCCCCATTAGATTGTCGATTTTAAGACCTTTCGCCCTATTTCTT
Source organism: Paralithodes platypus (assembly GCA_032716605.1). NCBI lineage: Eukaryota > Metazoa > Arthropoda > Malacostraca > Decapoda > Lithodidae > Paralithodes > Paralithodes platypus. The sequence goes on from CM064529.1 coordinate 8,522,749, forward strand.
TGTCAAAATTAAGACCTTTCGTGCTATTTAGGTGTCGATTTTATTCCTGGCGAACGATAGTGAGCCTGTAATTTTTGAAGAACCGGCCTTCGGCCGGGATATTTTTCTAACAAAAAATGTACAAACTAATCTCGAAAGAGGATCTAAAGGATGTTTTTTTTTTTTTTAAGTTTGATGGAGGTCTAAGGAGGAAACTAGAAAAATAATGAATATATGAACAAAATCGACCACAAAGTGAACCATCAGTATTATCTGGATCACTTACTGGACATCCGCCTGACCCAAAAATTAACTAGTGAACTCTGGAACTCTCTTCCTCTGTCTATCTGTCCCTCATTTTACGACTTCATATCCTTAACAACCGTGTTCCCAGGCATTTTTACTTTAAACCAACGTTAGGCTCTCTATCACTCTTTCATTATGAAGGGACACTAGCTAAAGCCATGCTTGCCTTTTGTCTCCTTACGTATAGAAAACAAATGTTCATAGATACAGTATATGATTATACTCTGAATTATTTCGACGGGTAATATCATCCAAGGTAAAGAGCGAAAATTGGTATCATTTGACATGGCTAGTAAATAAAACCTTACTCTTGAAGATACAGTATTACATTTCGAAGTGATATTGTTTTGCCATTGAGTCAGGTCAGGTGAAGGTATTGAGGGATAAGCCTTTAGAACTGCACATATTGCGTATGCATAACGATTACTGGAGAATTCGTCCCGACGTTTTTTGTTCGACCCGAAACGAGTTCACCCCGTTTGGAGAATTCGACCCGCTGCGAGTTCCACCCGTTTATGCCCCCCCCCCCCCCCCTCCAACTTAATGGGGTACTGGAGAATAACCTAACCTAACCTAAGTTTAGGTGTGTGTGTGTGGGGGGGGGGGGGGGGGGGGGGGGGGGGGGGGGGGGGGGGGGGGGGTTATAAACTGGTCGAATTCGCGGGGCAACTCCACCAAAACTAGTCAAATTGGTTTCGAGTCGAATTCTCCAGTACACTGCACGACACTTAAAAATCATATTTTGAAATTCATTGTGAAAAGTTGCTCCCTTCAGATGGTACCGATTCCGGCCATTTGGGTTCTGGATCACTGCCGATAAAGATTGATCCCAAATTGCAATTTCTCCCACTTCTTCAACGGTGGAAGTGTGTAAATACCCCCCTCCTCCAAAGACAACGTCAGGTGAGCTCAATGGTATGTCTTGGAAACATACAAGACATTTCGCAACCTGGTCACCTCGCTAGCCAACATTGACCCCTTCCTTCTGGCAAAAAATAGAAGATATTATGCAGTTCAAGAAGGACCTGCATTATTCTTAGGGTTTATGGAGATCGTGTTAACCCCTTTAAGTCCTAGAGGTAGATTATACGCTAATACAATTCGTCTACCAAGTACCAAATCATAACCTGTCCATACCAAAATGTGTTATGTGGAGTTATTTAGGTTGTCTAATAGAGCTTGTGGACGGAAACAGACGGGGGACGCTGACAAAGCTATATCTCAGAACATGCTTCGATTACCGTCTTCTACACTATATTCGTCACTCAAGTGGATATTCAAACAACTAGCATTTCCTGACCTAACCTCACTTAACCCCTTCTGCACCATGACACCTTTTTTACCTTTGCTTCTGGATAGTATTAGACGGTTTTATGCAGTTTAAGAAGGACCTGGTTATTATGAGGGTTTATTGAAATCGTATACACCCTTTCGAGTCATGGCCAGTTAAAGCGGAGGATATCAATGGAACGGAATGAGCAGAGAACGGTGGGATGGATATGTGGGGTTAACCTCAGGGAGAGAATGGATGATCAGTGCTGGGTGAAGAAATGCCGGAATGTGAACTTGGGGGGAGCTGCGCGTTGGGTAGACGTAGAATGACGTGGGATCAGGTACTCTGGTCTGATCTCAAAATATAGAACTTGACAACAGAGGCAGCCCTTGACAGGTTCGCCTGGAAAGCCGCCACTTAGGACGTGATGCTGTAACCACATTATCTGTGGACAAAACGGTCTTTAAACTTGTATATATGTATGTACAGTATATACCCTTTTGAGCCGTAGTGGTAATTATTAACTAAAGAAAATCGTCTAATGGTAACCAGAATTATGAAATTTCGTAATGATGGTGAAGGGGTTAATCTTGAGTGAGGAATGTTCGGCAAATGAGATCATCTACCGAACCTTCCTCATGTTAGGTGTATGTTAGCGAAGTGTTGAGGTAGCGAGACGTATTGGTATATTGTTAGCCTCGTAAATCCTGGCGTGACTCCAGCTCCGAGGCTGTCCGCGGGGAAATACAATGCTCGCACATCCAGGCCTTCTTTACAGTCACAGAAACGTCTCAATTACCGCAAGGACGAAGGAACCGCGGCGCATAAAAAGCCGGGAAGGTCGGGAGAGCATGTCAGCCCCCGTCAGGAGAGGTGGGGGTGGAGGGTGGAGGGGGGGGGGGGAGGGAGGGAGGGAGGGAGGGAGGGAGGGAGGGAGGGAGCGAGAGAGATAGAGGTGGTGTGTCTGTCGGTGTGTGTGTGTGTGTGGGGGGGGGGGGGGGAGAGAGAGAGATATCACGTCAATCCCCGTCAGGAGAGATTGGGGGGGGGGGGGAGAGAGAGAGAGAACACGTCAGCCCCCGTCAGGCGAGGCTGGAGGAGGAGGGGGCTGTCTTACCTTCACGTTTAGCTGAATGGACCCCTTATGTCTTTCTTTATGCAATTATAACTATCTGGATTCACTTTTGAAAGGAACTTGCTTTTCGATTAATAGTTCATTATATATATATATATATATATATTTTTTTTTTTTTTTTTTTTTATGTATAGCAACTTATATGCATAAATTCATGTCCAGAGATATAGGCCTACTTCCATAATTACAAGGCTGTTTGTGGCTGTTTGTGGCTGATCAAACTAACGCGCAAAAGAGAACGGAGAACACACCAGGAATCGGGAAAGCCAAGGTACACATAGAAAAAAAAAAAAAAAAAAAAAAAATCCTGTACCCCGTCTCTCCCGGGTGAAGTGACGGGATGTTGCAGCTCGCCGACAGCCTTCCTTCCCTCACCCGACATAATGATATCCTGGGGTAATTGTGGGGGAGGATCCGCGTCACTCCCCCGCCACCCGCACCCCCAGGACTCCCCCGCACCACGCTCCACACCTATGGACAGGCAGAGGGACATGGGCGGGATTGTCTCTTTGTACCATGGGCGGGACAGGTCATAATCCACACTCATAAGGGGCTATAATAAGGTATTGTTAAGGTGGGGGTAATGAAGGTGTGGTAGGATAGAATTAGCTATACCCATCCACCAGCCACCTAACTGGGAGTGAGAGGCTTGCATTTGATCGGGCTGGATTTTCCCGAATTAATGTAATCTGTAACTAATGATCTTGATGTCATGGGAAGGTTAAATGTAACTGAATATCGGTCATAATTGAACCTCATAATGGGTAATATGGTGAGGGACAACTGGGCCCCAATAGGAAAAGGTACAACTATATACTCCATGATCAAGTATAATTGGACATAATTAACTGGGCCACAGAACATGAGTTACACGAGTTAACACAATACAATGACTGAGGTTCAAAGCATTTGAGCCTCTGCGTTTAATAGAGGTGGTAACAAATGCAAGTATAGGACATTTTTATCTTCACCACCGATCTGGTTACCTCTCTATGATTCTGTATATCTACAAGAGATTCTTTACCAGGTAATTTAAGTGATATACAGTTACTATGGTGAAACACAGTAAGTTGAATTTTGGAGATTCCTCCGCCGTTGGGTCCCCATAAAGGAAATTGACAAAACGACAATAAAAATACTTTAACTTAGTTATATTTAAATATCCTGTGGTACTTTATGACAATATCAAGGATGAGATTGGTGATATTTGCAGTATAATGATCTTAACAATTGGCTACTCGTGGGTGGTGGGATGGGTATGTTGCTTCGGCTTTCCTTTGGCACAGAACATTCGGTGGGTTATATCTATATGCCTACCAAATTTCAGAACACTACCTCAACACATACGGCAATAAACAAAACAAATCTTATCTGCAATCCGCCTCTTATGATCCAAAAAGAACATCGACCACAACAAAGGCAAATGACTCGGCCTCCGTCTTCAACGCAGGTAAAGAACGCCTCATCGAAAGGAAAGGCCTAATGGAGATATTTTATAAACCACGTGATCACCACAAAGATCAATCATAGCTTCCACTACCCTAATTTTAGAAATAACTGTGATTAGCAAGTCTCAACAAAAGGTAAAATTGTGAGGGAAGTATTTGCTCCCAGGCGTAGGTGATTATATAGACGTCAGTTCGGTCAAGGAGGCGGACAAACCAAGGCACAATGGCTCACAAGATTATTATTTTGGGGGATATGTCTAGGGATGTGTTATATATATATATATATATGCCAGTCTATTCAAAAGCAGGTCCTATATATTTCACTTAATGACCTCACCTTTTGGCCGGAAATTGTCCTTCCAAAATATGTACACAATTAAGGGCTATCAACCCTTCTGGATTATTAAGTCAGCACACTGTAAGTCGAGAATACCGTCAGGACTGGAGCCCTTTTTCGAGAACGTTGGGTGGGAAGACGCATGGGCAAGAGGGTGTAAGCATGGGTGGAAGGTGAACATGTGTGGGTTGGAGGGGTAGGAACGTGGGCGGGAGCGGGTGAGCCTGGGTGAGAGGGCGTGGGCATGGGTGAGAGGGCGTGGGCATGAGTGAGAGGGCGTGGGCATGGGTGAGAGGGCGTGAACATGGGTGAGAGGGCGTGGGCATGGGTGAGAGGGCGTGGGCATGGGTGAGAGGGCGTGGGCATGGGTGAGAGGGCGTGGCCATGGGTGAGAGGGCGTGGGCATGGATGAGAGGGCGTGGGCATGGGTGAGAGGGCGTGGACATGGGTGAGAGGGCGTGGACATGGATGAGAGGGCGTGGGCATGGATGAGAGGGCGTGGGCATGGATGAGAGGGCGTGGGCATGGATGAGAGGGTGTGCGCATGGGTGAGAGGGCGTGGACATGGGTGAGAGGGCGTGGACATGGGTGAGAGGGTGTGGGCATGGGTGAGAGGGTGTGGGCATGGGTGAGAGGGTGTGGGCATGGGTGAGAGGGCGTGGGCATGGATGAGAGGGCGTGGGCATGGATGAGAGGGTGTGGGCATGGATGAGAGGGTGTGGGCATGGATGAGAGGGCGTGGACATGGATGAGAGGGCGTGGGCATGGGTGAGAGGGCGTGTGTGAGAGGCAGCTAGATAGAAAGAGACACGGGTGGTAGGGAGAGAGTGAGAAAACGGGATAAGCATTCAAGCACGTGTAGCAAAATCTTTGCAAATAACCATCATAAATCCTTCAATAAACCTCTATATCAACTTACCCTTCCAATGTAACTCGCCCTGACACCGGCGCCACGCAATCCACTTGTCGAAACTTCAATAAACGTTTGAAATCCACGGTAAAGACGAAAATAAAGAGAGGAAAGCGTAACACATCACTATTCAATCAAGACTCCACGCAGAAAGAGAGATGGAGGGAGGAAGGCGAGAACTATAGGTCAATAATGATCTCCGTATATTACGCAATCTCTCCAATTATCTCCTATCTTCATTAAACATCTAACTAGCTCCTAAGACAATATCCTTCAATACATTGCTAACTACCTAATGCCCAGAAACCGGATTATTAACACCCGCATATCAATTAATCAACGTGTAGTGTAAGTAATATTTTTTAAAGACCAGGAGATACCGTTGTGATTTATAGCCCAGGACAAAAACTCCACAAGACACTTCCTGCATTACCTAATACTTACATAATGGCCTTTAACTATTAGTGTAGTGGCAGAAACACGTGACTTGACGACACAAGAGCAAACCTTTTCACCGAATTAAATCCAGCTATATACTGTATATATGCGAATTCTATCGTATGTAGTTTCGTAATTTATGCAGGAGATTTACATTAGGTACTATTAAGAAGAATATATGTATTAAAAGGATCAGTATGGTTTTAATGAAGATCTTACGGTTACAAATTATCGTACATCTGGCAGGAAGGTGTTGTCATGTGCTTTCTCCTCCTCCACCCCCTCCCCTCCCCTCTCTCTCTCTCCTCCACCTTCCACCGGCTACCGTTCCTCCACCTATCCTGCTTTCTCTCCCTTGCTCCCTACACCTCTCACTCTCTCTCTCCTTCTTTCTCTTAAATGTATGGGGTGTTACGAAGATGAAATACAAATAAAATAGGTGAAATTTAAAGCTACCGATAGAATGTGGAAGAAAGGGTATCATTCCTCTCCCTCTCTCTCTCTCCTTCTTCTTCTTTGCTATCCTTTCCTTCAACTGTATATTATTCTCGGATTAGCTATCTGTACTAGAATTAAGTCCTGACCACTTCGCTGGGATCGTAAGGTCTGTGTGGTCAGTGTATCTATGTAAATATCTCTCGTGTGGTTAATGGGGTGTTACAGAGTAGACAAAAACGATAGACAGAAGAAAGAGTAGGTGAAATATAAAGTAGTAGGGGGAGAATGGTGTATCCCCCCTTTATTCTCTCTCACTCCTCTCCCCCCTCCCCCCCCCCCCCCCCCCACCCCAAGGGAGGTGGGCAATAGTAATTCAATTGATACGTCTAACCCCTTCTGTACGGGCGACGTCTTCATATTTGTCTAGCTATATTTAGAGGATTTTGTGCCGTTTTAGAAGGATCTGTGGTAGTAAAAAGGGTCAAGTGAGATAGTTCGAAGCCTGTTAATTGCTGGTGGCCCTTTTGAAACTGAATAATATCGTCAAATGGTAGTCAGATTAAAGTTAAAAGAACGGCTTCGGTATAGAAGGGGATAAGAAGAGATTGAACGATCACCTGAAGGACATTAGATTAGTATGAAAATATCTAAAATCAGTAAGAATGTAAGCAAAAATTTACTTTCCAACTAATTTTGTTCTTTTTGTAAACTTTCGTTGTGGGCATTTCCCTATTCACAAGGTTACATTTCTTCCTAATTTCCGGTACAACTGCTTAGCCGGAGGGAGGGGAGAGAGCCTTCTACTTTGAACATACTAATATAAGAAAACGGGAGTCTGCAGAGAGCCGACTGACCCACACAGGGCAGATCCCTTTCAAACCCAACCCATCTCGTCCTATTCTTCTACTATTAACTGTCCCTGTCTCTAGTAGTATTAAGGCCGAGCCTAGTAGGAACTGCAAGGCCTATGTAACACACACACACACACTCTCTCACACGAACAATAAAAAAAACCACGATCAGCTAGCTCTCTTTCTCTCTCGTAACCACACAAATTTCCCATAAAATACACACACACACACACACTACCCATATGACACACGACACTAGAATCTTAAATTTTAAGTCACTTTACCTGTGTGGTCGAATTACTGCATACACTGGAAGCTTAAATGTGTGTGTGTGTGTGTGTGTGTGTGTACAAAGGAGTACAAAGGAAATCAAGCAACAACAGGTCTGGTGACCCTTCTAGTCTGCTTGTCCTCCAAAACACTGAGGATCAATTGTCCAAACAGTGGTTTAGGGTGGGTAAGGGAACATTGGAAAGGGAACCACTGCCCTGGAACTAATGTCCGTGGCAGGATTAGGAAGTTAGTAGGGGACAGATGGGTTAGTAACTAAGGGGGGGGATAAAATAAAGTTATTCATTTACAAACGCAGTCAGTCGCGGGTTTGATGCAAGATATTTGTCTAGGCGAAGTTTAAATGAATCAACGGTGCTGCAGTCTATAACGTCTCGGGGAAGCCCATTCTACAAGTTGAGACAACTCGATTGAAGAAAAAATTCTTAGATTCGTGCGAGTTAAAAGATTTCCCAATAATTTTGCAACCGTTTCCCCGCATGTAATTAGATTGGTTGATAGTGAAGTACTTACTATAGTTCATATTGTCGATGCCTTTGTTGATTTTGAACACTTGAATCAAGTCGCCTCTTAATCTGCACTGGGTTAAAGGAAATAGATTTAATTCTCTAAGACGCTCCTCGTATGGTTTGTTCTTTAGGCTAGGTATAATTTTGGTAACTCTACGTTGAACTCGTTCTAGCTTGTCTATATCTTTTTGGTAATAAGGGCACCAGGATTGAACGCAGTAGTGTGTGTGTGTGTGTGTGTGTGTGTGTGTGTGTGTGTGTGTCGACAAGGGCGTCAGGGCTATGATCATCGTATGAAATTATATGACATACCGTACCGTACGTAAACGGTATAGACATGATGTATAGATGAAATATAGGTAGGTCACTTTCCTATGTAAAATTATTCTCTCACCAAAAACAGAAAAATATAGCATCCGCGAGTATAGAAATAAAACTCCATCCTATCTCCACACAAAAACTATATTTGTAAGTAGTATTTATCGTACTAATATTATAACATCGACTTATTTCACAATTTCATTCCTACCCAATCTAGGTATTAATTCCACTGGAGATAAGCACCTTCAAAGTTTAGGTTGAAACAATAATGAATAGCATCAACATCCAGAAAACAAAATTATCTTCATACACGCACAAACACACGTGCGCACACAAACTCACACAATTACACATACACGTCCAAAACAGTACACAACAACTCACACAAAATCACTTAAATATGCAAATAAGTCTCCTCACAACAGCTTCAACCTCCCCCCAAGAAAAGGTATACGGGGAGGCAATGCAGGTAGTCATACGGCCGAGAAAAATAGTCAGGTTAAGGGAGGGCTCGAAGAGGAAGGGGGCAAGAAGGAGGACGGAAAAGCGAGGGGGGAGGAAGAGGAAGGGAGGGGGGAAGGAGGAAAGGGGGAAGGAAGGGAGGGGATGGAGGGAGGGGGAAGGAAGGGAGGGGATGGAGGGAGGGGGAAGGAGGAAGGGAGGGAGAAAAGGGGAAGGAGGAAGGAGGAAGGATGAAGAAGGAGAAGGAGAGAGAGAGAGAGAGAGAGAGAGCGAGAGCGAGAGAGAGAGAGAGAGCGAGAGAGAGAGAGCGAGAGAGAGAGAGAGAGAGAGAGAGAGAGAGAGAGAGAGAGAGAGAGAGAGAGAGAGATCGGATTAGGAGATATGGGGGTATTGAAGAGGACGGAGGCACTGGACATAAACAGGCTATTTACAACACAAAAATGGAAACCAGATACGCCATGCTGAGGAAAACCTACTTTACCTACCAGCCCCTCCTTGACGTATGGAGAGGGCTTGGGAGATTGAGAGGGAGGGGGTATAGATGGAGAGTGAGGGGGTATAGATGGAGAGATGGAGATGGGGTATAGAGGGAGAGGGAGGGGTATAGGCTAGATGGGGTATAGATGGAGAGAAGATAGAGATGGGGGTATAGATGGGGAGAAGATGGAGATAGGAAACATATATGAAGATTAGATGAAAGAGATTGAGAGGGAGGGGTTAGAGAGGGAGAGAATTTGCAGATAGGAAGATAGAGAGGGGATGGTGATGAGGGGAAGGTGATGAGGGGAATAGAGGGAAACGGGGTGTAGATGGAGAGATGGTGATAGAGTATAGAACTATAGATGGAGAGACGAGGCAGATACGAAGTGTAAATGGAGAGGTAGTAGTTATAGATGGAGAGAAGAGGCAAATAGGAAGTGTAGATGGAGATGGAGGGGGTATAGGATGCATAGCAAGAGATGAGATGGATATTAGGGGTATAGATCAAGAGATGGTGATGAGGGATGAGATGGAGATGGGATATTGATGGAGAGACGGTTATGAGGAATATAGATGACCAGATGGAAATGAGGTATATAGATGGAGATGAGATGGAGAGGAGATGTAGATGGAGAGGAAATGGGGATGAGGTGCTTAGATGGAGATGAGATACTGATGGAGAGATGGGGATGAGGTGTTTAGATGGAGATGAGATATTGATGGAGAGATGGTGATGAGGGGTATAGATGGAGAATAAATGGAGACAAAATGTATAGATGGAGATAGGGAGCATAGATGATATCAGGAGGACAATATTTAGATGGAGATAGGAAGATGGAGACAGGTTAGGCGATTGAATGGGATGATAGATATAGACTTGGGTTTGTACCAAGATAAACACAGATCAGCCGCATATATTGTTTAGTATGTCAAAATTAATACTACAAAGGTGAGACATAAGTATTTGTCTATATACTTTAATCTTTGTTGCAGGTACTAAGATTACTCGTATAATCCAATCGTTGTTTGTCACCTCAGAGATTAATATTATAGTATTAGAACGATGCATCTTAATCATACAAGTTCTCTCTCTCTCTCTCTCTCTCTCTCTCTCTCTCTCTCTCTCTCTCTCTCTCTCTCTCTCTCTCTCTCTCTCTCTCTCTCTCTCTCTCTCTCTCTCTCTCTCTCTCTCTCTCCTACTGCTATTACAATAATTAATGTTATTCACAACTTCCTCAGTGTATACCTTCTCCTTTACGGAGTGTATGTGGCATCCGTCTCTCAATACATTTCCACCTCTATTCTGTGACATTAATTGAACAGAAACCTGTACACATGTATGCACTTACAAGTACACCCAACACTCGCATCTAGCTTATTTTATTTCCTTTGTAGTTTATCATATTTTAGTACTCTAAATGCAACCTAGCTGCTCACCTATGCGGCCCTCTGCCACTGCACTGAAAAAAAATAAAAAAAATAAAAATAAATCAACAACAAATAGGTCCCAACCCTTTCCCATTCTTAAGTAAGCCATTTTAGATATACAGAAGAGCGACCATTACTTGCATTACTGTATGTCCACAGGCATTTCAATAATGTAATGTTTCCTTCAATTTGTTCTTCTTTTTCCTTTATTTTTTCCCTGCCCCACATTGACCAGCAGCTATGGAGTGTGGGGGCCAACCTTCCGCTTTCCAGTCACTCCGCCTCACGACTACTTCGCCTCATGACCACTTCGCCTATGTCCATTACGCCTCACGACCAGTTCGCCTTGCCACCAGTACGTCTCACTACCACTTCGCCTTGCGTCAATGACGCCTCAGCACCAGTTCGCCTCATGATTCAGCTTCCCTTCCCTAACCTAATCTAACCTAACCTAACTATCAAAAACTAATGTACATCGTTCAAATTGTGCGTCAAATTAGTAGAGAGGTGAAGCGGTAAGAAAGCGTGAGGCGAACTGGAGCTGAGGCGTTGTTGTCGTGAGGCGAAGTGGTAGTGAGGCGTAGTGGTTACCAAGATGTACTGTATATCTTGGTGGTTACAAGGCGAAATGGTTGTAAGGCGTTGTGGTCATGAGGCGAAGTGGTAATGAGGCGAAATGGCCTGCTCCCAACCTTCCTCATAATTGGCCCTCCTCCTCTTCCTCAATGGCCACGACCCCAAAGGAAAAAAAATCTCATTACCATTCCATTTGAAGAGCGAGAACCTTTATATATATATTGATTGATCAGATAGTGACCCAGAAGAGACCCCCAATATTTGTGTAGATAAGATGGGAGGAGGGAGTAATCTCTTCCCTGATCGTTATGGGAACCGGAATATTTACAAGTTGAGAAGAATTTTGAGGACGAAAAATAAAGGTGTATTCAAACTTTCGATATTAAGGGGAAGGTAGCTGCCTTTTCTGGCTCCCTTTTCTCTCGTGTTTACCCCCATTGGTTTTCAGATTTTAAGACCTTCGGCCCATTAGTTTGGCGATTTCAAGACTTTACGCCCCATTTCTTTGTCAATATTAAGACCTTTTTGTTAAATTTAGGTGTCGATTTATTCCTGGCGAGCGATGGCGAACCTGTAATTTTGGGAGTAACCGGCCTTTGGCCGGCACGTTTTTCTACCGAATTTTTTTTAAATTTATCTTGAAAGAGGAGGGAGTTTTTTACAGGTTGATGGAGGTCTAGGGAGGAAACTAAACACATACAAAACAATAAGCAAAATATAATTATACGCCTATCTCCCCTGAAGTATGACCACAACATTTAATGTAGAATATACAGAAATACACATAATTTTACACTACCTCGACAAACAAAATGTATTAGTAATACAAACATAATTAAAATGTGAGGAATACAAAGAAGTAAAGCCAAGTCTGCTCAGGAAAATAACAACACATTACGAATAAGATAAAAAGCAAATAAGGAGAGCACTGGCATAGATAGACAGTAAAATTCTAAGCGATCAACTCAACAATTTATCGTCGAGATTGGACGGCAGTACTTAGGTGGCATATTTGTCACTATATATCATATTTTTGTTTTTAAATAACAATCCTAAATGTATTCTTGTTAACATTATTCTGAACAAAAATCGTACTGTCCTTAGGCAACATAATCTTCTTAAACCCCGACATAGAATAATGTATATAAACACACGAATGGGAAATAGTAAAACCCCCGAAAGAAGATCAAATTACTCACGACTCTTGTTTGTGTTGATAAGTGGGCCATTCGGGAAATTAAATGGTCTTGGGAAACAATTAGCTTTCCAGTCAGGTGTCCGTGTGAGGATTATTACACGGGTCCGCTAAGTTCCCGGGACCAATTGGGGGGGGGGGGGGAGAGAGAGAGAGAGATATAAAGATGGAGGTATGGGAACACTGTCACGAACTGGAAGGGGTGGGACAAAAAAAGTGGACGGGGTGGATGTTCATACATAAAAACACATACGTACAGTAAAGGAAATAGATAGTCAGATATATACAGTATATATACAGACAGGTACATAGATAGACAAACCATAAAGTTTTTGTAGCTTCTGGTATGTTTAGATGCAAAGCCAGTGGTGACGAAGTGAATATTATTAGAAAAAGAGTGGAGTCTGGGCTTGATCCAATTGTACAATAATACGTGGGCAGTGAACGTGAAGACAGAGTGGAGAGGCTATACAATATACATCTTACATTATCATGCAGAACAGACAAACAAATAATACAATTTACCCAAAACGGGATTTGCAAATAGTTAATAAACTAAACTAAATATGCGAAACGGAGGCAGAGTAAGCAAGAGAATAATACACAAAGGAGGAGAAGGGGAGGAAGAACAAATGATGGAATAGTATAGAAGATGACAGCCAGAATTACGAGAGGATCAACATAATGAGTATGGGAGATTAATCAAATTGGAGAGAGATATAATAAATAGACCTACATATTGTTATATAGACAAATAATAAATAAATATGCTGTATACATACAGAGAGAGAGAGAGAGAGAGAGAGAGAGTGAGAGTGAGTGAGTGAGTGAGTGTGTGTGTGTGTGTGCGCCAAGGAGATGGGCTGATCCTGTCAGAGTGGGGGTTGAGCGTCCCCTGCCTCCCAGACCTCAACCTCACTTTATCTCATGCTAAATATGTTTCAGTACTTTTTGACGTACGGTAGTTAATGGATTTCTTCTATCCGACAACAAAATGTGACTTCCCCAATTTAAACTAACTGATTTTGTCTACTCTACTTCTGACTACAAAATTACTTCCCGAATTTATCAACCCCCGGGTTTTGACTATTTCATTAGTACTATACTACTTTCTCTTTTAGGACAAACACTCTACACCAGGTATTATAGAGATAGCCGGTTTGCCACAGTTATAACAGAAAACCGATTACGGCGGATGGCTGTGGCCTGATGAAGTCCATCCGCCTCTCTATTTTGCCTTGGGGTGGGTGTTTGGCTGTATCTCTATATTTTTCATATATCTGTATTAATTTCAACTCTTTTCACATGTGTGTGTGTGTGTGTGTGTGTGTGTGTGTGTGTGTGTGTGTGTTATATATATAATCGGTTTATTTCAAGCCGGCAGCCAATGGGGCTGAAAATACACAGACTTAACCTAGATCTTATCCTAATGGATCAACAGACTGATCCTGGCAGCTAACGAGAGCGCCTACATACTCCCAAGGGAGTAGGACGTGGGCAGGAGACTTTGTGGGTCCCCCGAGACGATCCGCCCAGATCTTGCCTTCACGGCCAGGGAGAGAGTTTTTGAGAGAACTTCCCCTGCCGGCGCCTGGGATTGAACCCCCGACACCAGAGCTAGCGCTCCCAATACAGAGTACTAAGCGCGCTCGGCCACCGTGACCGTGACCGTGTGTGTGTGTGTGTGTGTGTGTGTGTGTGTGTGTGTGTGTGTGTGTGTGTGTGTGTGTGTGTGTGTGTGTGTGAATAGGAGGAGGAATAGGAAACAAATGGGCACAGTAGGGTATAGAAAAGAAGCTATAAAGGAAAAGTGAAAGGTAAGCCGTTTATGATGGGAGGGGTAGGGGGAGGGAAGAGAGAAGGGAGGGAATAGGTGAAGGAACGGAGCGGGGGGGAGGGGAAGTAATATAGGGGGGGGGAGTCGTAATATAGGGGGGGGAGAGGAAGTAATATAGGGGGGGGAGAGGAAGTAATATAGGGAGGGAGGAGAGGAAGTAATATAGGGGGGGAGAGGAAGTAATATAGGGGGGGGAGAGGAAGTAATATAGGGGGGGAGAGGAAGTAATATAGGGGGGGGGAGAGGAAGTAATATAGGGGGGGGGGCGAGGAAGTAATATAGGGGGGGGAGAGGAAGTAATATAGGGGGGAGAGGAGTAATATAGGGGGGGGGAGGAAGTAATATAGGGGGGGAGAGGAAGTAATATAGGGGGGGGGAGAGGAAGTAATATAGGGGGGGGGCGGAGAGGAAGTAATATAGGGGGGGAGGAAGTAATATAGGGGGGGGGGGGAGAGAAGTAATATAGGGGGGGGGGAGGGGAAGTAATATAGGGGGGGGCGAGAGGAAGAGTAATATAGGGGGGTGAGAGGAAGTAATATAGGGGGGGAGAGGAAGTAATATAGGGGGGGAGAGGAAGTAATATAGGGGGGGAGGAAGAAGTAATATAGGGGGGGGAGAGGAAGTAATATAGGGGGGGGGGAGAGGAAGTAATATAGGGGGGGGAGAGGAAGTAATATAGGGGGGGGAGAGGAAGTAATATAGGGGGGGAGAGAGGAAGTAATATAGGGGGGGGGGAGAGGAAGTAATCTAGGGGGGGGAGAGGAAGTAATATAGGGGGGGGGAGAGGAAGTAATATAGGGGGGGGGGAGAGGGAGCGGAAGTAATATAGGGGGGGGAGAGGAAGTAATATAGGGGGGGGAGAGGAAGTAATATAGGGGGGGGTGGAGAGGAAGTAATATAGGGGGGGGAGGAAGTAATATAGGGGGGGGAGAGGAAAGTAATATAGGGGGGGGAGAGGAAGTAATATAGGGGGGAGAGGAAGTAATATAGGGGGGAGAGGAAGTAATAGGGGGGGGAGAGGAAGTAATATAGGGGGGGGAGAGGAAGTAATATAGGGGGGGGGAGAGGAAGTAATATGGGGGGGGGGGGGAGAGGAAGTAATATAGGGGGGGGGGAGAGGAGTAATAGGGGGGGGAGGAAGTAATATAGGGGGGGGAGAGGAAGTAATATAGGGGGGGGAGAGGAAGTAAATAGGGGGGGGAGAGGAAGTAATATAGGGGGGGGGAGAGGAAAGTAATATAGGGGGGGGGGGAGGAAGTAATATAGGGGGGGGAGAGGAAGTAATATAGGGGGGGGAGAAGAAGTAATATAGGGGGGTGAGGAAAGTAATATAGGGGGGGGGGAAGTAATATAGGGGGGGGGAGGAAGTAATATGGGGGGGAGAGGAAGTAATATAGGGGGGGAGGGGAAGTAATGTAGGGGAGGGAGGGGGAGGGGAAGTAATGTAGGGGAGGGAGGGGAAGTAATATAGGGGGGGAGGGGAAGTAATAGGGTGGGGGCGGAGAGGAAGTAATATAGGGGGGAGGGGAAGTAATATAGGGGGGGGCGAGGAAGTAATATAGGGGGGGGGGGAGGGGAAGTAATATAAGGGGGGGGAGAGGAAGTAATATAGGGGGGGGGGGGAGAGGAAGTAATATAGGGGGGGGGAGAGGAAGTAACTATAGGGGGGGAGAGGAAAGTAATATAGGGGGGGGGGGAGAGGAAGTAATATAGGGGGGGGAGAGGAAGTAATATAGGGGGGGGGGGGGGAGAGAGAGTTTCAGGGGTGAGTGGGAGGGAAGGGCGAGAAGGGGAAAGGTTGATACATTTCGATACAGTCACTCACGATCCTAATATTACCACGCCCCTTGAATATTACCACGCCCCTTGAATATTGCCACGCCCCTTGAATGTTACCACGCCCCTTGAATATTGCCTGCACTTAGTTTTTTTTTGTTTTCTATTTATGAATATATTAATGTATTTAAAAAAAAAAACATCCCTAGAACCCCTTCAAGGTAAATGTGTACATTTTTTTATAGCAAAATGTCCCGGCCAAAGACCGGTTTCTCTTAAAAATACAGGCTCACTATCGCTCGCCATGCAAAAATCGACACCTAAATGGCACGAAAGGTCTTGATATTGATATAGCAATGGAATGAAAGGCTTTAAAGTACACGAACTAATGAGGTGAACGTCTTAAAATCTGAAAACTAATGGAGCTAAACATGAGGAAGAAGGAGGACCAGAAAACCAGCCCATCCCCCCTTAAAACACCTGTAGCCTACGTCTGCGTTTGGCAAGGCCAAGGTATACATTTTATTTTCGTCGGGCGCTCTCCGTTCGATGTATTTGTTTAACCCCTTCACCACCATGACGCCTTTTGTCCTTTGATTTTGGCTACAATTTGATGATCATATGCAGTTTAAGAAGGACCTGTGTAATAATATTAACCCCTTCAGCACGATGACGTAATATATAACTTTCATTCTGGCTAAATTAGACGATTTTATGCAGTTTTTGAAGGACCTATGCTATTCAGAGGGTATATTGAGATCGTATTTACCCCTTGGAGCCCTGAAAGTATTTACCCCTTGGAGCCCTGAGAGTATTTACCCCTTGGAGCCCTGAAAGTATTTACCCCTTGGAGCCCTGAAAGTATTTACCCCTTGGAGCCCTGAGAGTATTTACCCCTTGGAGCCCTGAAAGTATTTACCCCTTGGAGCCCTGAGAGTTATTTACCCCTTGGAGCCCTGAGAGTTATTTACCCCTTGGAGCCCTGAGAGTTATTTACCCCTTGGAGCCCTGAGAGTTATTTACCCCTTGGAGCCCTGAGAGTTATTTACCCCTTGGAGCCCTGAGAGTTATTTACCCCTTGGAGCCCTGAAAGTATTTACCCCTTGGAGCCCTGAGAGTTATTTACCCCTTGGAGCCCTGAGAGTTATTTACCCTTGGAGCCCTGAGAGTTATTTACCCATTGGAGCCTGAGAGTTATTTAACCTTGGAGCCCTGAGCCCTGAAAGTATTTACGCCTTGGAGCCCTGAGAGTTATTTACCCCTTGGAGCCCTGAGAGTTATTTACCCCTTGGAGCCCTGAAAGTATTTACCCCTTGAAGCCCTGAGAGTTATTTACCCCTTGGAGCCCTGAAAGTATTTACCCCTTGGAGCCCTGAGAGTTATTTACCCCTTGGAGCCCTGATAGTTATTTACCTCTTGGAGCCCTGAGAGTTATTTACCCCTTGAAACCCTGAGAGTTATTTACCCCTTGGAGCCCTGAGAGTTATTTACCCCTTGGAGCCCTGAGAGTTATTTACCCCTTGGAGCCCTGAGAGTTATTTACCCCTTGGAGCCCTGAGAGTTATTTACCCCTTGGAGCCCTGAGAGTTATTTACCCCTTGGAGCCCTGAGAGTTATTTACCCCTTGGGGCCCTGAGAGTTATTTACCCCTTGGAGCCCTGAGAGTTATTTACCCGTTGGAGCCCTGAGAGTTATTTACCCCTTGGAGCCCTGAGAGTTATTTACCCCTTGGAGCCCTGAGAGTTATTTACCCCTTGGAGCCCTGAGAGTTATTTACCCCTTGGAGCCCTGGAGAGTTATTTACCCCTTGGAGCCCTGAGAGTTATTTACCCCTTGGAGCCCTGAGAGTTATTTACCCCTTGGAGCCCTGAGAGTTATTTACCCCTTGGAGCCCGGAGAGTTATTTACCCCTTGGAGCCCTGAGAGTTATTTACCCCTTGGAGCCCTGAGAGTTATTTACCCCTTGGAGCCCTGAGTTATTTACCCCTTGGAGCCCTGAGAGTTATTTACCCCTTGGAGCCCTGAGAGTTGTTTCACCCTTGGAGCCCTGAGAGTTATTTACCCCTTGGAGCCCTGAGAGTTATTTACCCCTTGGAGCCCTGAGAGTTATTTACCCCTTGGAGCCCTGAGAGTTATTTACCCCTTGGAGCCCTGAGAGTTATTTACCCCTTGGAGCCCTGAGAGTTATTTACCCCTTGGAGCCCTGAGAGTTATTTACCCCTTGGAGCCCTGAGAGTTATTTACCCCTTGGAGCCCTGAGAGTATATTTTAAGCTAATGAAAATCGTGTAATGGTAACCAGAATATGATGAAGATTACGACATCGTTAAAGGGGTTAAGAGGGTTTATTACGACATCGTTAAAGGGGTTAAGAGGGTTTATTACGACATCATTAAAGGGGTTAAGAGGGTTTATTACGACATCATTAAAGGGGTTAAGAGGGTTTATTACGACATCATTAAAGGGGTTAAGAGGGTTTATTATGACATCATTAAAGGGGTTAAGAGGGTTTATTACGACATCATTAAAGGGGTTAAGAGGGTTTATTATGACATCGTTAAAGGGGTTAAGAGGGTTTATTATGACATCGTTAAAGGGGTTAAGAGGGTTTATTATGACATCGTTAAAGGGGTTAAGAGGGTTTATTATGACATCGTTAAAGGGGTTAAGAGGGTTTATTACGACATCATTAAAGGGGTTAAGAGGGTTTATTATGACATCGTTAAAGGGGTTAAGAGGGTTTATTACGACATCGTTAAAGGGGTTAAGAGGGTTTATTGACATCGTTAAAGGGGTTAAGAGGGTTTATTACGACATCATTAAAGGGGTTAAGAGGGTTTATTGACATCGTTAAAGGGGTTAAGAGGGTTTATTACGACATCATTAAAGGGGTTAAGAGGGTTTATTATGACATCGTTAAAGGGGTTAAGAGGGTTTATTGACATCGTTAAAGGGGTTAAGAGGGTTTATTACGACATCGTTAAAGGGGTTATGAGGGTTTATTGACATCGTTAAAGGGGTTAAGAGGGTTTATTGACATCGTTAAAGGGGTTAAGAGGATTTATTGACATCGTTAAAGGGGTTGAGAGGGTTTATTGACATCGTTAAAGGGGTTAAGAGGGTTTATTGAGATCGTATTTACCCATTTGAGTCGTACCGACCTTACTCTGCCCCATGTTCTGCTCATGTTTAGCCCCATTAGTTTTCAGATTTTAAGACGATCGGCCCATATTACACATTCTTGAATATCAATATTACATAGTGTAACTTACTCCAATTAATACCCTGTTAGTATACAGTAGAAAAGAGTACAAAGGAGTACATTCCAGTATATGCAACCTATATATTAACACTAACGTAATATATCGGAACGGTATAGCCTAGAGGTATATCATAAGCTAAAGAATATCGTCTATTGATAACCAGAATATGTTGAAAATTACGTCATCGTGTTGAAGGGGTTAATAGACAAACAAGCATAGGTAGGTGGGTAGGTAGGTAGCACAGGTGGGGACAGACGAGACTATGAGAGATCAACCATTCCATCACTAATATTTACATAACCCAGTTAATAATAATAGCGTATGTAGGTTAGTTGCAAAGTTAGTAGACAAGTTAGTAGTCACAGTAAAAGGTAGATATGTAAGTAGGTTAAGAGATGGATAGCGTAAGTAGATTAGTTGTAAAGTTAGTAGACAAATTAGTAGTCACACTAAATGACATGTAAGTAGGCTATGTAAGTAGGTTAATAAGAGATGGATAGCGTAAGTAGGTTAATAAGAAATTAATAGCGTTAGTAGATTAGTTGTAAAGTTAGTAGACAAGTTAGCAGTCACATTAAATGGTAGATATGTAAGTAGGTAGGTACGTAGGTAGGATAAAGTAGGTAGATATGTAAGTAGGTGGGTAACCTAGGCGAGGACAGAAGAAACTTGTGAGAGAGCAACCATTCCATCACTAATATTTACATAACCTGGCTCTCATCTCAGGGTCTATTAGCGAGGGGGTGGGTGGTGGTGGTGTGGGGGGAGGGGCGGCCTAAACAACAATCTGGAGGGAGAATACGCCCACTTAGGCTTTTTTTGCGGGTGCCATGGTGTATACTTTGCCCCACCCCTCCTGAATTACACTATATTTGCATTGAGAGGTCTACATCATGGCGTTCACTGTGAATAATGTTGTCTTCTCGTACCATCGTATTCCAGCAGTAAAATAGCATCTGAGTTACCTGAATAACACGATAGTTCACAATGAGAGGTCTACATCATGGCGGCCACTGTAAATAATATTGTCTTCTGTGTCCCGCCATAAAGGTCCTTGAGTGGGTCGGTCTCTGGACCACGTCGCCGCCGCTGAGGACCGCTTTGTTTGCGCTGATGACGCTATCGGTCCGGTCCATCTGTGCCTGTCCGGACCTCTTACCCACGCATGCGCAATTTGTTCTGACAGTCACATTCAAAATTTCCGCCTCCCTGTCGCCCAAAAGATAACATTGACCGTCGCCTCTCTGTTGGTCCCCTTCTGGTCCTGGCAGAGTCGTTTTCAGTCGTCTTAAGGGGACCGACATGCTTTTTCTTTCTGGGTTTTATCCATTCGGCCTCATTCATCCTACTGTTTTAAGACGTTTCTCCCCATTCAGGTATCGATTTTTTCATGGCGAGCGATAGCGAGCCATCATTGCATGGAGAAATCCGGCTTCGCCGAAGACATTCTTCTACCGCAAAAAGTACAAATTAGGTCAGCTGTCTAAAACATAATCCAAAATATGCTTGCTCGCTATCGCTCGCTAGGTGTAAATCGACACCTGGATGAAGATAAACGTCTTAAAACAGTAGGTTCAATGGGGTCGAATGGATACTACCCGAAAAGAAAAAAAAAAGCGGGTCGGTCCCCTTATAAAGGGCATCACACTAGGTCAATTTTTCGCCCTTCTACCGTAAAAATGGAGATACCGGCCTTCTCCGGCACAAATATCGCCGTTTGACGGAGCTAGGATGCAGCCCGCACTGGGTGGGAAGCAACATCTTTTGACGGAGGTAAATTGCCAGCCTCAATACGGTATGGATAATGCAATACTAGAAAAATTATGAGGAAAAACACTAAGCATTACAAAATTGCCTACATCAAAGAGTAGATGTAATCAAATATTCAATAATCAAATGCGGAATATAAAATCACTTAGGCCTAGTAGCGGATTTCTCGATACCAAATGAAAACATATAAATCTATTATGTCTCTAAATAATATTGATACCCAGTGTTCGCCATTGACAACATTTCGCTACAAAATCTTCGTAGTAACCGTGTAATCAAAATGGGGATATAACAATGTACACTCGGATACCATAGTCTCTAGCCCACTCATACATATTCCTGGACTTCACCTATTTATAATTATGGATTTATATCTCTGAAAACGAATTTATGAATGGAATTGTCTATAAATCAACTACAAAAATATATATAATATTTATTGAGAAGCAAGTTTTATCCAAAACACAATTCAGATGATTGTATTTGCATATATAAATTCATAGGGGGTCCACGATATGAGCGGGCTAGACTATGGTATCTGAGTGTACTGTCAACTATGGAAACCCCTCAGACTATAATCCCCCGTGGTGATATGTTGTTTATGATGAGGTGGTGAGAACATCCAAACATAATCCCTAACGACAATAACCTCTGAGGTCTATAATGGTCGCAGCAGGTAACGTCCATTATGAGATATTAGTTTATGATTTTGTGTTGGTGCGAGAGACCCAACCGAAGGTATGGTCACAGGTCTCACAGAGGGGGGGGGGGGGTTGTACAGTCGGCCCACAAAAGTAATGCCCCCTTTTAATTCGGCTTCCACTGTACTAATGTCTGCTAGATGTTGAATAAGGTGTGTACATGTAGAAATTTAGTTGCATGAATATATGATTTTTAGTAAGTTTCATGTCTGTCAGATGTTGAATAAGGTGTATACATATGGACATTTAGTTGAATGAATAAATTATTGGCGTCTCGCAGTTTCCGTACACCATTATTCTGATACATAGGGTCGAGTTTCGGCCATACATAATGCTATAAACAAGAACGAGTGGGCAGTACAAAAGAGTACAAAGGGCAATAAGCAACAGCTATACTGATTCTTACGAGGCTGCTTATAGTTCATCTACTTAACCCTTTCACGCATATATGACGCAGAGGTTGCCAGATTAGTAACTCAAAGACAACTGAAGAGGTTGAAGTAACTAAACTAAAGGTTTCTAAATACCCCTGCTGGTAACAAAGGCTTTAAAGTATCCCCAATAGGCTGAAAATCGCGTCATATGCGTGAAAGGGTTAACCTACTGTATGTAAAAGACAGAACAGCATAGCATGGAGGATACTATTAATACACCCCCTGTTAAATATTGGAATGAAAAAGTGTGCAGATATTCCTATGCAACAACAAACAAGTTTTGACAGAGGCCCATTAGTTTTGTGGTCCAGTTTTCAGGATACTTCGTTTGAGTAGTACAATATAACTATTGTTTCTTCAGTCAATTGCAAGGGACTGCAGTTCTCGAAAAGGGGTTCCAGT
>CM064529.1:8545407-8547907 GCA_032716605.1 Paralithodes platypus
CTGACACGATGCTGTTTGATGGTGAAATATTTTAAAATATTTCCCTTAACAGACTGATGCCCAGGTCAGTGTTTACCATCGATATATGCCGACATTCTCTAATATAACATACAGCACACTAGGGTTCCAGCAACTTAGGTCAGCGATTATAAGGAAGGGTAGAAATGGGTTGCAAAAGGTAAGCCCCCTCCCCTGCTGTGGTACTTCCGTTCCTATTACACTCCAGGTTTGTAGCAGTACTTCCTCAAAACTATCACATTTTGTTGACGTTCCAATTGACCACTTGCTAGTTTCAGCCTATAAGGAAGTTGGAGCCGTAAACATCGATATTTAGCAGAATTACCAGCATTAATTATGTTGTAGTGCATTTATAAACCCAATAGAGTAAAATAATCAAACTTTCTATCCATCAGAAACTTACATCATTACTGCATTTCTGTTTTTCATCGATGTTTACAGCTCCAACTTCCTTATAGCCTGAAACTCGCAAGTGGTCAATTCCCACACGATTATTATTCTTTCTGCGCTATAGCTTGTTATTTTCTTATTTTATGCTTTTATCTGCTTCCTTACATATTTGTTTCGTTCTCTTGCTTCTTTTCGCATCTCTAGTGTTTATTTTGCTTCCTTCCCTTCTTCCTTTCTTCGTTTTGTTTCTACTTTATTTGCTTCCTTCCTTTCTTCGTCTTTTCCAACTATTTGCTTCCTTCCCTTCTTCCTTTCTTCGTATTTTATCGAGTTTATTTGCTTCCTTCCTTCGTCTTTCCGACTCTTCTTCTTCTTCTTGGTGTGTTTCCCGCTGCGCCACTTCCTCCCCTGCCCCTATACCATCATTATAGGTCTCCCTGGCTGGACTGTATTTCCGCATACCGGGTTTTTGTTTCGAAGATTGCTTTATGTTTGTTTTGGATGGCTTCTTATTCCTACCAAGCCCCCCTCCCCCTCCCCCTCCCCCTCCCCCTCCCCCTCCCCCTCCACTCTCTCTCTCTCTCTAATATATTTTACTATAATTTGTTGACTTGACAAGCTAAAGTCTGTCTACATTACGTATATTATAATTATCGATATCAAAATTCAGCGAAGAGTTTTCACACACACACACACAATATATATATTATATATATATATATTATATATATATATATTATATGTATTAATTTCACTCCAACACCAAACACCTCCAAATTAAATTAATGAAAGAAAGCATGTGATCCACTGTGATTCGAACCTGGGTTACCACGTACAAATTTTAAATATCTATAAGGAAATACAACATAATTGTCTGAATGTAACTGTCTATAGGAGATTAGGACCACATACATATATAGATAGATATAGAGAGGTGGGAAGCTTGTCGATGAAGCGTGAGAGTGTGTTGGCCAGATAAACAATAGTTGATAACAGTATAGAGGGTATGTGTGTGGAGAGTGATATATACATGAGAATCACTGTGAGAGAGAGAGAGACTTACATATACTTACATAGATACACTGGCCACACAGACCTTACGATCCAAACGAGGTGGTCAGGACTTAATTCTAGTAGAGATGGCATATCAGATAGAAAAGGAAAGTTGAAGGAAAGGATAGAAAAGAATAAGGCTCTCTCCCCACCCTCCGTTCCCTCCGGCAATTACCGTACATGAAAAAGTTGGGAGTGATTAACCTTGCTGGGCTTCGGGAATCCCCAAAAGGAATTTAACAGGAAAGCTTGGACCAAAAAGAAAGGGTAAAACAAAAAAGAAATTAAAAAAATTCATGCAACCCTTCGACCTTAGCAGCATGTAACTTTTTGGGGTTAAAATTGGAATCATCCAACCCATCAACCCTTAGTAGTATGTACATATTTAGTGATGTTTATTATTCCTTATTTTTCTATTTGTGTATTATTATTATTTTTTTTTCTAACAGCCTCTCTTCAGCTGAACAAATAATAACGGTGGATAATTACTGCCTACTCCATAACCAATTGTTCTGTGGTATGAGTCTAGATTTTTTCCTTAAATGTATCTATAGAGGAGCTGTCTATTACTTTATTTTGGAAGTTTGTTCCACTCATCAATTACACTGTGAGTGAAGATTTTTGTTGTTTGTATCTAGATTCGCCTCGCTCTCCAGACCTAATAATTATATATTTGTTTCCTCCCTTGTAGATGTGGCTTCGCGCTTTGTGTTGTTTGTTTTAATAACTTATCTAGATTAATGTTACCTGAATCCTGTTAGAATTTTAAAACACTATCAAGTGGCCTCTCATCCTTCGTTTTCTTAAGTGAAAATAGATCAAGTTCTCTCAGTCTTTTTCATCATAGGATGTATTTCTCAATGAAGGGATTAGCTTAGGGGCTCGCCTTTGCACGATTTCAATTTTTTAAACATCCTTTATGAGTAGAGAAGAGAGAGATGATGAGAGAGAGAGAGGAGCGAGAGAGAGAGAGAGAGAGAGAGAGAGAGGAGAGAGAGAGAGAGAGAGATCTCGAGCGAGAGAGAGAGAGAGATACGAG
>CM064529.1:8550407-8600407 GCA_032716605.1 Paralithodes platypus
ATGTTATGTCTCAATCCCCCACCAAAACCAACCAGCGGACTTCAAACCCAAACATCTCCAGTAATTCAGCTAGGCTATCGGCCATACATGGATATTATGCATCGTCAATCAAACCAATTTACATTCCCTTTGAGAGCCCCGCCCGTGAGTTCCCTGCACTTGGACCAGACCCAGGATGGCCCACACTATGTACAGTTGCCCACATAAGTCGTGTCGCCACTGTCCTTACGTTTTGCTCGCTGTATTCTGCATTAATGTATGTCAGATGATGAATAGGATGTGTAAAGATAGGAGCATGTCTGTATATCTCACTCGAAACGATGAAGTAATGCTTAGATTGTGCTGATACCAATTATTGATCGAAATATACTTGGTGCCACGACATCACTTATTTGGCCGCCTGTACAGTTGTCCACATAAGTTCCGCTCCCCTCCGTTATCTTATACGTGGAAATATAATGCGCATGGTTGAGTTACGAGTGCAGATACTTATGCAGTGGTTAACTCGCCTGATTAGTCAACTGATAATCAAAAGAAACCACAGTCGCAATTCATTCATGCTAATTTTATTTATACACGTAATATCACGACAAGGAACAGAACTTATGTGGCCAACTGTACCCTGTAGTAAGAGAAAGGGGGGGGGGGGCCAGCTTTTGTGTGGACACCATTTTAGGGCCGTTTTTTTTTTTTTTTTTCTATGTGATTGAGGGAGGCAAAAGGCATAACTGCCTATAGCGAGTGCCTCCCCCATAGTTGAAAGAGTGACAGGGCCAAAATCAAGGGACGTTCGAGCCAAAATGCCTGGACACACGGAGTTTGAAGCAATTTAAGTCATAGGAAGAGGGAAAGACTGATTCTGGGAGAGTTCCAGAGCTCAGCTGTTGAGTAGAAGAAAGTTTGAGAGTAACGTTTCACTCTTGGGTTGGAGGGTTGCACAGAGTAGGGGTGGGATTGAGTTGCAAGACGGGTACCACGTGCCCTACGTAAAGGAGGTGGTATGCACTGGGATAGCTCTGAGGAACACTGATTATTATAGTAGCGATAGAATAGCGAGAGAGATGCAACATTGCGGCGGAAAGAGAGAGATTACAGAGAGTTGGTGAGTGGACGGGAGTTAATGATACGAAAGGCCTTCCTTTCAACTTTGTCTAGGAGAGCGGTGTGAGAGGAACCTCCCCACACATGTGAACAATACTCAATACAAGGGCGCACTATGCCCCTGTACAGAGCAAGAAGCTGTGCAGGAGAAAAGAACCCCCTAAGGCAGTTGAGCACACCCAGCTTCTGGGAGGCTGCCTTAGCAAGACTGGTAATATGGTCCTATACGTTTGTCTTTGAGGGATTGCTGGCTGGGGCGTTCTGAAAAACTAATGGAGTAGTGTAAGGTTGAGTCGTCTGCCCATGAATGGATGGGAATTAAGGTACAGTTAAGGAGATCATTTATAAAAATTAGAAAGAGAATAGGAGATGGGACAGAGCCCTGAGGAACACCGGAGTATATAGGGTGAGGAAGTCAACAATGGCCGTCCACAACCGCGGCTATGGAACGGTCCGGAAAGGAAACATCTGGTGATATTTTATGTAATTATCAAACATCGAGGTGATGTTTTGTCTGGTTATGTACAGTCACGCTAAAAAGTAGTACCCACCTCGTTCATTTTCTAAAAAGACATTTGAGAAAACTGAATATATAGAGGTTATGTCCATATATGTAAAATGTGTGCATCTTTTTACTAAAGAGATGAAGATATTTTGAAATCGTGGTTTTATGACACGACTCCTGAGGTTGCCTTTACTATCGGCGGCAAAAGTCCTGTCTGCTCCTCTGCCTAACAGCTCTAACCCTTTCTCTCCCCCATCACCCTACGCCATCACAACCACACACCTCAGTTTGCCATCAGCGAGTAGAAATATGCATATTTTGTACACCTAACATTTTCGAGTCTATGACTATTGCGGGTCACACACAGTAAGGTAGGAGAGACGACAGGACTTTTGCCGCCGCCTGTACATGTAGATATGTAGGTGCGGGTGGGTGCACTATAAACATGAAGGAGGTACATTATTTGGTCGACTGTACATGTAGATATGTAGGTACGGATGGGTGGACTATAAACTTAAAAGATGCACATTATTTGACCGACTGTACATGTAGATCTGTAGGTGCGGGTGGGTGGACTATAAACATGAAGGAGGCACATTATTTGACCGACTGTACATGTAGATCTGTAGGTGCGGGTGGGTGCACTATAAACATGAAGGAGGCACATTATTTGACCGACTGTACATGTAGATCTGTAGGTGCGGGTGGGTGGACTATAAACATGAAGGAGGCACATTATTTGACCGCCTGTACATTTAGATATGTAGGTGCGGGTGGGTGGACTATAAACATGAAGGAGGCACATTATTTGACAGACTGTACATGTAGATATGTAGGTGCGGGTGGGTGGACTATAAACATGAAGGAGGCACATTATTTGACCGACTGTACATGTAGATATGTAGGTGCGGGTGGGTGGACTATAAACTTAAAAGATGCACATTATTTGACCGCCTGTACATGTAGATATGTAGGTACGGGTGGGTGGACTATAAACTTAAAAGATGCACATTATTTGACCGCCTGTACATGTAGATATGTAGGTACGGGTGGGTGGACTATAAACATGAAGGAGGCACATTATTTGACCGACTGTACATGTAGATATGTAGGTACGGGTGGGTGGACTATAAACATGAAGGAGGCACATTATTTGGTCGACTGTACATGTAGATCTGTAGGTGCGGGTGGGTGGACTATAAACATGAAGGAGGCACATTATCCGAAGTAAGCCTGATAGATGAAGAGCTGTCTGACAGTGGATGGTGGTACTGGTTGGGGCTGATTGATGGCTGACTACAGTATAGGTAACCTACTTGGGGCTCACACTCACAAGGCAAGGGGGGGAGGGGGGACGCAGTGCAATCCTATAAACAGGCATAGTTGTATGTACAGTCGTAACCACTAATATCCTATACTCATTCTAATCTTTGAGTACTTTAATCCAGGTATTTTATGCATTAAAAAGACGTCGCCGGTACAGAAGGGGTTTCCAAATATGTTTTAAGTTACCAAGGAAGGAGAATATATCTGCGTCTGGCTAATTTCACCTGCGACTCATTAGAAAGTACCCCATTACCGTAAAACAGAGGGGGGAACACAAACCAAACCACCTTCCTGTTGACCCACGACAAATCTGGAGTCCGGTAGAGAGGGACACGGTTGAGGGACTATACTGTTTCTTTTCATTTTACGGTAAATTGAATCACTTAGAAGCTAATTTCTTAATACTTAATGGACAAATGTGAAATTGCTATATCCATAAATCAGAGACATACCAAATTATTATAATTAACATCATATATCACCATAAAATCTTCAAAATAACTGATAAATCTTGATGGGAACTTTGCAATTTACCATCAGTTGAAAAGAAATAGAGTTATAGACTGTGACAGAATACGTAGACCTAGGCTAGCGTAGAGGGTATAGGAGGGATAGCAAGAAATCGGCGAATATCTGTATCAACAAAAAAGCATAATAAGGATCATTTGATATTATTGTAAATTCTATCTTAGGGATTCTCACCTTGTCATAAAAAAATAAAAAATAAAAAAAAATAAAAAATATATATATATATGGATGTGTGGAGGTAGAGGAAGCAAATAGCCATAACGGTGTGGGTGGGGGAAGTCAATATCCACATTACGGGAAGGGGGTGGGGCCGATTATACCTTTCAGTACCAGTGACGTCTTTTTCATCATATTCGGGCAACTATTCGACGATTTTATTCATATTAAAAAGGGCCTCCAGCTATGAACAGGCACACACACACACTATAGACAGTATAGACAGTATATACTGTATATACTGCACAGCATAGTGTACATAATATATGTATGTCAAAGTAATGGGGAATTACACACAGGCTATAAACGGGAGCGATTATAAAAATCTACTGAATTAACCCACTAATTATTTAACAAGAATGGGATAAATAAGATTAGAAAACCAGAAATAGAAAACAAAATCCCATAGAAGTTACCAATCCACCATCAAACTTATGAAAAATAATAACAATATTTGTATAAGGAAAACACAATGCAAAATAAAACCAGGATACAAAATAAAAACTTCAGCAAATAGCTTACAACTCCACCTACAAAAAGTGAAATAAACAGGAATAGATGATAAAATAAATACTTACAAAACTAGGAAAGAACTCGACACTCACCCCCTCTCTGCCCCACCTGTATCCCTCCGTCTCTCGCTCACATACCTGGGGGAGAAAAATGTAGAAACAAAATTTACTCCCAAGTACCGCAGACACAAATGTTCCTGGCTAAACTGATCGATATTACTAGTGGGAGAATTGGGCCGCTCCTGACTGGAACGAGGTGCAGGGGAGGAGATGGAATTGCTCTATTACTGCCAATATTAAGCCAGCCAGGGGGGATACTGCCCACTTGGTTCAGTCATTTTAAAGGTCGGTACGGGCTTCTATATTATTGGATGGGTCATTCTTTGTACGTATTATTTCGTGCAGTACATATATAACATACAACAGGTCCATTACTCCTTGAATAGATTTACATGTCTAAAGGGTTTCCTATTATTTAGTAATATATATATATTAGATAGTTTCTAGTAAATATTATTGTTGAATCATACCTAATAACTAGACCTAATATATATGAAATAAGGATGCAGTTTAACAGAAACTCGGATATTGGATAATCATTAGATATACTGTACATATTCACCTTCAAGGTTAAATGACTGCTAAACAATGGTCATGATATGTCAGAAATACAAAGCTTATTAAGATCCTGGTTATTTCTTACTAATACGTGTGTCTACCTAATTGAAGATTCAGTCTATAACGCTCAAAAATATGTAATTGTATATAAAACCACAGCGTAGGAAAGCAGTGCAATATATTTTTTTCCAAAACAAAATCACTTCTATTAAAACAACAGACAAATATAGATAGGCATATATTAAAAGACAGACAAAAAGAGAGCATAACAATATATACATTAATATACATACATTGAATTATGACAACAAACAAACACACAAGATTTTTAGTTGTATGAGTTATGGATCATTACAGATACTTATATCTAAAACTAGGCATAACCAAACGTAGATATGGAAATCATCATTGTAAAATTATGCAACCATTGATATAATCTAATTAAATCATTTCACTCCCTACACCAAACACCTCCCAATGAAATTATTGAAAGCAAGTGATCCCACCGGGATTCGAACCTGGGTTACCACATACAGATCTTAAACACTCTAACCATTACACAATAAAGACAGTTAATACATAACTAAAAATGCAAGTATATAATTATGTAGAACCACAACGATATTTGTACAGGTAGCTATAAGAAACTCAAGTCTAACACCTACACCTCCAAGCCCTCCAATCAAACCTTCCCCCAGCACCCTCCCACCCCCATCCCACCAACCCGTGCACCTCCAATCAAACCCCCCACCTCCAACCAAACCCTCCACCAACATCCTTTCCTCAGCTTTGCTATCCACCACCACTCCACTAAATATATGTCCCTAGCCCTCCACCAATGCCCTCTCCACCACCACTTTCACCCCAGCCCGTCCTCCACCATTCCTCTCCATCTCCCTTCATCCCCTCCCCACCTCTCGCTCTAAATTAAGAATAACATGAAAATAATATAAATATATAACAAAAAAGAGAGAAAAAAAAAACATGCTGAAATAGTTGCGTGGGGAATTTATCATGGCATATAAATTAAGTTCATAGCTAAAATACTAACGCCGCCACTAGCTCGTGAAAATTAATGAGTTGAGCTGAAAGGCAAAAGGCAGTATGCAGTATACACCACCACCCCCTGGAAACCACCACCACCACCACCACCACTCAAACAGGCTTGGGCAACAGGCACTCAGATTGATACGTTCCATAGGTGTTAAGGTGGAATATATTACTGCAAACAATATACTCCAAATATCTCGATTCATAAGTCATAGGATAAGGGAAAGACTGATTATGGGAGAGAGTTCCAGAGCTCAGCTGTTGAATATTAGAAAGAATTTGAATAACATTTCATGCTTGGGTTGGCGAGTTTCACAGAGTAGGTGTGGGATTGTGTTGCAAGACGGGTGCTACGCGCTCTACGAAGAGGGGGTGGTATACACTGAGAGAGTTCTGAGGAACACTGATTATTGTAATAGCAGTAGAATAGTGAGAGAGATGCAACATTGCGGCGAATAGAGAGACTCTGGTCAACATATTGTGTTAAGAGTTAAATTGTGCCCATCTCTCTATAGTAAATCATCCCTCTTGTGCCGCCGACCGCCCCTGCACTCATCCCAAACAGAACTCGGGGACAAATATATCCATTTGCGTATATATAGCATAAGGGCACCGAGGCGGCGTCTATTAATTTCGGTATTGTTGTCGCCAATTACGCAGGTCGATCGCCGTAAATGGCAGGCCGGGATTTTGTTTTTGGTTTATGAGAGGTCTTTAATGGATGAGTATTGTGTTGTGGGGAGAGAGAGAGAGAGGGGGAGAGGGGAAATGTGGACGAGGTGAAATATGAAGAGATTAGAATATAATAGAAAAGAAGAAATTATTAAATAGTCATCGCAATGATGTACAAAATGTTGTGGTAATGCGACACCCAAATACGCTATGTTGCCTGTTAATATTGTTGTTATGTTTTCGCCGTCGTGTATATTTGTCTGTCTGTCTGTAAACAATATATATCACAAACCCAAACAGTATCGGTTCTAGCATGATAAAACCAACCATTCCCGAACATAATTAAATTTAAAAGTGTACAATGAAAAAATTGTGCGTTCATATAATAATAAAAACAATAATAAATAATCATAACAATTGTTCCAATCGTGTATGTGCGCTACTTTGAACAAGTAAACGATTTAAACCCTTATGAATATATATATATATAAAATTGGACCACAACACAACATATAGTGTAGCCAACGGACTCTAAAGTGGACAGAAGGTTTTATTAGCGAAGTGAACGGTAATCAACATAATGAAGAGCAAATGCTCGCGACTCGCCTTACACATCTAGAATATTTGTGTATGTTTATTGGTCGCCCGGGTGATATATTTGACTGATTTACGGTGCATTGTTGTTCCGTTGTCACATAAAACATTCCGACACACATTTAATTCAAGCGGTAGAGTTCTCGCATCTTTTTATATGCGGCAATTTCTGTCTATTATTTATTCGACTGTCAGATTATTGTATTCAGTTTATAAATTACCACTAGGAATCAAATGGTTAAACACGATATCAATGACATCGAACATTGTGCGAATATTAAGCACCAAATTGAAGACAAAAAAGAAAACAAAAAGAAAGAAGAAGAAGACAAATATACGGAAGGTAATCTGAGGCTTTGGTAATGAAAACAGAGAGGAGGTTTATAGATGCATGGAGGGTGTGACGATGGTGGGGAGAAAGGCCCCCGGTGACGTTACTGTCTTTGATGGTGATGGGGGGCGGGGGAAGAAGCGAACCTCAGAGGGTATGGGGGAAGGAGGGAGATGGGGGGTTGCAGATCAGAACGGCCACACTCCAAAACGGCCACACTCTGAAACGATCACAGCCCAAACTGCCACAATCCTAAGCAGTCTGAATGTTGCTGGGTTACGTTAGCTAATATTAGGCTCGGCTTGTTTAGGTCAAGTTTATTTGAATTTAAGATAGATCTGGTTAATTCAGCTTAGGTTTAAACTAATTATAATAAAACTAATTAGGTTAGAAGAATACGGCCGTTGTGGTTGTGGTGGCCCTTTCAGAGTGCGGCCGTTTTAGCTTGAAGCCGCCTGGAGGGAAGGCTAGCGAAGGGGTAACCATGTCGGCCGCTTTTATAGGCCACTCTTCTGGGGCCTCATGCGTCCCATAATTCTCTAAATGGATACTTAATTAGATATCCCGTAAAAGATTAATTGATTAAAATATTAGGCTGAAGAGAAAGGGTAGTGGTGAGGGCTGAGAGAGAGAGGGGTTACGTTAGAAACTTGTAGGAGTAAAGATCTCCAGATATTTTTTCCTTCACGGAGGTTTTATAGATGTCAAGCTAATTTAGTGGTTCGGTAAAAGAGACTGTCTGGATTAAGATATATTGGTTGAGCGAGGGAGAAGGGAGGGGTGACGGTGGAACTGGAAGGTAGAGTTGGTTTTGGTTCAAACACAAGGAAAAGTCTTTAAAACAAATGGCACACATAAGGAGTGTTCTTCCGTTTGTCTGTTCAAATTACAACACTTGAACTATTGAAACATTTACTATGTATATCACTTTCGCTACAATCGAGCGTTCAATGTTTAAAGGGCATGGGCTTCAATCTCGCAAAACTAGTGTGATGTAATTTATCCGCCCCTTGTAAGATAACGACAACACCACACACTCCAACTTCCCGATAACCGTACGGAAATCTGTGTTGGGAGGACATTGCCGAGGGGGGCGCTAAATGTCCTTCATTAAAACCAGTGTGGCAAAACTGATGAATCAACTTGTCCAATTTGGCGCCGTTGTAATGTCTGGGATACTTGATAAAACCTCTCATGATGAAAGGAGGGTGAAAGGAGAAAGCTCTCCAAGGATAAATAGATACTCTATATATCTCAACTTTTCGTTACTTAGCAAAACTAATAAACTTAATATAGCCCGAAAGGGGTTGAAATAGGGGAGCTATCCTCCCGCCAAAGGCGGCTTTCTAGGGCCTTTCCTAGCTGATGCTGAGAGGATTGGGTTCTAGTCATGTGGTGATGGGCTGGTCTATCAGAGTGAGAACTGAGCGATCTCTGCCATACCCATAGCTTACTCTGACTGTTTCTTTTACTTATATGTTTTCTAGATCTCAAGTGACGGCGTCTTTTCCGTGGATTGACCTCCCAATCTACCAAGATTGGAAGCCAAAGCGTCACATTTTTCCTTTGCCCCTCAACTTTCTCTTCATAATTGCTGAGGGGCACAGGGTCCTGGATGGGACTTTGGTTTCCCGGGCGTTTCCGCACCCTCCTCAGCTCCCCGCCATGGAGTGGCTTCGGTCACCCAGGCTTTATTGTGGTCGGCAGGGAGGGTTCTGTGGGGGCGCTCAGTTATGGCCTTGGCCTTGGGGCTGTTCGGCCAGGCAGCTTGGGGAACAACAACTTAATATAGCCTAACAAATGTTAATGTAAGGTGCTACATTAGGTTATGGGAGGTCGGGTTAGGTTAGTTGTTAGGCTAGGATAAGTTACCGTGATCGTCCTGGTTAAAGAAAGGTAACTGGGATGGAGTTAGGTTAGTTGTTAGGATAAGTTATCGTGATCGTCCTGGTTAAAGAAAGGTAACTGGGATGGAGTTAGGTTAGTTGTTAGGATAAGTTATCGTGATCGTCCTGGTTAAAGAAAGGTAACTGGGATGGAGTTAGGTTAGTTGTTAAGATAAGTTATCGTGATCGTCCTGGTTAAAGAAAGGTAACCTGGGATGGAGTTAGTTAGTTGTTAGGATAAGTTATCGTGATCGTCCTGGTAAAAGAAAGGTAAACTGGGATGGAGTTAGGTTAGTTGTTAGGATAATTATCGTGATCGTCCTGGTTAAAGAAAGGTAACTGGGATGGAGTTAGGTTAGTTGTTAGGATAAGTTATCGTGATCGTCCTGGTTAAAGAAAGGTAACTGGGATGGAGTTAGGTTAGTTGTTAGGATAAGTTATCGTGATCGTCCTGGTTAAAGAAAGGTAACTGGGATGGAGTTAGGTTAGTTGTTAAGATAAGTTATCGTGATCGTCCTGGTTAAAGACAGACACACTGCGGTGGAGTTAGGTTGGTTGTTAGACTAGGATAAGTAACCGTGATCGTCCCGAGCTACATTTAGACAATCTTATGAAGCTTAGGAAGGATATATGGAAGCTAAATGGATTATATGGGAGATAGTCTATAGTCTATTAATGGGTAGACATCCTTCCCATGCTGATTGAAATCGTCTACTCGTATCCAGAATATGAAGTAAGGACGTCACCGGTACTGTACGGGGTAAAAAAAAAAAAAAAAACACACACAGAACAACAACAAAAAACACGTCGCCGGGGCAGAACGAGTTAAAGAAAAGTTAATGAATCTGTCTATACCCGGGGAATATGGCTGGAGGTAGACCAAACAAAGTGCTCCTCCACCCGTGCCACATCTTCAATTATGGGGGCGGAAAGTTTGGGCTCATTGTGTACGAGTCAGGACATAACACACTGCACGGGGGAGGGTTCAACCAGGATAATATACATGCTCTAACAAACAAACAAACAAACAAACAAACAAACAAACAAACAATCAAACAATCAATCAATCAATCAATCAATCAATCTCTTTCTCTCTTTATTTATATATATAATATATATATAATAATATATATACAGTATATATATATATATATTATATATATATATATATATATATTATATATATATATATATATATATATATATATAATAGTGAGAGAGAGAGAGAGAGAGAGAGAGAGAGAGAGAGAGAGAGAGAGAGAGAGAGAGAAGAGAGAGAGAGAGAGAGAGGAGACAGAGAGAGAGAGAGAGAGAGAGAGAGAGAGAGAGAGAGAGAAAAAATAGCGTGAAAGCGAGAGAGAGAAAAAAGGGGGAAAGAATGGGGAGAAGAGAGCGAGAGAGAGAGAGATGGGAAAAAAAAGAGGAAGTAAACTTAGAAGAATTTTGAGTGTGTGTGTTATGTGTAGAGGAATAAATAGTAGTACCCCTCTCCTTGTGACAGGCCCTGGACAGCCAACCAGGGGCTACTACAACACAAGTGCCAATTAGTTCACGATTTAAGCCTTTACCACCACCACCCTTTCTCCAATACCCATACTACCCCGATCCTCTATATACCCCCTCTTTACTATTATCACCTCTCTATATATATCTATCTTTTTCTCCCCACCACCCCTTTTTTTTCCTCTGACCCTCAATCTCACTCACTCTCACTCACACATACACACACACACACACACAGATGGAATAAATATGCTAGGGTAGACCTACACTTCGCTTACCATCATTCAAGTATATGAGATTTGTCATTATTATTTGAGCTTCAAACGTTATCATTAGGTTGTGAATAATCTCAAGAAATGAACTTCAGCCCTTTGCAAACTACCTATGGTGAATATAGCCGAGTGATGGCAGTTAGAAAATAATAAATATGTATAGGAGTGAATTAATGTATTATAATCAATTGTGGTATCAATTAATTTCTGGGAGATGCATTTAAATCTTGCCGTCTTTTACAATTTAAAATATGTTCAGAAGTTTCCGTTTAATTATAGCACAGCAATAATAGGAAGGATCTATGGGAACTATAAGGACTGTCTCTATATACCCCCTGACTTCCAAAAACCCTCCCTAAACTGAATACAATCGTCAAATAATAGCCAGGGAAGGAGAGATGCGTATTGTATCTTCTAAGGATTAAAAGGATTGAACAACTCTGTCCAGATCTGCGAGGACTGGTGAATGGTTTGAGAGAAGACAAAATGCCATTAACATTACGGAGATACAAGGTAAAGTACAGCAACCAAACAATTCCCAAAACAGATTATTCACATTTGTAACAATCTGAAAACGACAAACTTAAACATTATTTGAGTCTTCTGATTAGCATTGGCATGATGTTTATAAGTGGTGTATAAAAATAGAGAAGTCCAACAAATATTAAGGCATATTCAAAGCCACTGATGTATAGCATTTACTTTGGGTTTGAAGAGATTTATCCAAGAATTGCATGACAAGTACAACCACAGTTGGAACCAAAAGGCAATCCCCCCCCCCCCCCAAGCCCACCCGCCCAACCTCTCTCTCTCTCTCTCACACACACACACACACACGAACAGAGCCATCAACCCCCCCCCCCCTCACCAGTTAAGTCTCACGTAGGGGGAGGCAGGAGATTTGGTTTACACATCATTAACCATTACGTTTTTTCTCTCTATGGCGGGAATAAATCCGTAGTAATCACTCAGCGTTTCTGTTCCCATGATTCCTGATTTAAGCTGCGGTACGGTAGAGTGGAGGCTGTAATTTAATGTTCAGTGTATTCTTTGCTCACCACAAATTGATAATACTGTATAATCCCGCTACGCAGAATAGTTTACAAAACACATGTTCACAACACATTGTACTTGTACAATGCCACTATTCAATACATTATAATCGTAAGAAAGTATTATTGTAGTATGCTAGATGATACTGTATTCTGAGCAAGCTAATATACTGAATAATATGTTACAAGGTTTAATAGGGTTGGAATAATACAGTGCTCAATTGATAGGACAGGCAAGTATTGTATGTGTCTTTTTATCTTATAACATTACGTATCTATTTAACTTAATTTTCATAACCTAACTCTTGAAAATATAGATATTCAATAACATCACTGATAAGCAAATGTAGACTTACACAAATAGTAAAGGGGTAATATTGTGGCAGATAGTCTACCAGGAGTACAGGGTTATTGAGATGTTAACTATTCTCTCTCTCTCTCTCTCTCTCTCTCTCTCTCTCTCTCTCTCTCTCTCTCTCTCTCTCTCTCTCTCTCTCTCTCTCTCTCTCTCTCTCTCTCTCTCTCTCTCTCTCTCTCTCTCTCTCTCTCTCTCTCTCTCTCTCGTCTCTCTCTCTCTCTCTCTCTCCTCTCTCTCTCTCTCTCTCTCTCTCCTCTCTCTCTCGCTCTCTACCTCTCCTCTCTCTCTCTCTCTCTCTCTCTCTCTCACTCCTCTCTCTCTCTCTCTCTCTATCTCCTCATCTCTCTCTCTCTCTCTCTCTCTCTCTCTCTCTCCTCTCTCTCTCTCTCTCTCTCTCTCACCTCTCTCTCCTCTCTCTTCTCTCTCTCTCTCTCTCTCTCTCTCTCCTCTCCTCTCTCTCTCTCTCTCTCTCTCTCTCTCTCTCTCTCTCTCTCTCTCTCTCTCTTCCCTCCTCTGCTTCCCTCCTCAACGGTCATTAACTTGATATAAGGTTATCTGAGCCCGGTACTCATCAGAGGTAGAGTAGTAGACGTAGTAGTAGTAGTAGTGAGGTGTGTTAGATACAACTTCCCCCACTCGTTACCACAAACTTGCTACAACTAACTAACGATGTGCTCACCTTTCTGTCGGCTCCCGTACTGTGGGTGTCATTTGTCGTGGCCTACCTCCAGCATTATCACTTTGGTTATCTTCCATTCTTAACCCCTTCTGTGCAGGTGGTGTCTTTTAACTTTATTCTGGCTACTATTAAACGATGTTATTCATTTTAAAATAGCTTCCAGCAATAAACAGGCTTCGAACTATCTCACTTAACCCTTTTTACTACCATATATTCTTCCTAAGTTGCATGCAATCGTCTAAATGTAACTGCAATCAAATAAGAAAAACGTCGCCGGGACGGAAGGGGTTAATATATAATAATACAATGTGTGCTAAAGATCCCCTGGAATAGCTAATGATATATATATATACTGTATATCTATGCCACGAACTGATATATATATATATACTGTATATCTATGCCACGAACTGATATATATATATATACTGTATATCTATGCCACGAACTGATATATATATATATACTGTATATCTATGCCACGAACTGATATATATATATATACTGTATATCTATGCCACGAACTGATATATATATATACTGTATATCTATGCCACGAACTGATATATATATATATACTGTATATCTATGCCACGAACTGATATATATATATACTGTATATCTATGCCACGAACTGATATATATATATATACTGTATATCTATGCCACGAACTGATATATATATATACTGTATATCTATGCCACGAACTGATATATATATATACTGTATATCTATGCCACGAACTGATATATATATACTGTATATCTATGCCACGAACTGATATATATATATACTGTATATCTATGCCACGAACTGATATATATATATATACTGTATATCTATGCCACGAACTGATATATATATATACTGTATATCTATGCCACGAACTGATATATATATATACTGTATATCTATGCCACGAACTGATATATATATATATACTGTATATCTATGCCACGAACTGATATATATATATACTGTATATCTATGCCACGAACTGATATATATATACTGTATATCTATGCCACGAACTGATATATATATATATACTGTATATCTATGCCACGAACTGATATATATATATACTGTATATCTATGCCACGAACTGATATATATATATACTGTATATCTATGCCACGAACTGATATATATATATACTGTATATCTATGCCACGAACTGATATATATATATATACTGTATATCTATGCCACGAACTGATATATATATATACTGTATATCTATGCCACGAACTGATATATATATATACTGTATATCTATGCCACGAACTGATATATATATATACTGTATATCTATGCCACGAACTGATATATATATATATACTGTATATCTATGCCACGAACTGATATATATATATACTGTATATCTATGCCACGAACTGATATATATATATATACTGTATATCTATGCCACGAACTGATATATATATATACTGTATATCTATGCCACGAACTGATATATATATATACTGTATATCTATGCCACGAACTGATATATATATACTGTATATCTATGCCACGAACTGATATATATATATACTGTATATCTATGCCACGAACTGATATATATATATACTGTATATCTATGCCACGAACTGATATATATATATACTGTATATCTATGCCACGAACTGATATATATATATACTGTATATCTATCTATGCCACGAACTGATATATATATACTGTATATCTATGCCACGAACTGATATATATATATACTGTATATCTATGCCACGAACTGATATATATAGATATACTGTATATCTATGCCACGAACTGATATATATATATACTGTATATCTATGCCACGAACTGATATATATATATATACTGTATATCTATGCCACGAACTGATATATATATATACTGTATATCTATGCCACGAACTGATATATATATACTGTATATCTATGCCACGAACTGATATATTATATATACTGTATATCTATGCCACGAACTGATATATATATACTGTATATCTATGCCACGAACTGATATATATATATACTGTATATCTATGCCACGAACTGATATATATATATATACTGTATATCTATGCCACGAACTGATATATATATATATACTGTATATCTATGCCACGAACTGATATATATATATACTGTATATCTATGCCACGAACTGATATATATATATACTGTATATCTATGCCACGAACTGATATATATATATACTGTATATCTATGCCACGAACTGATATATATATATACTGTATATCTATGCCACGAACTGATATATATATACTGTATATCTATGCCACGAACTGATATATATATATACTGTATATCTATGCCACGAACTGATATATATATATATACTGTATATCTATGCCACGAACTGATATATATATATACTGTATAGCTATGCCACGAACTGATATATATATACTGTATATCTATGCCACGAACTGATATATATATATACTGTATATCTATGCCACGAACGAAAGAATATATATATATACTGTATATCTGCCACGAACTGATATATATATACTGTATATCTATGCCACGAACTGATATATATATATACTGTATATCTAGCCACGAACTGATATATATATATACTGTATATCTATGCCACGAACTGATATATATATATACTGTATATCTATGCCACGAACTGATATATATATATACTGTATATCTATGCCACGAACTGATATATATATATATACTGTATATCTATGCCACGAACTGATATATATATATACTGTATATCTATGCCACGAACTGATATATATATATACTGTATATCTATGCCACGAACTGATATATATATATACTGTATATCTATGCCACGAACTGATATATATATATACTGTATATCTATGCCACGAACTGATATATATATATATACGGTATATCTATGCCACGAACTTACCATAATCTATACTCGGTTTCTTTTCAGCTGACGATAAACTGAATCCTTTAGCAGCTAATTGATCGATACTTAATAGAAAAATATGAAACTACTATATCTCTGCATCATATTAACCCTTTCACGCTTTTATGACGCAGAGGTTGCCAGATAACCAATAAGAAATAGAGTTCTCTCACTCTTATAATTACTTCTCCAACATTAGTTTTCTGCCCACAGCTAACTCAAAGACAACTGTTTAAGGGGAGATTCCACTTCAGGGATTTTCCTGGCGAGCGATAGCAAGCCTGTAATTTTCTACCGAAAAATGTACAAATTTATCTTGAAAGGGGGTCTAGGCCCTCTAGGGGGTGTAATTTTAAGCTTGATGAAATCGTAGGGAACAAACTAAATACCTGCCCTTAAGACCAAGTGTATATAATTAGCACCATATTTCACCACAAAATCTTCACAATAACCGAGAAATATTGATGGAAAGTTTACAATTTACCGTCAGTTGAAAAGAAACAGACTATACTATTATACTGTACAAGATCGTCATGTAATAGAAACATTACTTCACATTCCGTACATTGCTCTATGGGGAGATGGTTCGTTTTCTGGACCCCCTTCTCCCTCATGCTTAGCCCCATAATTTCTGAGATTGTAAGACGTTCGGCCCATTAGTTTGCCGATTTTAAGACCTTTAACCCCTTTGTCAATATTCGTGCCATTTAGGTGTCGAGTTATTCCTGGCGAGAAATAACGAGCCTGACATTTAGAAGATAAATGTGTACATTTTTTCTACCGAAAAATTTAAAAATGTATCATCTTGGTGATGTTTTTTTCTTTAAGTTTGATGGAAATTTAAGGAGGGAACTATAGAAAATAATAATAAATACAAATAAATACGCCCATCAGGTCCCCCTTAAGCTAAAACCCTCGCAATTATCGGCAGAAATCACAATAGAGTACCCAGTATAATAGAATGAATATGTAAATCCAGAGAGAGAGAGAGAGAGAGAGAGAGAGAGAGAGAGAGAGAGCGAGAGAGAGAGAGAGAGAGAGAGAGAGAGAGAGAGAGAGAGAGAGAGAGAGCGAGAGAGAGAGAGAGAGAGAGAGAGAGAGGGAGGGGGGGGGGGGGGGCTATAATGTAATCCTTAGCGGAGAATTGATATTAGTACCAACAAAATCCCTTAACCCCCCAACCCACCCACCCAACCCTCACTCATCCTAGAAGAAAAAAAATGGTGAGCTTACTGAACCCTAAATATTTAATCCGTGAATGAATAATGCAGCCCCATAGTGAACGGAGGGTGTTGGTGGAGTGGACTGAATGAAGGGGCGTCTATGGAGGGACTTTATCATCATGGCTTATATGTTACAGTACGGGCTATCATTGGTAAACTGCAAATTTGTCTGACGATTGCTTTGATATGCTTATGGTGCTGTACTTGTTTAAATGGCGTAACCATGAACCATTACAGTACCGGCGACGTCTTTTGTGTTTTATTTCAGCTGCATTTAGATGATTTTATGAAGCTTAGGAAGGATATATGGTACCGGTAGCTAAAAGGATTAATTGAGATAGTCTTAACCTATTAACGGGTAGACATCTTTCCTAAGCTGAATACAATCGGCTAATAGTTGCCTGAA
This sequence comes from Paralithodes platypus, assembly GCA_032716605.1. Lineage (NCBI taxonomy): Eukaryota > Metazoa > Arthropoda > Malacostraca > Decapoda > Lithodidae > Paralithodes > Paralithodes platypus. Next base: position 8,568,166 of record CM064529.1, read on the forward strand.
CGTGTAAAAAAAAACAAAAAAACAAAAAAAAACACACTAAGACAACACACACCACAAGGACACACACACACATAACGGCAAGATCAAACACCCCCACAACACCCACACACGCACACACACATATACCGGCAATTCAAACACACTAACACCCCCACACCCACTCACAAACACCCCCACAAACCTTGCAGGTAGAACAATGTGTCCGCGGCCTCAGACCACCAGAAGGAGGTGCTAAAAATAGGACCGTGTTTGACTGAAGATTTTGTGTCGCACTAAGACAATAATAATGGTCACGTCCTTGTGTGTGTGTGTGTATCCGTGTGTGTGTGTGTGTGTGTGTGTGTGTGTGTGTGTGTGTGTGTGTTTCAGTACCTGTTCTGTGCATTTTGTATTACAAGGTTACAGACTATCTCAATCCTTATAGCTAGCATGTATCCTTCCTAAGCTTCATAACGTCGTCCAAATGTAGCTGAAATTATATGAAACAGACGTCACCGGTACTGAAAGAGCTAGCTCGTAACATAATTGAGTTAACCCTTTGACGATTGTAATGCTACCTTCTGGCTGCCATTGGAAGAGTGTATACAATTGGAAGAGTGTATACAATTGGAAGAGTGTATACAATTGGAAGAGTGTATACAATTTAGGAAAGATCTGTGGGAATTATATATAATTACATACATACATTTCAACAACTGGTGCACTTCTAAAGTTTGGTCACAAAGAGTCCGTGAACAAATCAGCGTGATGTGAATACAACATAGAACAACTAAGCCCACGTAGGTACTAAAATCGTTAAATATAATCACGACACAATTGGACAACTAAACCCACATACTAAAATAGTCATATATAATCACGAAACAATTGGACAACTAAACCCACACACTAAAATAGTCATATATAATCACGAAACAATTGGACAACTAAACCCACACACTAAATAATCACGAAACAATTGGATAAGTAAACCCACATACTAAAATAGTCATATATAATCACGAACAATTGAACAACTAAACCCACATATTAAAATCATCAAATATAATCACGAAACAATAGGACAACTAAACCCACACACTAAAACCGTTGAATATAATCTCGAAACTATTATTGGGTACTGTGCGCGTGTTCCCAAGCGCGCCCCCCCCCCCCCCCCCCCTCCCCCTCAGCAAACGCGGCCGGGGTTGGAGGCCGGACACGGAGCTAAATGGTATCAAGTAATCGCTAATTGCAGTATATATGTTTGCCTTCACAAGGTTCCCGGCGCTGGACAACACGTAGCTCTATAGACAGAAAGGGAGGTGAGATGGGGGGGTCTCAAGGAAGGGTGAGGGGAGGGGGAGGAAGGGTGGTGAGGGGTAGGGGAGGTGGTAGTTCCAAGGAGATGGGGGTAGGGGTGGGGGGACTACACTGGTAACAGGATGTTGTCTGACCCTCCCTGCTTGACACACTGACTTTTGCTTGACACATTGAAAAACTATTTCATTTTGCTACATGTTGACTAGTAGTGATGATGGTGACAGTTGTAGTGATGATGACAGTAATAGTGATGATGGTGATAGTTTTATTGATGATGGTATTACTAGTGATGATGGTAACCCATCGCAGAGTTGGTATGCCGTTTTGATTTGGGCAAAACGGCACGTCTACTTTATTTTTATTATTATTATTATTATTATTTTTATTTTTATTTATTTTGTATTCGGGTGATTTCCTACTAGGCTCGCTTTGCCCGACATATCAGTATAATACACCCTTTTTTTATATATATATAAATTTCTTATCACTTGATGTGACATTTCTGTCACAGTTCCCTTTACTGTGAAGTGTGGCAGTTAACCCCTTCTGTACCGGCGACGTCTTTTTAAAGTTTATGCTAGGTACATTTAGACGATTTAATGAAGCTTAGGAAGGATATATGGTACCGGTAGCTAAAAGAATGAATTTGGGTTGTCTGAAGCCTTTTACTTGGTAGACATCCTTCCTGAGCTGAATAAAATGGTCTAATAGTTTCCAGAGTATAATGAAAAAGGATGGCACCAGTACGGAAAGGGTTATGGATCAGGGTTTAATATTTGGACAAACTTAACAGTGAAAATACATACACTATAGTACTGTATTAGGTTGATCCCAAAATAGTTAACACCAAATGAGTAGGGTGCCAGATGACCAGAGCAACTATGTTCATTCAGGGTGTTTGGAAGACAGTGAGAGTTATTGTTGGGTGTGCAAGTTTTTTTTGACCATGTAAAATGTAATGAGCAATGTAATATAAAATATGTAACCAATGTAGCCTGTAGACCAAAGTAAGCGACAACTATTGGCCGTAGTACGAAACAACGTGGATTGGGCGTCTGGGTGTCAAACGAACGCCGAGTCCATTAGTTTTATTCTTTATTATTGCAAAAGTAAAATTATGGTTTCTAGTTCAATTTATGTCTTTAGACGTGATACAGTAGCCAATACAAAGCTATTTCATGTTAATTGTCTTGTATTCCTTCTCATATTCATTCAAGTTTTGCTCCGGTTTGACACCCATGTTGAACAAAGACTAAGGGACAGAAGGAGGATTTGTGAAATATAACTGATATCATCCAGTTATGAAAGCTAAGTTTATTTCTCCTAATTTCGTTGATCGATGCGTAGGGCTTTCGACGATGAGGTTTATGGGATGAGGTTTAGGGAGCGAGATAAAAAAAAGTTACACATTTATAAACGGATCTCTAAACAAGAACAAATCAGAAGACGATGAGGGACAAGGGATGGTAATTTTCTTCATCTCTCTCAAATTACGTGAATTTATAAAGGTTACGTTGCTTCTATTCGGGCGAATCGCAATTATATCACGATATAAATACAAACTTTTCCGTATGACTTTTTGTCTACCATCGATCTTTGTGAAAATTGCTACCCGTGTACTGAGACACACATGAAAAATAGAGCACGATTTAAATATCATCCCTCAGCTTCTCAACATATCGTCAACCTCCCTCTCATCACAATACCCAACTTTACTGGTGAATAGTCGATCGTCACACTGCACACTTTCTAAAACTTTTAACCAAAATTTCAACTCTCGACAGAAAAGGAGAACAAACTTCAAGATGACAAAATGAGTGATACCATAACGAGCACCTCCATTACAATACTGCCAGCTAGTTTCTCGTCCAGCATATTCCTTTATTCATCTACACAATGTTGACTTATCGTCTTGTTGGAAAAGGCCATCAGCTGACATTAACGTTCGAGCATTACGGTAATATTATTTCTGGTGGTTATATTTCTCGATGCATTTCGGCGACATTTACGTGATCAGGCCTTAAAGTTCATATCGGGAGACCTGTGTGTTTTGTGTCGAAGGTGAGATGCCGATGTGCTGGTTGGAAAAGGTTGTAATAAAGCAGTGGTAGTGTATTGGTGTAAAGTGGTAGTGTGCTTGTATATAATTATGTAGTGATGTTCTGGTTTGAAAGCAGTGAAAGGTTGGTATTAAGTGGTGATGTGATGGAATAAAGCAGTGATCGATTGGTATAACATTTTGTTTGTGTTTTCCTATATTCCAACTGCTCCCTCTCGGTCATAGGCCGAGAGCCTGTACATTCAACCGTTATGCATTGAATGGTGAAACCGTGAGGTCTCGTTCCAATCTAAGGGGTGAGACATGTGAAGCACTTTTATCTGCAACCATCCCCTGCCATCTTGCCTTCGCAGGATGCATGGGGCTTAAGTTGCCCACTCACGGCTCGAAGCAGCCCCATCTCTAAAGCTACCTCGCTCCAGTGCTTCACTGTCTCTTCTCCTAGACTCGGACCCTCACTCTCAGAACACCACCTATTAAGCAATGAATTCACTAGGCATTGCCCCCCTATAGCATATTTTGAATATGGGAACATTCATACAGTGCTATTTAATCAGGGAACAATGAGGGTACTTATTTGTCGTTTCGGTGGGCTTCGTGGTAATGCACTGATACTATAGTCTATTCGCTGTAAATAGGCGATAAATCATGACCTCTAACCTCTGTAACTCAAAAACTACTAGAGTAATCGAGCTAATATTTCTACCATTTGGGAAGAGTCAGTCAAGGAATATATGTGGAATATATGCTCTAGCCCTTTTTGAGTTACAGAGGATAGAGGTAATGATGTATCGCCTATTTACAGCGAATAGATTATAGGTACAGCACAAATGCCATCCCAATAATATCTTCCCATTGACATGTCGGGATTCGAACCCAGATCCATTGGATTACCAGTCCAGAGGCAAGACCACTCCACCACACCTCCCAACATGGTGGTGTGTTGGTAATAAATGGCAGTGCATTAATGATAAAAGGGTAATATAAAGTAGTGTTTGGTTGGTAATAACCCCTTTCGGTATCGGTGACATCTTTCAAAATTTATTCTTGCTTTATTTAGACGATTGTGTACAATTTAAAAAGGATCTGAGGTAGTAAAACAGGTTAAGAGAGATAGTTCGAAGCCTGGTAATTGCTGGAGGCCCTATTTAAACTGAAAATAAGGGCACCTGGACTGAAAGGGTTAAGCAATGAGGTGTGTTGATGTTATGTGGTAAAGTTGTGTGGTGTGGATATATGATGTGGTGTGGTAATGGTAGGTGGAAATGTGGTGTGGCTATGCTATGTGGTAATGTTTTGTTTATGTGGTGCAGTAATCGTGTAATGTGTTTGGCTTTTGTGATGTGGTGTAGTGAGACGTAGATATGGTGATGATTCTCTCTCTCTCTCTCTCTCTCTCTCTCTCTAATATATATATATATATATATATATATATATATATATATATATATATATATATATATATATACTGTATATACACAGTATATCAAAATACGCTAGGGGCTGACATTCGACATCCATATCTTTATAATCTCCAAGAAAACCGTGATTCACCACCATAAGTCAATTATCCACTTCCGCCCCTCATTCCCGATCCCCATACCATCACCCCCAACAGAGCAAAAAAAAAATTATGGTAACTGCCCCCCCCCCCCCCCTCCACTGTGTATAGGATAAGCTTGGAAAGGCCATATGAATTTGGAAGTGAGCACGGATAGAGGTCCTTTGGAACCCGGATGAGATTACCGGAATGGGTCCATATGGCGCCCAGGTCCAAGGTAGAACCCGGGACGAGTACAGGCGTCTGGGGGGAGAGTCACTACAAGTAGTTTACAGTAGATGCCATGTTCGATTTAGTGTGTTGGGAAATATCGTGTATATATATATATTTTGTTTTGTCTTTTTAATTCTATGCGGATGAGGGAGACAAAAGGCAGAACTGTTTGTGACAAGTGCCTCCCCCAGAGTTGAAAAAGGGACAAAGTGACAGGCCCAAAACCAAGGAATGTTGGAGCCAAATTGCCACAATGCTACCATCGTCATTATGAAGAGGTAGTGGTGGAGAGTGAACGGAGTAGGGGGAGGGGGGTCGTAGGGGGAGTAAATGGACGAACGCACGAGGCTATGTCACACACGCTTAGGATTTGTTCAGTCAGTTATTTTTGGGATTTGGTCTTGCAAAACAAATTATGACATCGCATATTAAGGGGGGGGGGGGGGGCTGGTTGGTTTTCTGCCCCCTCCCCTCCTTCTCCCTCATGTTTAGCCCCATTAGTTTTCAGAATTTAAGACATTCGGCCCATTATTTTGGCGATTATAAGACTTCGCCCCATGTCTTTGTCAATATTTAGACCTCGTGCCATTTAGGTGTCATTCTCTCTTGGCGAGCGATAGCAATCCCTTAAATTTATGAGAAACCGGCCTTCGCTAGTGACAATTTTCTACCGAAAAATGTATATATATATATATATATATATATATATATATATATATATATATATATATATATATAGAGAGAGAGAGAGAGAGAGAGAGAGAATGAAGTGAATGAACCCACCCTATAATTCTTCCACCTCACTACACTAAGCCTATACAATTGCACACAAGATTTGAGCCTCGGTAAAAGTAGGGAAACAATAGGACCATTACGATGGCCGACTCATGTTATAGATACAAAAAATCCCAATGTACAGGACGCTAGGTGGGCAGCTTTTATGTATCATGTAACGAGAGAGAGAGAGAGTACAAAGGAGTACAAAGGAAATCAAGCAACAACAGCGCTAGTGACCCTTCTAGGTTGCTTGTCCTCCAAAACACTGAGGATCAAGTGTCCAAACAGTGGTTTAGAGTGGGTAAGGGAACATTGGAAAGGGAATTACTGCCCTGGAACTAATGTCCGTGGCAGGATTAGGAAGTTAGTAGGGGACAGATGGGTTAGTAACTGAGGGGGGGATAAAATAAAGTTATTCATTTACAAACGCAGTTCAGTCGCGGGTTTGATGCGAGATATTTGTCTAGGCGGAGTTTAAATGAATCAACGGTGATGCAGTCTATAACGTTTCGGGGAAGCCCATTCCACAAGTTGACAACTCGATTGAAGAAGAAATTCTTAGATTCGTGTGAGTTAAAAGATTTACCAATAATTTTGCAACCGTTTCCCCGCGTGTAATTAGATTGGTCGATAGTGAAGTACTTACTACAGTCCATATTGTCGATGCCTTTGATGATTTTGAACACTGGAATTAAGTCACCTCTTAATCTGCGCTGGGTTAAAGGAAATAGATTTAATTCTCTAAGACGCTCTTCGTATGGTTTGTTCTTTAGGCTAGGTATCATTTTGGTAACTCTACGTTGAACTCGTTCTAGCTTGTTTATATCTTTTTGGTAATAAGGGCACCAGGATTAAACGCAGTATTCCAGTAGAGGGCGGACTAAGGAATTGAAAAGGGTTAGGATAACTTCTTTGGATTTATGCTCAAATGACCTGCCTATAAAGCCAATTATTTTGTTTGCCTTCTTAACAACTTCTGAACATTGTTGACTCGGTTTTAGGTTACTCGATATTGTTACTCCCAGATCGGTTTCTCTGTTTACATTCTTAAGCTGAGTGCCATTCATCGAATAGTTTGCTTTCTCATTTAGGTATCCGATATGTAGTACTTTACATTTATCCGCATTGAAACTCATTTGCCAAATTTGGGCCCAACATGACAATTTATCTAGATTGTGTTGCATATCGTCAACTTGTTCTTTTGAGAGTATGCTATTTGCAATTTTTGTATCGTCAGCAAATTTTGAGATTGTACAGGTGAGACCCTCATATATGTCGTTGATGTAAATTAGAAAGAGAATTGGACCTAGTACCGATCCCTGGGGTACCCCGCTACTTACATTGGTCCATTTAGATGCCTTACCGTTTATGACTACTCTTTGCTTTCTGTCGCTGAGCCAATTTTCTATCCATTTCAACACACCGTCTTGTATTCCATGCGCTTTTAGTTTTAGCAGTAAACGTTTGTGGGGAACTTTGTCAAAGGCCTTTTGAAAATCAAGGTATATAATATCTACAGCTTTACTCTCATCGTAGAGGTTGAGGATATCGTGGAAGAAGTCTAAGAGGTTTGTTAAACAGGAACGTTTTTTACGAAAGCCGTGTTGAGTATCTTTAAGTATGTAATTTTCCTCTAAGTGATTTACGAGTCTGTCTCGTATGACCGTTTCTAGCATTTTACATACAACTGAGGTTAAGCTAATTGGACGATAGTTACTGGGTAGGGATTTGCTGCCTTTTTGAATATCGGTGTTACGTTGGCTAGCTTCCACTGATCAGGCATAGTTTCAGACTGCAAGGATTTATTGAATAGTAATGTCAGTGGTTTGGAGAGCTCATCCTTAGCTTCCTTTAGAACTCTAGGCGAGATTGTATCAGGTCCAGGCGTTATATTTACCTTGAGTTTATCTAAACAATTCAATACTTCTCTCTCTGTAACGGTGATATTGCTTAGAACATCTGAATTATCAATCTGAATCGGCGATGGTGTAGGGATATCACCGAGGTCTTCTGTTGTAAAAACTGATGCAAAGAAGGTATTGAGGGCATTACTCATTTGTACTTCGTCTTTGGTGTTTTTTTTTTGTTTTTTTTTTTTTTTCTATATTCCAACTACTCCCTCTCGGGCATAGGCTGAGAGCCTGTACATTCCACAGCTCAACACGGTGAAGCCCGTGAGGTCTTGTTCCAGCCTGGGGAGTGAGACATGCGAAGCATCCATCATGGCTCGAAGCAGCTCCATCTCTGAAGCGGCCGGTTGCTTCGCTCAAGTGCTTCACCGTCTCACCCTCCAGACTCAGACCCTCACTCTCAGAACGCCACCTATTGAGCAGTGAACTCACTAGGCATTGTCCCCCTGTAACATATTTTGAATATGGGAATATTCATACAGTGTTATTTAATCAGGGAACAATGAGGGTATTTTTTTGGCATTTCGGTGGGCTTTGTGGTAATGCACTGATACTAGGTACAGCACAAATTCAATCCCAATAATATCTTCCCATTGACATAGCAGGGGGACATAGCAGGGGGACAGGGGGACAAGCAGGGGGAGCATTCTCCATTTTCATCGACTAACGGTCCAACAGTTGAAGTAACTACTTTTTTCTTTCTGATAATTATAACTATAGAATTCTTTCGGGTTTGTTTTACTTTGATTCGCAATATGTAACTCTAAGGTCTTTTTACTTTGCTTAATTAACTTTTTGGCTTTGCGTCGTAGCTCTACAAATTTCACCCGTTCTTCGTCATTTTGTGAGGATTTTAATCTATCATTAGGAAGTTTTTAGCAAGCAGGCAGTTTGAAATATCTATATTCCACCATTTGGGCTTATTATTATGGCCTGGACGCCGTATTTTCGATGGTATGCAGTCTTGCACTGCTTTTAGGTAAATGGTTTCGAATAACTTCCAAGATGTATTTATGTCGTTATTGTTAATTAAAAAGCTCCAGTCAGTTTCTTTAAACATAGCTCTAAGTTTATGGAAGTTTGCTTTCTTGAAATTAGGGACTTTTTCGATGCTACTATTTGGTTCGTTACTAGTAAACTTTAAAGTGAAAGTTATCGTACGATGGTCGCTGTTACTGAATTCATCACCAACATTCAAATTATCTATTAATTCTTCTGTTGTTGCAAGTACAATGTCAAGAACGTTATTACCACGGGTCGGCGTTCGAACAAATTGATAAAGCGAACTCTCTTGCAAGTTCGTATATAAGTCATGTCCGGAGTGTGAAGTAAGAGTATCGCCCCACTTGGTCACAGGTAAATAAAAGTCGCCAAAAATTACGGTATCTTGTGAGTTACTTACATCTGCAATTTGTTCGTAAATTTATCGGTCAGTTTGCACTGATTGAGCTGGAGGTCTGTATATTAACGCAAGTATTATTTTTTGTACCTTTATTATTCTTTATTAGCACAAAAGATGTGTCGACGTTCACAATTTGAGGTTTTGACAAGAGGGTAGGGTTAAGACTTTCTTTGATATAAAGTAAAACGCCACCTCCATTTCGAGAGAGAGAGAGAGAGAGAGAGAGAGAGAGAGAGAGAGATAAAAAGAGAGAACGAGAGGGAGAGAGAGAGAGAGAGAGAGAGAGAGAGAGAGAGAGAGAGAGAGAGAGAGAGAGAGAGAGAGAGAGAGAGAGAGAGAGAGAGAGAGAGAGAGAGAGAGAGAGAGAGAGAGAGAGAGAGAGAGAGAGAGAGAGAGAGAGAGAGAGAGAGCTATAGCTATTGAACTCTACGGGTGCATCACGACCTACCTCACCCCATATACGGTAGAGAACGGGAAACCATATTTTTCCCCGGAAGTCGTCTATAGAGAGAATTTTGCCAAAATCATTACAGTAATCCCGATTTTACTAGTCTTGTGTTGCAAGCCATTATGAAGTTGTATATACTCAGTCACATTAAATACATTAAATACATTAAATACATATCTGAGAAGAGAGTAACCTAATTTGAGCTTGGAGATTGTTGAGTTACTTGCTATACTTTAGGAAACTTAGTAATATATGTTCTGTAGATGGCTTGATTAACCCTTACAGTACCGGAGACGTTTTTTTGTTGTGTGATTTCAGCTGCATTTAGACGAGTCTATGAAGATTAGGAAAACTATATGGTATCTAAAAGGCTTAATTGAGATAGCCTGTAGCCTTTTCATGGGCATACGTCCTTCCTAAACTGAATAAAATGAAATATAATACAAATGATGTCACCGATACTGTATGTTTTTTTTTTTTTAATGAATGTGAACGAATATAATGCATATAGAGTAATAGTAATAATAATCTTCTGGGTTTTTTTTTTTTTTTTTTTTCTATGTGATTGAGGGAGGCAAAAGGCATAACTGCCTATAGCGAGTGCCTCCCCCATAGTTGAAAGAGTGACAGGGCCAAAATCAAGGGACGTTCGAGCCAAAATGCCTGGACACACGGAGTTTGAAGCAATTTAAGTCATAGGAAGAGGGAAAGACTGATTCTGGGAGAGAGTTCCAGAGCTCAGCTGTTGAGTAGAAGAAAGTTTGAGAGTAACGTTTCACGTTGGTTACTTATATAGCGCTACGGGTATCTCCTCCTTCGAGGATTCACAAGCGCTTGGCTTTCTTTAGTCTACCAGAGACCATTACCCATACCCCTTGCTCATGGGGAGATGGTAACCGCCGGCTGTATCCCAGAAAAACTTTTCAATCTGAGCGGGGATTGAACGCGAGACCTTCAAGACGGGAATCAGGCACGCTATCAACTGAGCCAGCCGGACGGCTGTATTAAGGGGAGATATGTCGTGTTTTTCTGGGCCCTCTTTTTCCTCATGTTTAGCTCCTTTAAGTTTCAGATTTTATGACGTTCGGCTCATTAGTTAGGCGATTTTAAGACCTTTCACCCAATTTCTTTGTCAATATTTAAGACTTTCCGTGTCATTTAGGTGTCGAATTTTCCTGGCAAGCGACAGCGAGCCTGTAATCTAAGATGAACCTGGTTGGAACATTTTTCTAACGAAAAATGTACAAATTTATCTTGAAGGAGGGTCTTGGGTGTTCATTTTTTAACACTTTAGGGCGGAAAGTAAAATTATATATATATATATATACCGGTATATATATAAATGAGCAACAATATACGCCCATCCCCCCTGAAGAGTAGGTTGATATAATTAACAAGAGGAAGGTCAAATGGGGGTGAGGTTATACACAGTACTGGCCGTCTTATTACAAGAGGAAATGGGCCTGGGTTTGTTCATTAAGTGTTGCTCACAACCATTACCACCTAAGAGTGTGTGTGTCTGTCTGTCTGTCTGTATGTCTATATGCCTGTCTGTCTGTCTGTCTACCTGTCTATTTGTCTGTCTGTCTCACCTCATACATGCGTCCAGCAGATGCAAACATTCTTTCATTCTCATCCAAATGCTTTCTCCTTATATATCATAGTTTTTCACCAACCAAGTGTACTTCTAAACTCAATTAATGAAATCAAATAATACATATGGCACTCCAAGGACTCGAACCTAGGATACCCACACCGAAATTCCGCGTATTTATGCATTACGCTATCAAGACCTATTTATCTCTCTCTCTCTCTCTCTCTCTCTCTCTCTCTCTCTCTCTCTCTCTCTCTCTCTCTCTCTCTCTCTCTCTCTCTCTCTCTCTCTCTCTCTCTCTCTCTCTCTCTCTCTCTCTCTCTCTCTCTCTCTCTCTCTCTCTCTCTCTCTCTCTCTCTCTCTCTCGCTCTCTCTCTCTCTCTCTCTCTCTCTCTCTCTCTCTCTCTCTCTCTCTCTCTCTCTCTCTCTCTCTCTCTCTCTCTCTCTCTCATATCTTAAGTTTCAAACACTACTTGTAATAATTACTCGCACACATGTATATTTGTCCACATGAATTAGTATCCCCTCCGTGATATTATACATGTAAGTAAAAAACAGTATGAGTAACGTACAAGAACAATTTGTAATAAAATCGTTAATTTATCGTATGAATTAGCTACTGTATATTTAACTACACTCCTAATTAAATCACACTAATTTTCCTTCCATACATAAAACCATCAAGTTGATCCACATTGATTAGGCCAACTGTACGGTACTTATAATTAGGATTCCAATCAGTGGCAATCACTTACTTTGATATAAGAGCCCAGGGTGCTACTAATACACCACCATGACTCATATCAACTCCCAACTCTGCAGATGCTACGTTGACGCATTATGTACATCAATTAATAAGCATAATATGTACATGAGGATTGTAATGTGATCTCTCCCTAGCTAAGCTGCTAATTATTCGCTTGCGTTACCCTACAAGTGACTTTGCATATCCACTATGATGGGAACTCAGGCACCTCATGGTCACCAAAGGTCGCATGTGACTTCGTAGTTAAGGTAAAAAATAAGCATTGCACTGTACCCAGGCTAAAAACAACTCTAGATATTTAGCCTCACGGCTGCAAGTGAACAATACCTTCTGCTCCACGCCATCGGCTGCGCGAAGGTGCTTAGCTCATAATCGTCTAATGATAGCCAGAAAAAACTACTTAAAAAACGACTTAAGAAAGATATAATGGTGATGGAGGGTTGATGTGAGGTCGGTTGGTGATGAGTGGAGATAGTACAGATGGAGGGTGACAGCCACTGACGACACCCTGTCAACTATGGTTCACTGTTAGAGCTAGTGAGACCCCAGAACCCCACCTACCCACCCACCCTCCCAACCACCCACCTACCCACCCACCCAACTAGTACACCCACCCCCCTCCATTCTGACAGCACCCCCTCCTCCTGTGTTTATTATCGTCCAAACAAGCCTGAACCCACCCGTCCGTTATTAGTGTAGAGATGATGTGAGAGCCTTCAACAAACCACTAACACACGGGGGGAGCATTGGCTGCTAGGTCAACACATGTGGAGGGAGGGGTTTGACGGGAGTTTGTTTGACCCCTTCAGCTCGAGGACGGAGCTGGTTAATCGATTAGATTGTGGTTAGATGCTAAGGACGTTTGTAGAATATAGTGATATAAAATAATGTCGTGTACATTTTGGCATTTCTTTCATAATACTATATCTACGTGTTTCAGTACTTCCATTTGAATATCATAGTGAGGTTGGGTTTAGTGTGACACTCAGTGTATGTGCCTATATATCGACAAGGTATATGTACGAAGAGTGTTTTCTAAACCTTTAACCTTCTTGGTAGTACAGTGGTAGAGTACTGTCGTCCTGTTTGTGGGGCCCGAGTTCAATTCTCGGCAGTTGCAATCATTCATAATGTATTAACCTTGCACTTGGTGGTTAGATGTTAAGAACGTTTGTAGAATATAATGATACCGTATATATATATACTGTATATATTATATATATATATATATATATATATATATATATATATATATATAGAGAGAGAGAGAGAGAGAGAGAGAGAGAGAGCGAGCGAGAGAGAGAGAGATTGCCAACCGATATAAGAATACCCATTTACATACATAAGTAATATATATGTTTTTATTAAGTCAAAAATAATAACCATACAAACTTACGATACCACACACACACACACACACACACACACACACACACACACACACACACACACACACACACACACACACACACACACACACGTACGTACAACACACACACACACACACACACACACACACACACACACACACACACACACACACACACACACACACACACACACACACACACACACACACACACACACACACACACACACACACAATTATCGACACAGCATCTCACTCAAACCACAAATTGTTCTGTTGACATTTTGGTCAGTGGTCTCCCTTGACAACGCAGCTCACCAACTTACCCGATGACAAGTAATAATTAGGCGGACGGCGGGCTTACTATTATATTGTATTCCTGCTACCGGTACTCAAAATATCCAAATGTTAAGATAATACTGTGGAAGAGAAGAATTATGCATAGGAATCTAATGCCATAATATCTGTCTGTCAAGTTATCTATATCATTACTCTCTTGCATATTGATTTGCCTTATTAAAATAATGTAAGTCTTAGTGGATGAGTTGGGGTGACGAGACGATGGAGGTGTGACATCGAGACGCCGACATTACACCGAGCTCGGAGGAAACACCCAGGCACCGTTGGTCTGTGGTAGCTAATTGTTGTTTTCTTTCTCCAAAGCTTGCTTGTTGAGTAGAAGAAAGACTGGGAAGTACTGTTGCAGTACCCATATTGCTTGTTATCTGTTAGAGTAATCTGGAATACGACCACCAAATTCCATCGTATTTTAAACGATCGAATCTACAGGCCATAGAAACGCTGTGTCTGGTGGAACATTGCAGAACAAAATATAGTGTTCGCAGACGATTTTATTCTGTTTAAAATCACTATTGGAGACCAAGGGATATTAATGAACTCTCTTAACTTTCTCGATCGAATTACGTCGTTTAAATATATTTTTATAGTTACCGACAAGGAACAGAATTGAGCTTTGAATTACTCCCTCGGCGTTACAATGATCGGGTTTCATCAACATACAATTTCGTTATGTTAATACTGGTAAATAACCTCGCCTATTTTGCTCTCAAGTCCGTTATCAACATATCATTAGTCCGGATTTTCTAAGCGTGATATATATCGCCAGACAACCTGTCATGTCTGGGAGCAAGTTTGGCTTATTTACCTGAATACTTAATAAGCTCTCACAAGTTTTCTGTAGATACGCTCAGAGATATAATGCGAGATAGAAAATAATTGTAGCGGTGAAACTCTTCTCTCCGTGATTCTAGGAGAGACTGAACGCACCAGGCCACTTAACCTTTGGTGTGTAGACGGTGTGAGTCAGTGGCTGCCTGGCCCAGGAGCCAACCAACAATCACTGACAATCACCCTGCCCAAGCTCCTCAACACCACCAGAACTTACTGAAAAGGACAATTTCGGACGAGTCTGAGACCTAGAGTGTCAGTCATCAGTTGATTTGGACTACTGACAACGCATAATTTGTTTCTGCAACGGCGAATCCTGAAATAATTGTAATGAAAAAGCACGACCAGAAAATCCGGTAGAGTCGGTCGAATCTCTAGACACGCTCCTCCAGGCCAAAATACTGTGATTTGGCGTCCTTTGAAAGTATTACTGACGCTTCCCTGAATCATCTCCACTGTTACTTTGTGTGAGCGATGCCCAGGTACAAACTGCACGCCAACCAGAACACCAAGTTCAACTGTATTGAACCATAATTATAGCAAGTACAGTGTGTGTGGGCTAAAATACAGTATAACCACTGCGTAGACTGACACCCTACCTAATAAAGTTCAATATAGGAATGGTAATCTTTACATCATCCAGACCAATCAAGTTAGCTTGGCTTAGGTCGTTGGAAGAAACAGTATTAGTCTAGGACCAACCCGATACGAGACCCATCAATGTTAACGATAGTTATAGGTTTGTCATAACACATAATACAGTATGCCATTACCGTCTCAAATACATTATATGGTCACTATATAAAAACACTGTAAAAGCAAATGACTCGCCCTACCAACGGCGGCGGCCACTTACTGTCAAAATGTATGCTGATTTCAATAATTCACGGGGGGAGGGGGGGAGGGCAGAGCCCCCCTCAAGAGATTGCTGGATAATGGATAAAAACTGAAATATATACAACCATGGTATATGTAAGAACAAACGAAAACTATAATCTAATATATTTAAACAATGGAATCGGGCAGTTACTAGATTTGTACCAAAGGAACTACTGTACACCGGTAAGCAAATTAATCTTCAATGTAGATAAGCTTCGATTCAACTATATAGATTGAAGAGCGACACATGTCAAGCATAATTAAGTAGCAGAGTGTCTAGTTAGAAAACCATATTATGAAGTAGTGATTAGGTGTGTTGTGAAGCGAGTTATGAAGAGCAGCAGGTGGGTTCAAGCCGGTCACAGCAGCCAAGCGGACCCAAACTACCAGGGTTACCAAATCAAGTCCGCTAGATAGTAAATATATGCCGAAAATAGCTAGAAAAACGGCACAATCTCCACAATATCTCTCTAAAATGGATCAAATCTACAGAATTTTTCGGCACAATCTCTGCAATACCTCTAAAATGGCTCAAATCTACAAAATATCGCTAGAATTAATTTGCCTCTAGATCTAAGTAAATAACTCTAGCTCTAGCGGGAAAGTAGCTAACTTGGCAACACTACCAAACTCCCTACTAATGGTGTCATAAAATATTACCTGATAACTTAACATCTGGAGGTGGGGTGTGATGGGGGGGGGGGGGGTTGTAGGTGTTAACCCATTCACCACCATCACGTAATTTTCATCATATGCTGGTTACCATTGGACAATAGAAAGACCTTGAGGGAGGATTGTGTTTATTTTTGCATTATTATTATTTTTTTTTTTTTTTGTATTTACTTTTTTTTTTCGGAGGAGGAGGAGGGGGGGGGGGGGGGGTGGAGTGGGTTAGTAGAGTGTGGTCCTTTATTGGTAGCCGGGGTTGGGTGTGAGATGAGTGAGAATGCCCACCCACAACCCTCCCCCGCCTAACCACCCCCTTGCTCCACCCAATCACCTCCCTCCCACACCCACATCCCTCCCCCGCCTAACCACCCCCTTGCCCCACCCAATCACCTCCCTCCCACACCCACATCCCTCCCCCGCCTAACCACCCCCTCTCTCACCCACAACCCTCTCCCACCTAACCACCCCCTTCCTCCACCCAATCACCTCCCTCCCACACCCCCCAACCTACCAACAGCCTGGAGAGACGCTGACATTTAAGAAGCTGGACTCAAATATTGGTGTGCGTTAAATAATTGGTGGGTGGTAAGTCAAACGTCTCCATGTCTCCCTGTCGCGCGTCCTACCCGGGGAGCGGGGATGCCATTAGTTCAGACCCTGTTTGATCCCATTGGTTTGGCGATCTTAAGACGTTTCGCCTCATTGGTTTGGCGATTGTAAAACGTTTTGCTTCATTGATTTGGTGATTGTAATACTTTTCCTCCATTCAGGTACCGACTTTTCTTGGGGGAACGATAGAAAGCCTGCAATTTACAATAAACCGGTGGCAAAAGCACAATAAATTGCTCGGAAATGGCACAAACATATAACATATTATATAATAATTAAAATCAACAATTATACTTGGTTTGAGAGATGTGTTTTCTCTTACACTTTGGCTTACAGAAACTTTATAATTCCCTCATGTTCCGTGTTGCATTGATTTCAATTTTGCTCTAAATTATATGGCTTGGACTATCGACATATAGTCCACTAAATATTTTAGTACTTCGCCGGAGATCAGCGTTTTGTTTTGCCTTTTTTGTTCATAGAAACTTTAAAAGTGCCTCATTTCTATTGCTATTAATATGATTTCTGTTTTTCGAAATTGTATGGTTTGGAAATATCGATATACACTTCAATAAATATTTGTTGAAGACTTCAATTGAGATTAATGTTACAATTAGATTGTATTATATATATACACCGGTATATATACTGTATATAACTTTACAACTCATATTTGATGCCAGTTTTGATTATTGCTCCAAATTATATGGTTTGGACTATCGGCGTAATGTTCACTTAGGTTTTGGAAACTTATTTTGAACTTAATTTTATAAACTGGCCTTTTGATTTACACACACAATAAAGATCCCAAAACGTTGTTTAATTATCCTGCTTCTGTTTTTGTTTAAATTACATGGTTTGGAATTATACGAAACTTAACCATTTCTTTATAGACTTCGTTGGTGATTAGTTTCCTCTTCAGCCTTCACTATCTAACCCCTTCGGCACGATGACGCCTAATACCTTTAAATTACGGCTAAAATTATACGAGTTTATACAGATTCAGAAGGGCTCGAACTATCTACATAAAGTTACCAAAATTATATAATTGTTCTTGCTATATTTTTATTTACATCAACATTAAATATCACATTTGGTGCTACATATGGTTTCTTCAAGTTATTTTTATGTTGCTTAAATTTATATGACTTGGACAATGGATATGAATTTTGTTTAAAGTTGTCGGAGACGAATTTGTGTGTGCTTTGGGATTGCATACATTTGCAAAAACTCTCTGTCCCTCATATAACGGTCTACTTCTATATTCAATTTACCTAAACTATATGATGTAGACAAAGTTCACCAATTGTTTAAAACTTTGGTTGAGATGGATTCTCTTGTTTGAGTTCGTTATCAACAAGCATTATTATACCATCCTCTTATCCAGTGATAATGTTTTACAATTATATTGCCTTTGTTACAAAATCATATGGCTTATGCTATCGACCTGCCCATTAAAAGTGTATTTATTCTTTGTTTTGAGATAAGTATTCTACTTCACTTTCCTCGCCATAAATAATTTTCAAACTCGCAAATATGGTGATGCTTATATATCATGACATCGAATGGTAAAACTTCCAAAAAACTATATTCCTAAGGAAATGAATACCTAGTCTTTCAAATAGCCATTATCTTGTCATAGGTCCACAGAAACCAAACACGTACGTAAATCAAACGTTAAATATTGGTTATTGAACTATATGTGCCACAGTAATTGTGGTATAAGAGAAATATGACATACACACACGCATATACATATATATATATATATATATTGAACATGTTCATATGTGTGGGGAGGTTCCTCTCACCGCTCTCCTAGACAAAGTTGAAAGGAAGGCCTTTCGTATCATTAACTCCCGTCCACTCACCAACTCTCTGCAACCTCTCTCTCTCTCCGCCGCAATGTTGCATCTCTCTCGCTATTCTATCGCTACTATAATAATCAGTGTTCCTCAAGCTTTCCCAATGTATACCACCTCCTTTACGTAGGGCACGTGGTACCCGACTTGCAACTAAATCCCACCCCTACTCTGTGCAACTCTCCAACCCGAGTCAAACGCTACTCTGTCTTTCTTCTACTCAACAGCTGAGCTCTGGAACTCTCTCCCAGAATCAGTCTTTTCCTCTTCCTATGACTTAAATTGCTTCAAACTCCGTGTGTCCAGGCATTTTGGCTCGAACGTCCTTTGATTTTTGGCCCTGTCACTCTTTCAACTATGGGGGAGGCACTCGCTGCCTTTTGCCTCCTTCAATCACATAGAAAAAAAAGACAAAAAAATACAAAACCTCTACCCCTCTCTCTCTCTCTTTCGCTTATACATCTCGAAAAGTTCAACAGCACATCAACCGTGGTTTGCTGACGTCTAAATTACATTTTGCCAGCAATTTGATGTCCCCGCTTGTGGAAAGTTATCGACGGACACAAATAACAAAAATAAAAATAATATTTATCCCGAATCCAAAGTGATAGCGTACACGGATATGATCTATAGGTCAGGCTTACATTATGCATTAGGTTGGGTTTAGTGTTGGTAATTTGGAATAAGATATAGCAAAGTACTGGTATAATGCAGAGTTAAGAGCCGAGGGTTTATTATATGGTCGATATATTATTGTTTAAGTTTTTTCCCTAGACCTCTATATAGACTATATCATTCAGAATAGGAAGGGTATATGGAAGTCAGAGTTAGTTGGGATAGTATGTACCGGTCCCCTTATCATTCACACAGATCACTCTTAAACTGTATACAATCATCTAATGATAGCCAAAATATACTGTCAAAATACGTCACAATCTTCAAAGGGTTATTTAGTCTTACAACAAAAATTAATAAGAATCTTATTACGAGAATATAGAAGCACATCACTAATTATACATACACACACATACCAATTATACATACACACACATACCAATTATATCTTTCTAAAACTAGCAGTACTGTCATCACGACTCCATACATATACACACATTCACTCAATATACATATATATACACACACACACACACACACACACACACACAATAAATACATCATATACACACACACACATCTAACCCCAGGTATATCACTGTTAATAGCAGTACTGTCATCACGATCTGGTTACTGAATACCTAAACAGCTATCCATCAAGACAGGCCCACTCCACCCGTCACCCACAGAAATAGTGATATACAGACCCCGCGCTCATAGATTATAATGTTCAACCTTGATTTACGATGTTCAGACATATATAGCTAGAAGACCGGCGTGCTTGTTCAGACATATATAGCTAGGAGACCGGCGTGCTTGTTCAGACATATATAGCTAGGAGACCGGAGTGCTTGTTCAGACATATATAGCTAGGAGACCGGCGTGCTTGTTCAGACATATATAGCTAGGAGACCGGCGTGCTTGTTCAGACATATATAGCTAGGAGACCGGCGTGCTTGTTCAGACATATATAGCTAGGAGACCGGCGTGCTTGTTCAGACATATATAGCTAGGAGACCGGCGTGCTTGTTCAGACATATATAGCTAGGAGACCGGCGTGCTTGTTCAGACATATATAGCTAGGAGACCGGCGTGCTTGTTCAGACATATATAGCTAGGAGACCGGCGTGCTTGTTCAGACATATATAGCTAGGAGACCGGCGTGCTTGTTCAGACATATATAGCTAGGAGACCGGCGTGCTTGTTCAGACATATATAGCTAGGAGACCGGCGTGCTTGTTCAGACATATATAGCTAGGAGACCGGCGTGCTTGTTTCTAGCGGTACCGGTAGTAGTTTATACTGTAGTTGACTATATTCGATTTTATTTTTTCAGTCTCAACCTCGGGACTGTCGGCTGTTTAGTAGCCTGTAACTCTTACGATGCCCCGATAATATTTATTGAAGCTTCGAAATGTTGGGTGTTTCATACGTGTCGCACTAGATGGTCTCATTGGAGCTTCAAGGTGTTGGTTGCTTCCTTTCTGCCACACTAGATGACGACACTATATTTACATACATCACTTGATTTGTAGAGAGCAGCTATACGGTCGTACGGTCGTTCACAGCAGCTTCAAACTCACAAACGACTAGAGTAATCGGGCTAATACTTTTACCATTTGGGAAGGGTCAGCCCAATTGCTCTGGCCATTTTTGAGTTCTAGAGGTTTGGGTTCATGATTTCTGGCCTACGTTATTTTGGAACAGGGTATAGTAACCAAGATGTCGATAGAACGGGGTAATAATTTGTCTTGGTTATCTATATATGCAAAGTTAAACCTTTACTTAAAGGGAGACGGGCCGGTTTTCTGAACCACTATCTCCCTCGTGTTTAGCCCCATTAGTTTTGAGATTTTAAGGTGTTCGGCCCATTAGTTTGACGATTTTGACACCTTTCGCCCCATTTCGTTGTAAATTTGAAAACCTGTTGTGCCATTTAGGTGTATTTTTTTCCTAGCGAGTAATAGCGAGCCTGTATTTTTAAGATGAACCGGCTTTAGGCCGGGAATTTTTTTATACCGAAAAATGTACAAATTTAACCAGCCACTACCCCCTTAAGCGATGATTGTAAACGTTTTCCCCGCCCCTCACCAACGTCCCCTTTATCGTGTAGTATAAGTTAAGGGGAGATGTCCACCTGGAGGATTTTTGTCTGGACCCCTGTCTCCCTCATGTTTAGCCCCATTGCTTTTGAGATTTTAAGACGTTCGCCCAATTAGTTTGGCGATTTTAAGAACCCTCGGATCATTTGTTAAGACCATTCGTGCCATTTAGGTGTCAATTTTTTCCTGGCGAGCGATAGCGAGCCTGTAATTTAAGGGGAACCGGCCTTTGGCCGGGTAATCTTTCTACCGAAAAATGTACAAATTTATCTTGAAAGGGGGTCTAGGGGAGTAATTTTAAGTTTGATGGAAGTCCAGGGAATCAACTAAAAACCTCCCCTTAACTGAACCCTCCCAAGGGGGGGGGGGGGGGGGGGCCTGTTAGAACCAGTCGTTGGTAGGAGAGACTATTTTACCCTCTGAATACCAGCGACGTGTGTTATAGTTTATTCTAGCTACATTTATACGATAGTATGCAGCTTAGGAAGGATCTGTGGTAGTTAAAAGGGTTGGTTGCGAAGACATTTTGAAGTCTTATTATTGCTAGAGGCCCTTCCTAAGCTGAATAAAATCGTCTAATAATTGCCAGAATACGAGGATAAAGACGCCGCCGGTACAGAAAGGGCTATACTGTACACGACATGGTGTATGCTTCTCTTGGGTCATGGTAATTAGTTCATGAGATACGACAGACCTTGGGCATATACCAAATAGTCACTGCCTACTCAGAATAACCTGTGACCTTGAACTTTTCCTACTGAAAATATAACTATCGGTCCTAATTAAATATATATGCAGTTCGTTATGAATTAATTGAATAATTGCGTGCTACTGTACAGTGATATTCCATTTAATAATACCTAATCTTGAGTAGCTTGCCCCTTATTATTCAGAGTTGTTATAAACAGTTGTTCAGAATGCGCGGTTGAGAACTTAAAACAGCGATAACCTGTATAAAAGTGGTGTACACATCCCAGTGGGGTTGAAAAAGTAATCGGCTGACGGTATTCTAGGGGTCCCTGAGGTGAAGCTTTGAGGGATTCTACGGGGTGCTGGCGTCGGCGGGGTGCTGGCGTCGTTGGCTGGGGGGGGGGGGGGGGGGAGGGAGGGAGGAAGAGGGGAGAGGGGGACAATTAAAAACAGTGGCTGACCTATCTGGCGATGATCTGGACACTATCTCCTCTTCAGTGTTTCTCTCCCCCCCCCCCCCCCCCGCCCCCCCTCCCTCTCGTCTCTATCTCTCTCTCTCTCCCCCCCCCCCCCTTTATCGCTCTCTCTCCCTCCTCTTGTTAATTCTCACATTCAACTTCGTCAACACGCCCCTATCTCTCTTTATCGGTTCCGCGACGGCGATGGACCATGGAAATATGCCCCCTCCGCCGCCGCCACTTCTCCCATCCCATCTCGCTAAACGAGCGCTATCTCGGTATCTTTTTTCGTAATCTATTCTCAGCATCCTTTCTCTGGAAACTTTTTAATTAAAGTTTGATAAGAATTCATACAACTATAGCAATTTAATTTAACCATATTTGTTGACTAAAAAGCAATATGGTTGACAGTATAATGAAGTTGCCGATTGAAAATCGCCGGAAAAAGCGCTCGTGTGAAACCGCCTAAGAAGGGAGGAATCGACTCGGGTTAATTAATCGACTAATTAAAGAAACAAAGAAGAATTTGGGCCACATTTGCTTGTTCAACGCCAGCCAACCTTCTCATAACTCTCCGCGGCTGCTCCTCTTGTAGCTTTTTCCTGCACTTACTACCCGCTTCTCTCTTTGCCGTTAAAATTAATGAATGCCTAATTAATGATCGGGGATTCTTGCCGGGGACCTGGAACTACCCTAGTGAGGAAGAATCTGCGGCCGAGGAACCCCAATTCGGACGTTATCTGACACATGTAGATGAACTGTCTGTCGGGACCTGGAGTTTATACACGGCGTCGTCCGGTTTATGGGAATTTTATTGTGCTTAGATTACGAGGGGCGGGAGTGGTGCCATCGGTAACTAGGGGGGGGGGGGGGAGAGAGAGAGAGAGAGAGAGAGAGAGAGAGAGAGAGGGATGGAAGGAGAGAGAGAGAGAGAGAGGGATGGAAGGAGAGACAGAGAGAGAGAGGAGAGAGAGAGAGAGAGAGAGAGAGAGAGAGAGAGAGAGAGAGAGAGAGAGAGAGAGAGCGAGAGAGAGAGAGAGAGAGGTGGTGGTGTGAGAGAGATGGTGGTGTAAGAGAGGGAGGTGGTGGTGTGTGAGAGGGAGGTGGTGGTGTAAGAGAGGGAGGTGGTTATATGAGAGAGAGGGAGGTGGTGTGCGAAAGAGGTGATGGTTGTGATGAAAGAGGCAGGTGAGGGTGGTGGTGGTGGTGAGAGGTAGGCAGTGGGAGGTATAGTGAGAGCGCTAGGTTATGTATAGTGTGATGAACCAAGAGGTGGTGAAGTGAGAGATGTGATGAGGTGGTTAGAAATGAAGTGAGAATGGTGGCGGTGATGAAAGGAGAAGAAAGTGTGAAAGGTTGGAAGAAAAAATGAAGAAAGGTTGCTGAGGTGTATTAAGATGAGAGGGAATAAGTCAAGATATGAGAATGACAAAGGCGTGAGAATAGAAGGTATAGTGGTATTAAGGAGGATGGGCGTATTTATTTGTTCATTTATATATTTTTATATTATTGTTTTAGTATCTTCCCTAGACCTCCATCAAGCTTAAACAAGCACCTCCAAGACCCCCCTTCAAGATAAATTTGTAAATTTTTCGATAGAAAAATGTCCCGGCCAAAGGCCGCTTCCTCTTAAATTACAGGCTCGCTATCGCTCGCCAGGAAAAATTTGACACCTAAATGACACGAACAGACTTAGTATTGAAAACAAATTGGGGCAAAAGGTCTTAAAATCGCCAAACTAATGGGCCTAGCGTCTTAAAATCTGAAAACTAATGGGAGTTAAACATGAGGAAGAAGGGGAACCCATCTCCCCTTAAGAGATACATGATGGTGACAACATATATTATGTGAGTGGTGGTCATCATGGAGGTGGTGGTAGGGTGAGAGAGGGGGGAATCTATGATAGTGTGAGAAGCGATATAGTGAACGATGATTGTGATGAGGCAGAGTGATAACAGGAATAATATTTGTAATGCTATATATACCGTATATATATATCCATACTCAGCTTTGTTTTTATGCCGCAGCTCCCTTAAAGATGTTGCATTATGCCAGGTAGCAGTGCTTTATCATCTTGACATACAAGAGTCTGCCCACGTAACAATGATGCTGTCTGCTGAAACAATGGATTATCAGACCATAATGTCTACGGTCCCTACATGAAAGGCTAGACAGCAGGCACTCCATCATCCTAACTCATATTGTCACGCTCCCCCCACCCCCACCCCCACCCACTCTCTCACTGAGTATATATATATAATATGTTTGAAAACAACACCATCAAAATTACAGGGCATAATTTACAGGGAACAAGAAGTTAAAACATTTAAATAACCAATGTCCTAATGTGTACTAATAATGAGACTTCTTAAACATGTAAATACCATGGACGACAGTAGGTGGAAATTATCTGAACACAGATTCACATCTCCCTAACCACACACATACACACACCATCAAACCACACACATACACACACCATCAAACCACACACATACACACACCATCAAACCACACACATACACACACCATCAAACCACACACATACACACACCATCAAACCACACACATACACACACCATCAAACCACACACATACACACACCATCAAACCACACACATACACACACCATCAAACCACACACATACACACACCATCAAACCACACACACACACACACCATCAAACCACACACCATCAAACCACACACATACACACACCATCAAACCACACACATACACACACCATCAAACCAGTGTCAACACAGAAACAGGAAGCTATATCACCACCGGACAGAAAGAGGGTCTTACAAGGAGTTACAAAGAGGTACAATATATATATTCGTAGCCACCTATGTGCAATATGTGTCTATATGATTATGTTCAAAGACAATTGGTGACATGATGGGGCTGTGTTGTGGCGAGTCTTTGTTGTACTGTTGTATGTACCGGTATGTGTATGTATCGGGTGCATGGAAAGAAGTGGATGGTTAGATGGATATAGATGTGTCGATAGATCAGTAGATAGATAGGTAGAAAGGGTGAGTACAGAGGAGCCTGGGAATGACACATCTATCTTACTATTGAACCAGTGGAATAAGATGAACATTATGGATTACTAGGCAGATTTAACCATTTGAAGATCCGAGGACTCATTTCTTTTCTGTGTTCTAGCTATTATTTGACGATTGTATTCAGATTAGGAAGGGTGTATGGAAGTTAGAGGGTTGATTTATATAGTTTTGACCCTCATAACTCCCACAGATCCTTCCCAAGCTGTATAAAGTAGTTTAAAAGATAGCCAGAATAAACTGTCAAAACGCGTGATACTCTTCAAAGGGTATAAAAGAGTTGATGGGTTAGAATTATAAGTTATGGCTTCGGTAACTCATGTGAGAGACGGGGTTATGGTGGGGACTAATGGGACAGTGGGAGGTAATTATCCTCTGTAGATTGGTAAAGGAAATGAGAAAATGCTTCACTTTTTAAGGTGTGCTAGCAGAAAAAAAATGTAAACATTGGTGATTGATTCTTGTTAAAATTACAAATCTATCACACACACACACACACACACACACACACACACACTCTTTTAGTAGCTTATATATCGAAGTCAACGAATCTGATTAAATTGTTTACCTATTATTGTCATTTATTACAAGGGAATATCTAATCGTGTAACTCAATTTTAAAGCATCACTATATTAATAGGACAAATAGGCAAGGCATATAGTCTATGAATAATTTTTAGATCAATTATATTGTCCACTATCCTATATAACTTAAAAAGGACAAGAACAAAATGGTCAACATTTCTACCATTTGGGAAGAGTCAGCCAGGGAAAAGGTGTGGACATTTACAGCTCATTTGTTCGAGCCCTTTTTCATGTATGGAGGTTACTGGTCAAGCTTTGTGGCCTAATTACAGTGAACAGACTGTAGGCTGACGTGGGTGACATCTGTTCCCTCGCCCCTACAATAGTACACTGAGAACAACAGTGCATTACAATGTTAGCAACATGTTAATTAACAACATGAGTAACGGATGCCTTAACTGTTGTTCGTGCACGTAACGACTGGCATAATTATCATGTATATCATTGTTTTACTTCAGAACTCACAGATAACAGTGAAGTTTACAAGTAACATATATTAGATATTTCGTTCAGTCAAAATCAGTTCCGGTAGTTCGCCGAAAACTTTCGAAGACGTGTTCAAATCAAAACACTTAAAATATGTACCAATTTTGTTACAGTTTTGTGTTCTATTCTGCACACACAGTGTTTACAGTGCGGGGGCCAGTTTGTTTACAGTATGTGGGTGATGCTGTTATACGAAACACCCAAACTCGGAAATAGAAGACAAATTCGTAGACTCCTCCTCCTCCTCCTCCTCCGCCCACCGTGTCTAATATGTTTTGACAGCAGTAGATGACTTGATAAATCCCTGGACATTATTCGTGTGCGTTTGTGTGAGAGCGGGATTACTAGCGGGGCCCCTCACACAATAATACGGGCATCAGGCTACTCGGGGCTCTAATGATACACTTCCTGGAATATCACACACAAGTCCACCCAATGTGTCAGGCGGCCTTTTTATTTAATTTCCTTTGTACGCTCACTCTCTTGCTCTCTATACACATATGAATACTACTTCTACTACTACTACTACTACTACTACTACTACTACAAATAATGGTAATAATAATAGTAATAATACCTGAAGAAAGAATAGTTAAAAGGATCTATGTAATAGAAGTGGAAGGAAGAAGGCGTGGAAAGCCGAGAAGATGGTATGATATGGTGTCAGAATGTGTATCAAGCTTGAACAGGGAATGGTTGAAGCAAAATAATTAGCAAATGACGGGAATGAATGGAGGAAGTTTGTTAGAGAGAGTACATGAAAGTCTCTGGACCCTTTTAAATGACAAACCTGGAAGGTCTTTAAAGGCTTATCCCAGATGTTGATGTGAAGAGACCTTGTCCGGAAGTATAACATGTATTGGAAACTAGACTGCAGGTAAATTATCATCAACCCAAGAACAAGAAGGTAGATTATGTTAGGCGGCTGAATTCTGATGAAACTTAAGATGTTGAAGCTGCCAGACCATAAGTGTCCGAAAAAAAAAAGACAGAAAAAAAGCATTCGTGTGACACCGCCTAAACTGTTAAGGGGAGATGGTTCACTTTTTGGTCGATTTGTTAATTTATTTAATATTTTTTCTAGTTTCCTCCCTAGACCTCCATCAAACTTTTAAAAAAAACACCCCTTAGACCCCCTTTCAAGTTTTTTTTTTTTTTTTTTTTCCCCCCGGTAAAACAATGTCCCGGCCGGTTTCTCCTAAAACTGCAGACTCGCTATCGCTCGCCAGGAAAATATAGACACCTAAATGGCACGAAAGGTCTTAATATTGATAAAGAAATGGGGTGAAAGGTCTGAAAATCGCCAATATGGAACGAACGTCTTAAAATCTCAAAACTACTGGGATTAAACATGAGGGAGAAGGGGGACCAGAAAAACGACCCACCTCCCCTTAAGATCCGTGCCCGCCCGTGAGATGCTACTTCCCACCCCTATAATTATAATATATGGCCACGGACATGAGCCGATATAAAGAGCCGCATCACCGTGACACTGGGTTCCTTTTGTTCCACCTCCGAGAACTCCGGATTCCCTTGTTTACGTGACATCACAGAGGGTCGGCAGCGTGAATAAGTAGCGGAGGTGTTATTAAATGAAAGTGGACACAAAATAACGGTAGTGGGCTACTTAAATATTCAGTCCAGATGATCCTTTGAAGATTGGGACGCATTTTGACAGTTTATTCTGGCTATCATTAGACAATTTTACACAGCTTAAGAAGGATCTGTCGGAATTATATGAGAGAGAGAGAGAGAGAGAGAGAGAGAGAGAGAGAGAGAGAGAGAGAGAGAGTGTGAGTGAGAGTGAGAGTGAGAGAGAGAGAGAGAGAGAGTACAAAGGAGTACAAAGGAAATCAAGCAACAACAGATCTAGTGACCCTTCTAGGTTGCTTGTCCTCCAAACACTGAGGATCAAGTGTCCAAACAGTGGTTTAGAGTGGGTAAGGGAACATTGGAAAGGGAATTACTGCCCTGGAACTAATGTCCGTGGCAGGATTAGGAAGTTAGTAGGGGACAGATGGGTTAGTAACTGAGGGGGGGATAAAATAAAGTTATTCATTTACAAACGCAGTCACTCGCGGGTTTGATGCGAGATATTTGTCTAGGCGGAGTTTAAATGAATCAACGGTGATGCAGTCTATCAACAAGAGAGAGAGAGAGAGAGAGGGGGGGGGGGGGAGGAAAGCGTTCGTAATATTGAGTGTGACAGATGTGGAGGTGGGAGGTCATAAATACAGTGAGATAAGGACATTAAAATACAACACACACGACCCATAACTCTCCGGCCCGACACACCTGATACAACCGTCATTATTAACACACATTTTATTTGTTTTTATCATTATTACTATCAATTATTATTTCTATTATAATTTTGTTCAATTACTTGCTCTCAGTTTGGTCATAATAAGCACAAATTGGTACAGTCACAACCAATAGTTCGTCGACAATATTGCTCATGTGTGAAATGTTACACTATACAAATGAAAACTAAATGAAAACACACTATAAAAGCGGTGGAAATGTAAATATAATTAGTTCTCCAATGATTCAAGATGGCCGCCTTTCTTGCTTCCACCCTTATTTAACCCATAAAGTCTAAGTATTGTTTTTATATATTTGCGGCGGTAAAGGCATATATTGTGATGACTAAAACTGTAAGGCAAAGCTATAGAAAACTCTTAGAAAATGATATCCCATACGTTACCTAAAATACGTATTGTCCCCAATCGGCGGTATTTGTATCGTGTTCTTTTGTTTCAGTTTTCTCCAATCAAAATCCTTTAAATAGTCGATATATTCCAATAATCTCCATCCTACCAGTGTTGAAGCTGGAGGTCTATGAATGTTGTATTGTGTTATTAATAATGCTACAATGATTATATAGCTTCGTAAAGGCAGTTTGATTTGTTATACTGAGCTGAAACTTAACAGACATTTAGATATGACTTGTAGCACAGTCCTAAGTCACATTTAATGGCATGAACATACTGCAAAACCTTTTTTCTTTTATGTGAATGAAGGAGACAAAAGGCAAAGTTGCCTGTAACAAGTGTCTCCCCCAAAGTTGAAAGTGACCGAGAGCCAACCCAACAAAGCATAATAACTTATAAGTCTATTAAAAATACGATAATTACTGAAAAAGATATCTGACAACTACACTAGCCTCCCTTTAGGAAGACATCAACCCGAAAATGAGGAATTACGCTTTAAAAATACGCCCCGGTGAATTCAACCCCAAAAAGGAACAACAAAATGTATCCATCTCCGCCTGATATATATGTGGAGAATTTGTTAGTTTAATGACTTTTGTTACGGGAACGGAAATATATATCTTATAACTCCCATAAACATTCCATTAATCCTAATATCAGGTGAAACTAATTAAACTCTTGGCCGGCCATCAGTCATTCCTCAGTGGGCGGCTAGGACGGACTGGCGGCCTTTAGAGGGAGACGCACACCAACTTTGTGTGTTAAATGAAAGCCGGGTACATTATTCTTGGCCTTTATTATTGTATTTGAAAGGATAACATTGTGGTTTATACTTCAATTTATGTCATTGGAAGTGACAAAATGGCCAAAATAATGGTAGTTCATGTTCATTTTCTTTGATTTCTTCTCATATCCATACAAGTCTTCAAACAAAACTGCTCCGGTTTGACACCCTGCGTGACACCAACTTTTATTTAACAACCACCAACAGTCAACCATTGTTTACATTCACGCTCAAAACTTCCTAAAGTTGGGTGCTTATAGTTAGCTGCTCGTTGCCGTGGCGCGCATCTCCGTGATTTTACCATTTGGTGCCTGTGGTGGGTTAGTTACACAGTGATTACTTAAATATTATCCATGTTACTACAGTTTGCTGATAACACAGCACTGGTGGCGGATTATCAGAAGCTGCAGCGAGTAGTAAATGAGTTTGGTGTGGTATGTGGGAGCAGGAAGCTGAGGGTGAATGTCAATAATTGCAAAGTGATGGTGTGTAATAAAGATGCTCTTAAAGTAAATCTAAATGTACGACTGGATGGGGAAATGCTGGAACAAGTGGAGTGTTTTATATAGCTAGGAGGAGTGAGGGACGCAGGTGTGGGAAAAGAGGTAAGACAGAGTGTGTGAGGGAAGGAAAGTTTATGGAGCAATGGGAAGTATGTGGAATGTGAGACATCTCTGAATGAAAGCTAACAATGCAATGTATCAAGGGATAGTTGTACCAACAGAGATGTTTGGGACTGAGACATGGGGTCTGAGTGTACAGGAGAAAAGAAGATTGGATATGATGGAGATGAGTTGCTTGAGGAGTATATGTGGAGTGATGCATAGAGACAGATTGAGGAATGAAGAGGTATGTAGGAGAGTGGGACAACAGGAATCCTTATCGGCCAGAGTGGAAAGAAGGATGCTATGCTGGTATGTACATGTTTAACGAATGAGTGATGAAAGACTTACAAAGAGAGTTTATGAGTCAAAATCAATGGGAAATAGATTGAGAGGAAGACCTCGAAGGAGATGGTGGGAAAAATGCGTTGGAGATATGACTGAAGAACAGGCAAGATAAGTGGTGAATAGGAATGAGTGGAGAATGCTTGTGCATAGAGGAGTGATAACGCGGTCGTAGGGGGTGGGGTTCAGGCACCAGTTCAGTTTCAGTTTCAGTTTCTATGGAGCTCGTCCTGGAATCTTTACGACTCCTGAACCTCACGATTCTCAGTTGGACTAGATAATAGTCGTCAGGCACTCGGCCCGGGGAGCCAGTTTATATAAGAAGGGCCCTGCCTGGAAGTATGTATAACAACCCTATAAATGGTCCCCTAAGCTTTTATTTGCCGTAAGATACATTAAATTGCAAAGTAGGTTAGGAAGGATGAGTGACGTCACACTCATCCTTACACGTCATCGGAGCTCAGTGTTGTCCGTGCTAGCAGACAAAAATCCGTAAATGGCAGCAGTGGAGAGGAGGGTTAAGGGACAGGCGGAGGAAAATAGAGCACAAGGGACTGAAGTTTTCCTGACTTGCAGTGTGCTGGCTTAATAATCCAGAAGGCTTGATAGCCTCTGAAGTCATACTTTAATTAACTAAGCCATTGAGATAATAAAACATTGGTCGGTACTTAGAGTGAATATAGCCTGAGGGTAAAAAGGTTGGTACGGCAATAGTCCCGGGAACAAAAGTTGAAGTGTTGCCCCGCGCTGCCCTGTGTTTGTTCAGCCCACTGGAGGAGGAGGTGGAGGTGGAGGTGGAGGAGGAGGGGAGGGTAAGGGGGAGGGACTGCACGCATTTTTCCACAATTCCCTGCTGCCGGGGATGAGCTAGAGGGTGGGTGTTGGAGGGGGCAGGGGAGTGGTTATACCCTGTTCCAAGTAAGTCTGTACAAACTCTTGGAATTTAACCTCTATAACTCACAAACGACAAGAGTAATGTAGCTAATATGTCTACCATTTGGGAAGGGCCAGCCAGGGAATAGGTGTTGACATTTACAGCCCATTTATCTCTAGCCCTTCTTGAGTTACAGAAATTAGGCTTCACGATTTCTGACCTACCAATTTGGAACAGGGTATAGTGTGTGGGCTATGGGAGGTGGTTTATGTTATTGTGGGAGATGTGGGAAGAGGAAGTTAGAGGTGTG
>CM064529.1:8605407-8617907 GCA_032716605.1 Paralithodes platypus
CGATTTTCGTAATTTATTTACTATCTAGCGGACTTGATTTGGTAACCCTTTATCATTCAATACAAAGCCAAATACCATAACTCAATTCAAATGGATATATTTGTATAACCTAAAGAAAACATAATAGGTACACATTTTTTTGAGTGACTGTACAGTACCAATGTGGCCTTTTCACCTTAACATAAATAGGAATAAAAACGATGATGCTCACGAACAGAAAAGGAAACATGCAATTTGCTCGAAAACACTATAACCTTACGGCCACCATTACCACAATCAACCACAACAACCACAACCCTTGCCATCATACAACTACCACATCTACAACAACCACCCAACAACACTACCCCCACCAGCACCCCAACAACCCTATTTCCCTGCGACTCCTGCAACAACACCACAATATTTCTATTCCCACCAGCACCACAACAATCCTACAACTCCTGCAACAACACCACACTCTTTCCATACCCACCAGCACCTCAACAACCAGGGTTAAGGGACTACAGGGTTAAGGGACGATATTCTCTGGACCCTGATATCAACCCTATTTCCCTACCACCACCCCAACCTACTACTATCCCCACCACCACCCCACAACTATCCACCACTACCCCAACCAATCACTATCACCACCACCACCCAAGCCTACCACCACCTCACAACTATCCACCAGCCCACAACTCTCCACCAACACCACCACCACTACCACAACCTACCACTATCCTCAACACCACCCCAACCTACCACCCCCCCACAACTCTCCAGCTCCCCACCACCAACCACACCGGCCATGGATACCATCAGGCCGCATAATAAGTGTTCGGCTCCTTTACCTGCCCCATAATTAGAGGCCAGACATATAGAACTCGTCATCAGTCCTGGCACCGGGGAACACCCTATATTAATAAACGTCTTCGGTGAGAGAGAGAGAGAGAGAGAGAGGGGGGGTTGGGGAGGAGGGTCTTATTAATGAGTCTGGAAGGTGTTTGGTAGTGAGTGATTGACTGTGTATATGTATTTGATTGCACGTTGTGGTGTGGGTGTGTGTGTGGGTGTGTGTGTGTGTGTGTGTGTGTGTGTGTGTGTGTGTGTGTGTGTGTGTGTGTGTGTGTGCGCGTGCGTGTGTATGTGTGTGAAGAGTTGGGGTATCTTATTAATGAGTGTAGAAGGTGTTAGGTTGTGTGTCTGTGTGAAGGGGATGGAGGGGGATGACTTATTAATGAGTATCGAAGGTGTTATTAGTTTGTGGAGGTGGACAGAACCAAACTACAGCTCCTCCTCACACTTACTGAATGGGTTAACCCCTTCATATCTGGCTAACGCTAGACGATTGTGCTCAGTTTGAAAAGGTTCTATATAAATTAAAGGAACTCGGATTTATATTAAGCCATTTAGATGTGCTTTTACTTTTATTCTAGCAGCATTAGTCGATTTGTTCAGACTAGGAAAGACGTCTCCTAGTCATTAGGTATACAATTACATTGAACTAACCCTTCAATGTTTATGTTCTGGCTAACGCTAGACAATTTTACTAAGCTCAAGAACGGTTTCTCCCATAGTCAGAAGGTTAAGAGGAGATGAGTTGTTTTTCTAGTTCTCCTTCTCCCTCATATTTAGCCCCATTAGTTTTCAGATTTTAAGATGTTTGCCCCCATTAGTTTGTCGATTTAAGACCTTTCACCCCATTTCTTTGCAAATATTTAGACCTTTCGTGCTATGTAGGTGTCGATTTTTTTCCTGGTGAACGATAGTGAGCCTGTAATTGACCACTTGTGAGTTTCGAGTTATAAGGAAGTTGGAGCCGTAAACATCAATATTAAACTGAAATACAAAAATAGTGTAGGTTTCTGATGGATAAAAAGTATGTTGAATTTGGTTTTATGTATTTATAAATGTACTACGACCGTATTTTAGCTGGTAATTCTGCTCAATATCGATGTCTACAGCTCCAACTTCCTTATAGAACGAAACTCACAAGTCGGCAATTGACTACCGACAAATGTACAAATTAAACTAGAAGGGAGAACTAATGGATGTTTTTGTTTTTTTAAGTTTGATGGAAGTCTAGAGAGGAAACTAAATTGAATAATAAATATATGAAATAATCGACCAAAAAATAAACCTTTCCACCTTAATCCTTTGACTTGCCCAGGTCTTCATTAACCCCTTCAATACGATGACGTTTTTTGACATTATATTCTGGCTAAATTTAGAAGATTTTGTGTAGCTTAAGAACGACCTATGTTCTTCAGAGGGTTTAGCGAAGATCGTATTTATCCCTCTGAGTCCAGGAGGCAGATTATAAGCTTAAGCAAATCGTCCAATGGTAACCAGAATAGGATGACAATTCCATCGTGTGTTGAATTAATTCCTAGACATCCTTCCTAAATTACATAATATAGTCTAACCATAATGGACAAAGGTGTCTTAGATCATCAAGGAGTTAATTCTTCCCAATTCCTCCTTCTCCTTCCCTGATTATGACCAAAGCACTTCATTATCACCTTCTGCTGGGCTAGGATCCTTCCTGCAACCAAAATGGGACGGGTGGTACATATGGCAACACCGCTCCTCATCTTATGGACCACATACGTGCCCATAATGCCAATATTAACCCCTTCTGTACCGGCGACATCTTTTATATATTTGTCTTGCTATATTTTGGTGTTTGTGAGAGTTAGATGGATTACTCTCTGTGCAGGTGAGGCACAACTAAAAACAGTGGGGGAAGCCAGGCAAATGAAACAGGCATTCCAGCAACTCCTTATCATATGCCTATGTGGCCTCCCCTGGGTACTGACCTACTCGATTGATGCCTACCGTATCCCTAAAGTATTTCTGGCCGCGACTCTACAGCTTGCCCCATCTTAGTTGCACTAAATAAGTGTTAGTATCGGTGGTGGGTAGATTAATAATATGCCCGGTGGTGTGAGGACGAGGGTGTGATAAGCGAGCCGGACACGACCACGATGGATGGGGCAGAATATTAAGTGTTTCCCTAAAAGCTATGTGTCGCCCACCACACAGACGGAGACACACATTATTATTATCGGGGTACAGTTGGCTTCAGTTCTTTGGATACACAGCTTGCATTTTAAACGAAGATGTATTACTTTGATATTATATTTATATTAATGTCACTCCAACACCAAACACCTCCCAAAGAAATTAATAAAAGAAAGCATCTGATCCACCGGGATTCGAACCTGGGTTACCACATACAGATTTTAAACACTAACCATTACACCATCAAGGCTTATTGTCGAGTATGTGTTGGACACATTTACAGAACGCAGGCACTGATGGAGATTAGCAAACAGGTGGATGGGACTCGTCTGCCTTGGTTGGCAACCCATCTAGGGGAGACAACCTTATAAAAATCCGGGTGGATGGGACTCGTCAGCCTTGGTCGGTAATCCATCTAGGGGAGTAAACTTTATACAAAATACCGAAGGGCGGCGCGCTCATCGGAGCCACTTCCAGGTGGCGAACTCTACATTAGATAGATGTGCAGTTATGCTAATTATGATAGCCTGTCTATGACTGAACTGAAAACTACAGCCTCTGAGACAATACTGCAAGTGGTACAAGGTGCAGCAATGTATTGTTATGCTCAGATCAGAAATGTGTAGGTTAAGGGGGGTGGGTGTATTATCGGTCGATATATTTCTGTATATATTTATGTATATTTGGTTTCCTCCCTAGACCTCCATCAAGCATAAACAAAAGGTCTTGATATTGACACAAAAAAATGGGGTGAAAGGCCTTAAAATCGCCAAACTAATGGGCTGACCATCCTAAAATCTGAAAACTAATATATATATATAATGTTTCGGTAGTGTGTGTGTGTGTGAACATGAACCAACATTACTATACTGGAGCTCGTGCGGGCCAGTGAACGGTCTGGTACTAGTAATAACAATGACTATCTCCCTCTCCACAATAATATCAACACTACGCCACAAAAAAAAAAAAAAAAAAAAAAAAAAAAAATCCAGTTGCAAATTTTATCTACACATGAGAACAATCTATTATTCTATTGGAACTGCACTCTAATATATTTCTTCTGGTCTTGTGCTCATCTCCAGTCATAGTTTTTGTATACATATTATACATTTTATACATGGTGTTTATGCATTTGAGTATGGGATCTATATATGGAAAGACACACACGAGCTTATTTGTTGATTTACAAGAGGAAATATGACCTGTTTAAAATCGGTTCTTGATTTATATATTTACATTGAGGATTTAACAGTTAACATCTTATGTACCGTCGAAATCATTTTTGTTTAATTCTAACTACCGGTACTACTAATAAATTGTATTTAGCTTAGGAAGAACGTCTAACAGAGCTATCGCTCGCCAGGAAAAATGCGACACCTAAATTACACGAAAAGTCTTAATATTGACAAAGAAAAAGGGCGAAAGATCTTAAAATCGCCAAACTAATGGGCCGAACGTCATACAATCTCAATACTAATATGCTAAACATGAGGGAGAAGGGTGGCCAGAGTAACCGACCCATCTCCCCCTTAAACAGGTGAGTGTGGGAGAGGTGAATGATAGATAGTGTGGGAGAGGTGGTTGGATGGCAGGGGCGGGGGTGTGGATATTGTGGGAGGTGGGGGTTAGGGGGGCACAGGGCATTCTAGTAAGGTGGCACGGTGACAACAATTTATCATGAGGGAAGGACAATATCTCCCCCACCCCCCTCTTTTCTCTCTCTCTCTCTCTCTCTCTCTCTCTCTCTCTCTCTCTCTCTCTCTCTCTCTCTCTCTCTCTCTCTCTCTCTCTCTCTCTCTCTCTCTCTCTCTCTCTCTCTCTCTCTCTCTCTCTCTCTCAAAATTGAATGTAGCAATACTTTAGCTTAAAAAGATATTTGCCAGTATAAAGAACACCATCTGTAGGTATAATACCAGTAACATATGCCCAAGTTCAGGATAATATTTCAATTATACATGCTAATAGAAAACCACTATGCCTTACGCTGCAAAATAGAAATGCAAGCAGGTCAAAAGGGCCACAGTCTGAAACGGCAATAACCAGAACGGCCGCTGACTAAATCGGACTCAATCATAAACTGCCCAGGGGTTAGATTATATATATATATATTGTGTTAAGGGGGCCCACCTCGTTTTTTGTTTCTCTCTCTGGATTATATCCATTCGGCCCCATTCAGCCTACTGTTTTAAGACGTTTACTCTCATCTAGGTGTCAGACAGCATATTAAAAAAAAAAAAAAAAAAAAAAAAAAAAAAAAAAAAAAAAAAAATCGACACCTGGATGGGGATAAACGTCTTAAAACAGTTAGTTTAATGGGACCGAATGGATATAAGCCACAGAAAGAGAGAACAAAGAAGGTCACCCCCTTAATGTTCCAAGTCTACCTCCAGACCTAGGCATAAAGTCTGTATAATCAAGTGCCCACCACGATGAAGCCAGGTTTGACTCCAGGTTGTGAGTGAAGCAACAACACAGCAAACTTTACCCCTTTTTGTCTCCTTCTACCCCAACTCTCCCTCCCTCACTATCCTATTTTATTTCTCCTCCTCCCCCCGCCCTTCCTCCTCTTCTCTCTCACCCCTCCCTTTCTCCCTCCCTCACCCCTTTTTATGTCTCCCTCTCCCCCAACTCTCCCTCCCTCTATCACCTATTATTATTTCTCCTCCTCCCCCCGCCCTTCCTCCTCTTCTCTCTCACCCCTCCCCTCTCTCACCCCTTTTTATGTAATCTTCTCCCCAACTCTCCCTCCCTCTATCACCTATTATTATTTCTCCTCTTCTCTCTCACCCCTCCCTCTCTCCCTCCCTCACTCCTTTCCTCTTCCCCCCCCCCCCCCTCTCCCCTCCCCACCTTCTTAACTTGTTTACATCTGGGCTACAATACAATTTGTCACCCGCGGTTCGCCTTTCTCCCCAACACATTAAAGGCGTCTTGGTAATTTAATAACATCGCCCCCCTCCCTCTGCTCGCTCACACTATCTCTCTCTCTCTCTCTCTCTCTCTCTCTCTCTCTCTCTCTCTCTCTCTCTCTCTCTCTCTCTCACTCTCTCTCTACCAACGTATCAGTTATATGTATTCCAAATAATCATGTGTATTGCGTTTCTCTGCTCTAGTATACTCCTTATCATTATATACTATAACTATTCCTTTCCTTTGATTTACTAACTGTGCAGTGTAAAATAAAACATAAATACAAATCTATATACACCGACCTCCTCCTCTTCAATATATGCCCATGTTTAGATATGTGCCAATGTGAACTGGCGAGCTACCTTGATGGGCATTCTGTCACTGTTGTCGAATTGGTTTCATCTGGCGGAAATCATTATCTCTTAGCATTTGTTGTGTCGATACTTAATAATAACTATATAACAACTATATCTGCATCATACTCAAGCCTTTCATAATTAACCCTTCACCACCATTACGTAATTTTCATCATAATCTGGTTACCATTAGACGATTATCTTAAAGTTTGTAATCTACCTCTACGACTCCCTCCCATCCCTCCCTTCCTTCCTTCCTTCCCCCTCTTCCTTCTTTCTACTCTGCTAGCCAATTTATCCTTTCAGCTATTTCAATATATTCAGAGGGGGGGGGGGTGACGTAGTTAATTATCCCGAGCTATCTGACGGTTTATGAGGGGGGCGATGTTTTGGCTGTGAGAGAGAGAGAGAGAGAGAGAGAGAGAGAGAGAGAGAGAGAGAGAGAGAGAGAGAGAGAGAGAGGAGAAGGAGAGATAGAGGAGAGAGAGAGAGAGAGAGAGAGAGAGAGAGAGAGAGAGAGAGAGAGAGAGAGAGAGAGAGAGAGAGAGAGTAGAGTAGAGTAGAGAGAGAGAGTATAATATATGGAGAGTGCTACTGGGGTGAAAATGGAGAATTGTGTTTTACAGGGGTGACAAATGAAAAAGAATGAGTGGAAGAGGCCAGGGCTCTCACAAGGCTAGTGGCAAAACAGGAAATTTGGTAAACTAAAGGATAGAAATGTTTTACAAGGAAACGAGAGGCGTAGTGACCTAACATGGGTGTAAGGTAAACAAGGAGTTAAGGCCATTCCAGGAAGGAGTGATATAGAAATAGTAAAACCCTCAAGGGGAGATGATTGGTTTTGCTGAACCCCATTCTCCCTCATGTTTAGCTTCATTAATGTTGAGATTTTAAGACGTTCGTTCAATTAGTTTGGTGATTTTGAAACCTTTTGGCCCATTTTTTGTTGTCAATATTAAGACCTTTCGTGCCATTTAGTTATCGATTTTTTTCTTGACGAGCGACAGCAACTACAACCCCCTAAAGTGGAGTGGTCTGAAAAATGTGAATGATTGGAAGCGATTCTAACGAGTGGAAAAAGATGCAGAGCTGGATTGTTAGCAGTAAACGAGAAGGAAGGTAACAGCTATAGAGGTGGACAGGCATGGCAGAGGGGAGGGAAACAAGGGAAGGGGGAGGGGAGGGGCGTTGCAACTGGGGGATCTTGCAACAATGACGGAGTATCGGTGAATCCCCCCGCCACCAGAACAGGTCTTTATTCACGTCAAAATAACAAGGGGCGCTCAGAAATAAGGGGGGGGGGGGAGGCAAACGAGAGGGAGGAAAAGGGGGGGGGGGGGGAGGAAGGCAGACGAGGGAGAGGGGGGTGAGGGGAGGGGATGGACGGAGGGCAGAAGGCAGACGAGGGAGAGGTATGAAGGAGGATAAATACAAGGGATAGGATAATATAATGGTGATGTGACAGAGGAGAGACAATGAAACGTAGGCAAATTGACTATAGTTCGTTTATTCTAGGCTGGGAAGACATCGTAACCCCTAACCTTTCATAACCCAAAACGGACTAGAGTAATCGAGCGAATATTTCTACTAAATAGTAAGACTTGGCTAGGGAATATGTGTATAAATTGACGGCTCATTTGCTCTAGCCATTATCGAGTTACCCAGGTTAGAGGTTACGATTCCTGCCCAAACTAAAATGGTTGTAAGTGACGATCTTCTCACAATTCAGTATAATATATAAGCTTTGACGTGCATACAGTACATATGGATTATAAAGAGAAGAACAACTAATACTATAATGGATAGCGAAAAAGTGACAAAGGGACCATAGAGTAAAGGAAGTATTAATATACAGGACAAACGATACATGGAAAGAAAAATATGATTACAGAAAAATTTAGGAGTAGGAACAATTAGGAAAACTGATAATGCATGAATAACGAAATAGCACGATAGCAAAACAAGGGAAAGGGATGCTAAAAAGGAAAGCAACATTAAAATACGAGAACAGCTAGGAAAGGATATATACAAAAGCTAGTTAGTCGGTATGAATGAATGGAAACGGGCTAAGGTGTGGGGAAAAACGCGAATGGTGGATCGTGTGAAAAAAGCTATAGAGATAACATTAACCCCTTTAGTACGTTACCGAGTTATCCTACTAATTATAATATGGATATTATTAGGCTATTTTATCCAGCTTAGGCAGGACGTGAAGCAATTAAAAGGCTGCAAATTATCTCGATTATCAATTTCAAATACCACGGTTTCCTCCTAAGCTGCATGAAATCGTCTAAATATAGCTGGAATAACACAAAATATATCCTCGGTAAAGAAGGAGTCAACGCAAACAATGAGGAATGTTAGGAAGAATAATGGGTATAATTGAAGAAGCTGATGATTAAATGGGAAGGAATCAGTTGACTATCAAGGGTGATGATTATGGTTAATTAATAAAAGACGAAGCCAAGTACAATAAAAAACAAAAAAAAAACAAAAAAACACATAATATGGTGCTGTTTTAGTTTGTCTATTTTGTATTGTTTTGTTTCGAATTACATCCACATCAGAAATCCTGTACGTACAGTACATGCAAGGCATTAGGCCCTTCTCAAGAACAAAAATAATGTAAGATCGAAGTAACATTCTCTGCTGAGTCTTAATTGAAATGGAGAAGTGAGACTGCTGTACTATACTGCATTACATTGAAGACCTAAAGAATATCCTCAGACCTCACAAAGCCAAGGATTCTATTCAGAATTAAATGTATTAAATACTGTAGAATATAAATAGGATATAATCGTCTATGTTTGCCAAAATGAAATGAGAAAGCGTTCTCCAATACGGAAGGAGTAAAGGTATTTATATTCACAGAGACCATTGTTAATAGTGATAGGCTAAAAATTGATCAAGCAATTAAAGCGGCACACTTGAGAGTTGACTTGTAGTGCAAATAAGACTAAATACATATGAGGTCAT
Source organism: Paralithodes platypus (assembly GCA_032716605.1). Lineage (NCBI taxonomy): Eukaryota > Metazoa > Arthropoda > Malacostraca > Decapoda > Lithodidae > Paralithodes > Paralithodes platypus. Next base: position 8,614,659 of record CM064529.1, read on the forward strand.
AGCTTAATTAAATACTAGGGCACAAAAGTCTAGTACCATTATTTTAGTGCTTAACCCTTTCTGTACCGGTGACTTCCTTTGCATTACATTCTGGCAGCTATTAGACGATTCTATTCAGCTTAGGAAGGACATCTATTAATAAATAGGCTACAGACTATCTCAATTCGTTCTTTTAGCTACCATACACCCTTCACAAGCTTCATCAAATTGTATAAATGTAGCTAGAATAAAATTAAGAAGACGTCGCCGGTACAGATGGGGTTGAAAAACGGCCAGTTAGTCAATCGGACGAATTGTCTATCATTCTTGAATATTCTTTTTGTCTTCTTCTCTATAGTGAAGAGTTGAGTATATAATGTCTTTTTACATGCCATACAATATTTTCAGAACTCCAGGACACCGCTTGGGAACTGATTTTTTAAATAAACTTAATACGGTAGAGCTTCCATGGTTCGCAAATAAACTTAATACGGTAGAGCTTCCATGGTTCGCAAATAAACTTAATACGGTAGAGCTTCCATGGTTCGCAAATAAACTTAATACGGTAGAGCTCTTTCATGGTTCGCAAATAAACTTAATACGGTAGAGCTCTTTCATGGTTCGCAAATAAACTTAATACGGTAGAGCTCTCTCATGGTTCGCAAATAAACTTAATACGGTAGAGCTCTCTCATGGTTCGCAAATAAACTTAATACGGTAGAGCTCTTTCATGGTTCGCAAATAAACTTAATACGGTAGAGCTCTTGCATGGTTCGCAAATAAACTTAATACGGTAGAGCTCTTTCATGGTTCGCAAATAAACTTAATACGGTAGAGCTCTCTCATGGTTCGCAAATAAACTTAATACGGTAGAGCTCTTTCATGGTTCGCAAATAAACTTAATACGGTAGAGCTCTGTCATGGTTCGCAAATAAACTTAATACGGTAGAGCTCTCTCATGGTTCGCAAATAAACTTAATACGGTAGAGCTCTTTCATGGTTCGCAAATAAACTTAATACGGTAGAGCTCTTTCATGGTTCGCAAATAAACTTAATACGGTAGAGCTCTTTCATGGTTCACAAATACCAAAGCCTTGTTTACTCGTTTTGAAATATATGTTCCAAGAATATTGCAGCCAACTGAACAAGAACATATCACAATAGTGCATATGGGGAAAGTGGGAGGTGGTGGGGGAGGGGATGGTAAAGGAAGGGGTTGGAGATGGAGACAAAAGACATAACCCCCCACCCCCCCTTTCATGTCTCATCTCTCTCTCTCATCTCTCTCTCTCTCTCTCTCTCTCTCTCTCTCTCTCTCTCTCTCTCTCTCTCTCTCACCACCACACACACACACACACGCACTACTACCACCTTCGCTACCTGGTTACTTCTCTACCAAATAATGAAAAATCACGACAATTCAGCAACGAATATACCGTACGGCTATTAAGGTAATTGTGTTGATTGTCTTGTATATTAATCCAAGTGAGTCACCAACATAGTAATACAAAACGATACTCGAAGCTAATTTTATAAGGTCTTTCTATACGACACTTCTATATTTCCTATATTTTTACCATATACAGTATATGAATTAAAGGGCAACTGGAGAAAGTAAAAAGCCAGACCTGACAACATTTAGGTGAGGATACAATCGCTGGATATTTTAAGTTTGTTACGTTTTATCAGGTATTACAATAGTATAGTACTGGTCAGCGATAAGTCTATAACGTCCCCCCCCCCCTCCCCTCCCCCATCACACTACTCAATGGACTCCCCCTACGTGATACTCGCTATTCATCACTGTTACACATAAGGTAATAATCCGGAAGGGTTGGTAGCCTCTCAAGTCCTATTTTAATTAACTAACTACATTACAAGCGACACCACCACATGTAGAACAGCGAACAGAAGTACCCTCACTACTTGTTCTACACACTGTATATAATTGCATGAAAACAGTGGCACAATGTAATTCTGTACAACCATTCCTAACATCACAAACGACACTCCCACATGTAGAACAGCAATTCTGAGCACCGGTACTTGAATTCCATATATTATTACAGCAACCCAGTACCATTATCCAATTATGTACAGCCATTACCTCCATAATATGCAACACCACCACATGTACTGTAAATCTACGTACATTATTACATGAACATAGTCCCATTATCACCATTCAAATGTTATACAATTGAGTGACATGTGCAAGTGACATGTGTAGAAATAAGATTTCATAATTGTGTATGAACTAAAATGAGTAACAACTAGTCTATTATAGTATATAACCATATAAGTTATAATGGAGATATACTGGTACAGATTGTCTGCAGCAGAGCACAATATAATAATTCAGGAAACTATTTGTATTATCATTTTATCAGTATAGAAACAAATATTATAGCAATTCATTTCTTCGTACTGTTATCATGTCACATTAGAGCAGACACAGTTGAGCAGAGAAAGCCGAGATGACGAAGGAGCAACAAGTAGATATTGAGGCTTGGGCCGAGAAAAATGGTGGGTTGAGGAGGTCACTAGGAGAGAGAAAGAGAGGAATAAATAATACACAAGAGAGCGAGAGAAAATAAAGTGAGAAATTGGGCTGGAAGTAGCTCACGTGTACTCTGCCAGAAAAATACCGGAGCAAAGAGAAAGGTAAAGAAACGAGTGAAAGTCAAAATAAGCCGACCATGTTCAGGAGCGAGGTAAATAACTGTACAGGATGAGTAGCGATGGAGATGAACAGACTCTACTTTTAGATATACTGAAAAAAAGAGGCATAGGCAGCTATTAATTATCTATCCTGATGAATCCCATGTAGGATCAAAAGCATTTCGTCTCATCAACTCCCTTCCTCTTACTAGTTCCCTACAATCTCATTCTACGCGCCACAATGTTGCATCTCTTTCACTCTTCTATCGCTATTACAACAATCAGTGTTCTTCAGAGCTCTCTCAGTACATACCCCCTCCCTTGCGGCGAGTGCGAGGCACCCGCCTATCAACACAATCCCACTCCTATTCTGTCCAGCTCTCCAACCCAATAATTGGCATCATTCTCAGTCTTTTTTCTACTCGACAAGTGAAATCTGGAACTCTTTCCCGCGATCAATCTTTCTTTCATCCTATGAATTAAACTGCTTTAAACTTCGTGTGTCCCGGCATTTTTACTCCAACATCCCTTGAATTTTGCTCTGTCACTCCATTGGCTTTGGTGGAGACAGTTATTTATGACTTTTGACTACTTCATACACATATAATA
>CM064529.1:8622907-8682765 GCA_032716605.1 Paralithodes platypus
CCGGGGAAAGTACAGAACCTCTAGAACACAGGGATCGGACAACTGACGCCATTTTGACGACTCAGGTACATGATCTAAGTAATACCAAGTACCGTATATAATATTTTAAGTATGAGGTTCTTATGGTTAGCCTATATAGTGGGGGTGGGAGGCTTGGAATCCTCCTCCCTTGTATAATTCACCTACTAGACGAGACCTATATACAGGGGAGAGGGAACGCGAAAGTGGCTTCGAACCCCAAGAATTGGAACTTTAAATATTATTTCTGTTCGGGCTCTGTCCCGAGTCGGCCACCCCCAGCTATGGGGTAAGTGCCTGAGTAAATACATACATAACGACAACGGCCCCCAAAATATAGCCTGTCCCCCCGTGCCTATGCCCTACAGAGTCTCTAAGGGGAAGCATCAAAAGGCGGGCGACAATATAAAGTGTGCGAGCGATGGTGATAAAAAGTTGTGAGTCAACACCTATTATTTGGTTCCTCGGATCCCACTGTTGAGGTCACAGTTTATGGTGGTGAAGGGGGTATGTAGTGGTAGATTTTATTATAAATTTAATATAGTTTTAGATTCCTCCCTAGACCTCCACCAAGCTTAATTAAACACACCATGATCCTCCCTTCAAGATCAATTTATACATTTTTCGATAGAAAGATTTACCGGCCGGAGGCTGGTTTCTACTCGCTATCATTCGCCAGAAGCTATCATTCGCCCGAAAAAATATAATCGACACTTAAATTACACGATAGGTCTAAAGTACATATTGCCAAAGAAATTGGGTGAAATGTTATAAAATCACCAAACTAATGGGGCGAACGTCTTCGAATCAGAAAACAAAAGGGGCTAAACATGAGGGAGATGGGTGGCCAGAAAAACCAACCATCCCCTTTAAACACCCGGGCCCACATATAATTTGGGCTCCGCGGACTTGACACACACACACACACAGACACACACACACACACACACACACACACAACACACACACACACACACACACACACACACACACAACACACACACACACACACACACACACACACACACACACACACACACACACACACACACACACACACACACACACACACACACACACACACGTACATACCCACAAACTCAAATATATACACATATTCAAACCTCTCTCTCACACCCTGAGTCTCCATTTTGTTTTATCTCCTACACTTTATCCTCAAATGTGTATTTTATTTTCAAGAGCACAGCTCTCAAATTACATTGTTATAATTCACAAATATAATTATTTACATTGGCATTGCAACTTAAAACACATGTACAGTACAATATTTGCAACCAATTAAATATGTTATGATCATGCAGCAGCTAGGGTATATCCTATACATAGATTGTAAATATTTTGCTAAATTCAACTCGGTCTTTTTGTTAGTACTCTGCAATAGTTCAACAAATGTGTTCCTATTTGGGGATCTCTGATGAAGATGATGATGATGATGATGATGATATTGGTGGTGGTGGAGGGTTGGGTGGATGGAGGTGGGTTGGGGTGGATGTTAGGGTGGTCACGTTGACTGATAGCCGTATCTCCAGGACGCCTCTGTCACTCCACCACTCACATCACACTACTCACTCTCGCTCTCTCTCTCTCTTCACTGCAGATGTCATAGTCTATTTTTTCAGCTGGTGGTAAATTGAATCCCTTAACAACTGATTCCTTGATAATTAATGGAAAAATATGAAACTAGTATATCTCTGCATCATATAAATTTCAAGCTTCAAGAAGTAACGCCATATTTGTCTACACAATCTTCTTAATTGCTGGGTAGTAAAGAAAACAACATTGCAGTCTACCATCAATGGACAATACACAGACTATAGTACCCGTTAGACTAAGATAGCATGATGTTTAGAAAATAACCCGAAGTCAATGATTGGTGGCTGCTCGTCTAAAGATCTTGGGAGTCTCCGATATGTGCTGTTGTATTAGTCCGGGGGTAAGTTACGTATCCGCATATGAGCAGTTCTTTGTCGAGTGTCATTAATGTGGATTGACATTATGTAGAGTCACTGGTGTTGTTATATCAAGACTATATTCTCTCTCGCTAAAATTCACACACACACACACACACACACATACCGCTAATTAACATGATTATTCCGTCTTTGTTCATTCGTAAAATTAACACAATCACTAAACTTGTTTACTTCGCTGGGAAACTTCTGATTCCCTAAATCAAGGGCTTAACTGACCTGCGCGCACGCACAGACACACACACATTATATATATATATTACTAATATGACTAAGTTGATAAAAAGTTTAATCTGTATTCACATATGTAAACAAAGAAAATAACTGGAAATGCAAGGAAACAAATGTCTGTTAAGTGTTTTTCTAACATTGTTGTGAGTTGGCGTTTGAAAAGAAACATTTCACGCCAACTGCTTCCAATTGCATTGTTGGTCATAATTCGCTTTGATTATTATTATTATTATTTATTTATCTGTTTTCAGATATTGAATAAGGTGTGACAATGTAGAAAGGAGTTTGAAGCATTCCCCTGGTAGAATGACGCCATTTTAAATTCCATATTGGCTAAAATTACACGATTTTATTCAGTTGGGGGGAACCTGCCGGAGTCCTAGTGTAAATTTCCTTCATAGCTGCTTGTCCTAATCTTACACATATTGTCTAGTATATACAATCTCAATAAACCCTCTGGATAACATAAATCCTTCTTAAACGGCGTAAACTCGTCTAACCATAGCCAGACTAAAGGTAAAATGGCGTCATCGTGGTGAAGGGGTTAATTGCCCCTTCCTCCCCATTGTGTGACAGCGCTGTTTGACTTCCATTATTGTATTTGTTTTCCTCCATCCTCTTGCCTTGTGTGTTTTGCATTACGTTGTGCCATTGTGGTATCTTACTATGCTTATCTATGTATTGTTTTGAGTTTCTTTCTTCTGCATTCATTGCATATCTTTCAACATTCCTGTTTGCCATTATTCTTAAGAGACACTAAATAGAGGAAGGAAAAACAAAGCGAAATAAAAAAGGGTCCATGTGCCTAAATATATTAATTTTCTATGATATATTTTTGTTCTTATTATTATATATCTTTATTTATGTTTCCTCTAAATAATGTTGCATATTGTTGTTTTTGCATATTGTTGTTTTTTGTTATTATTGTTCTTATTAATCTTGCATTTCTTATACTAGTTGGTGTCTTTAAAAGTTATTGACATCTTGAGCCCTCTTCCTCCTTCCTCTCTGTCGTATCTTATTATCATAATCATCTTTTTATCGTCAAAATTAGCATGTTTGTGTGTATAAAAAATAAAAAATAAATATACACCGGTATATAAATAAATATAAATAAATATATTATCGAGGAGGGGAGGAGCAGAGGTGGAGGGAGGAGGGAGGGAGGGGCCGGACGTCTCAGGAATTTGTAAATATTTGTGTCAAATCCATGCAAAGTGGCTGGAAATGCTTGCGGTTGTGGGGAAGGGGTCACTGCCTGCATGGATGATGATGATGATGATGACGGTGCTAATGATAAGGTAAACTGAAAATAAAAGTTGTTGGTGCAAACCTACACCGAGAATGGTGAATACGAATGAGTTTATTGATGATAGTGATGGTGAAAATGAAGAAGAGAAGCTGTTGTTGATGGATGATGTTGATTATGATGATTACAATGAAGAAGCTTAGGACGAATATATGGTAGTTAAAAGGATTAATCGAGGTCTAGGGAGGAAACTAAAATAATATTAAAAAGATCAATACATAAGCAAATAATTACGCCCATCCCCCTTTAATAATTACGCCCATCCCCCTTTAATAATTACGCCCATCCCCCTTTAAGTCCTGTATCATAAACAAACGAAGAGGGCCATTTTAGTCACTTTACTTACAAACGAACCGTTTTTATTAATTTCCTAATGGACTATGTAAATTAGCAATGTTGTTCGCAGCCAGTCAGCCAGACAAACTTAGGCAAAAAGCTTGTTCTCTACTTTGACCACTTCTCATTAATGTCCCACTCCCCGAGTCTAGGCATTATATTATGTGATAAGAGGGGCACATACTGTAGACATATACTAATATAGTGCTAGAATATAATAGATAAATAAATGATATATATACGGTATATATATGTGATAAGAGGGGCACATAGACATATACTAATAGATAGTGCTAGAATATAATAGATAAATAAATGATATATATACGGTATATATATGTGATAAGAGGGGCACATAGACATATACTAATAGATAGTGCTAGAATATAATAGATAAATAAATGATATATATACGGTATATATATGTGATAAGAGGGGCACATAGACATATACTAATAGATAGTGCTAGAATATAATAGATAAATAAATGATATATATACGGTATATATATGTGATAAGAGGGCCCTCGCACATAGACATATACTAATAGATAGTGCTAGAATATAATAGATAAATAAATGATATATATACGGTATATATATGTGATAAGAGGGGTACATAGACATATACTAATAGATAGTGCTAGAATATAATAGATAAATAAATATATATATATATATATATATATATATATATATATATATATATATATATATATATATATATATATATATATATATATAGTATATATATACAAAATTATATATAGATATATATATATATATTATATACATATAAATATATATATATATATATATATATATATATATATATATATATATATATATATATATATATATATAGTATATATATACACAGTATATATATACAACATATATATATATATACAACATATATATATACAACATATATATATATATATATATATATATATATATATATATATATATATATATATATATATATATATATATATATAAACAACAATAATAATACATACTGCAAACCCCTTAACCCTTTTCTATATTATGCCCCATTTTAACATTTCATTCTGGCTATCATTAGACGATTGTATACAGTTTAGGAAGGTGTGGGGTTGGGTGTGTGGTGTGGGGGTAACGTCCCATCACCCCTCACACAGTAATGTCCAGTGTTCCCAACCCGTCATGGTGCTCACAAAAACTCACCATCAGGGACCTGCAAATCATTTCCTGTGTGTCCCTTACCCTGACCTCCCCCTACACTATAGTCGGTTCATAGTAACATGGCACCTCATAACGTACTCCTACTCGCAGATCTTCCAAAATTACAGGATCACTATCGCTATTTAGGTGTTGATTTTATTTTCCTGGCGAACGAAAGTGAGCCTGTAATTTTGGAAGATCCGGCGGGTCATCTTTCTACCGAAAAATGTACAAATTAATCTAGAAAAGGGATCTAATGGATATCTTTTTAAAAGTTTGATGAACGTCTAGGGAGGACACTAAAAGAATCATAAATATATGAAATAATCAACTTACAAATATACCCTTCTCCCTTAAACCATGTTATATATCACATTCTCTAAGAACAATACCGTTAACAAAGCTACTAATTATTATGTTCTATCCAACAACCAACTCTACTCCTAAAATCGATTAATGAAATATTACAAACGCATGTGGCAGTCCGTGGATTCGAACCCAGGACGCTCACACCGAATATCAACACCTTATGCATTACACCACGAAGGCAGTTAAAGAATGGTGGACACTGCCTACGATTTATTATGCAACTTCGAATCCTGCATATCAATCTAAGCATGTACACACATCCCAACTGCAACTCACGTAGGCTATGCATATGTGAATGGAAAGAGCAATTAATGGGGCCTTAACCACTAGGGAATGGAATAAGTCAGTATCTTGGTTATCTGAAATTTTGTGAAGAGATTATATGTATAACTTATATGATAATAGCTAACATATCACGGGTTTAACTGTAAAACAAATATTGTTAAATATACCGTATATACAGCTTTATAGTGAGAGGTACCGCCTTTCCCACATGTTTATGAATAATATAATGAAAATATAATAATATAATCGTGAAGTGTTTTCTTATATAATTTCCATTCTAGCTTCAAGGCTCCAAGTTTGTCTCAAAGTATGCATAATTATACACACTTACAGTATTTTAATTTATCTTTAAGCCATTCAAGTCACCCAAAGCGATTTTTTTTAAGATTTACCTTGCTATGAAAATGTATCGCCACATATGCAAATTATTATAAATCACCAGCGCCATTAATACTTTCCCAATACTCTTTCCTTTGATATCGTTTGATTTACGGCACCTTAATATATGTCTCTACTTCACCTCTCCCATACAGGGTGTCAAACCACCAAACCAGTCCATTATGTTTAGTCTATATTATGGTATATGTAAAGATAAAATTATAGTTAAAATTATGTCTTTGGAAGTGAAAAAATGGCCAAAACTATGCTAATTCATGTTAATTGTCCTGTATTCCTTCTCATATTAATTCTAGTCTTCAAACTAAATTGCTCTGATTTGACAACCTGCTCCCATATGCAAGTCTATAAGCTTACTTGGATTGTTTATATGCCATCCAATTATGTAAAACATTATTTATTTCGATTATCTTTCACCAAAGCTATTCGTATTTTCCAGGTATATTTACAAATGGCTTAGTTCTGTTTGGTTGTTATTTTTATTGTTTTAATTTGTCAGGGTTATTTATAGAAGGCTTATTACCGTTTGGTTCCTACGTTGAGCACCCTCCCTCTGTTATCGACCATCACCAGCCCTGCACACCGGTCCCTCGTAAAGATATATTATAGTAACCCCTTCTGTACCAGCGACGTCTTTTAAACTTTATTCTGGCTAATATTAGACGATTTTACCCATTTAAAAAAAAGGACCTCCAGAAACTACCAGGCTTCAAACTATCTAACGTATCCCTTCTTACTACCACAGAGCCTTCCTAAACTGCACACAATCGTCTAAATATACTAGCAAGAAAGAAAGTTAAAAGACGTCCCTCGTAAAGACATATTCTAGTTCATTATGGATTACCTGAGGCATACAGGTGAGTTGGGTCATATAGATAGTGAGCTTTATGACCCTCGTTATATGTAGCTCAACCCTGCATGATTTAATACCTGGGACGCCTACGTTAAATACTGCATCCTTCATCTAATGCTACACACAGTATTTGCTATACTACACACAAGTACCGCTCAACAGGCAACATTTTAACAAACGGAAGAAATCTTCCGTATGAAGAAAGGTTGAAGAAATTAGGTTTACATTCGTTAGAGAGACGCAGAGTTAGAGGGGATACGATAGAGGTGTTCAAGTGGGTTAGTGGGATTAACAAAGGGGACATGACAAATGTACTAAAGCTCAGTGATAGCGAAAGAACTCGTACCAATGGTTTCAAATTAGATAAATTTCGTTTCAGAAAAGATATAGGCAAATATTGGTTTGGTAACAGAGTTGTAGATGGGTGGAATGGACTACCAAGTGCTATAGTGGGATCTAAAACTGTAGGGAGCTTTAAGATAAAATTGGATAAGCATATGGACGAGAAGGGTTGGGTGTGAAGGGGGATCAGCCGGGTTGGGCCAATCAGCGCTCTGCAGACCCCCATAATCCTGCGTTAATCTCTAACCGTTTTGGTAGGATGATCCTCAGGGTATTAGAGTGTTGAGCCTATAATTGGGCTTTGTAATTGATTTGGGGTTGTGTGGGACAGGGATCTGCCTTGCTTAGGCCAATCGGCTTTCTGCAGACTCTCATTTTCTTATGTTCTTATGTTCTTATGTAGTAGAGTATGACAAAATCTGGTCAAATATGTTTTTCAATTCAATAAGAACGGGTGAACACCAATTTTGCAGTGTTTTTAGTTTTTTCGCGAGTAAACATTAACCAAATTTTCCATTATTTCCATTTATAAGCAAATCCTCCCCGTTAGAGATGGGTCACAATATCGTATCGAACCACGATGATTCCGTACAGATAGGCAAGGTGGTGTGCAGTGTGAGAAGTTAGTGTGCAAATATATGATGACTATATTTGTGAATGTGCAAATATATGATGACTATATTTGTGAATGTAAATGTTGTACACAAAACCACGACTGAAAGCGAACTTCTAGTGAACATACGGATTTGTACTGTACAACACACCTTTAAGGGGAGGTTTTTAGTGTGTTTCTTAGACTTCCATCAAGCTTGAAATTACACCCCCTTGACCCCCTTTCAAGATAAATTTGTACATTTTTCGGTAGAAAAATGTCCCGGCCGAAGGCCGATTCCTCTTAAATTGCAGGCTCGCTATCGCTCGCCAGGAAAAAATTGACACCTAAATGGGACGAAAGGTCTTAAAAGTGACATAAATTGGGTGAAAGGTCTTAAAATTGCCAAACTAATGGGGCGAACGTCTTAAAATCTCAAAAGCAATGGGGATAAACATGAGGGAGAAGGGGGTAAAGAAAAAAGTCCCTCGAGTGGATTATCTCCCCCTTTAATGTTCGTCACTAAATGATCTTCTGTTCCTTATCCCTCAATTATCGAGTCACACAACACGTTATTGGTTACTGCTGCATTACACATTGTGGCATATCCATTTGCCTCCATCAAATAGCGCAAGATTAGGTTCATATATCTGTTCTATTAAGGGGAGGTATTTAGGTTGTTCCCTAGACCTCCATCAAGCTTAAAATTACACCCCCTTGAGCCCCTTTCAAGATAAATTTGTACATTTTTCGGTAGAAAAATTTCCCGGCTGAAAGCCGGTTCCTCTTAAATTACAGGCTCGCTATCGTTCGCCAGGATAAAATCGACACCTGAATTGCACGAAAGGTCTTAATATGGGGTGAAAGTTCTTAAAATCGCTAAACTAATGGGGCAAACGTATTATAATATCAAAAGCAATGGGGCTAAACATGAGGGAGAAAGGGGTCAAGAAAAAAATCCCTCAAGTGGAAATCTCCCCTTAATTATCATAATGCGAGATTTCCATTTGTGTTGAACATTAATAATATGGTGTAGGCTTAATGACATATTGTGTAGGCTTAATGACATATTGTGTAGGCTTAATGACATATTGTGTAGGCTTAATGACATATAAAGAGATAAATATTTATCGTGAGGCTCAACATGTCCCAAATAAAATACCACTGGTTAAATACATTTGACATTTAATTTAGCTCCTTCAATTAACATATGAATATTTTCGAGCTGTTACGACCAGAACAGAGATATAATAATTGTCTTGAATCTCAACATATGATTATTTTCGAGCTGTTACGACCAGAACAGAGATATAATAATTGTCTTGAATCTCAACATATGATTATTTTCGAGCTGTTGTGACCAGAACAAAGATAGAATAACTATCGTGAAGCCCAACCTTAGTAATTTATCGAGTCCATCATGAGACAAAGGAGACCCGTCGCCGGTGTCCGTCCGATGATTTTGTGGTTTAGGCGTTTTTTGATGGGTGTCTGTGTGGACCAAGGGGCGGGGCTCCCCACCTGTCCCACACCTGACGGATACATTATCTCCGCCCGGGGTATTATATATGAGACTCGGATCTAAGAATGTCTTGCAGGGGAGGACACTTATTCTCAATTGTTCTGACTTTCGATTTTTGTTTATGTCCTCTCTCTGCATCTCTATCTGTCTGTCTGTATATCTCAAAGCAATACACACACAGCCAATCACACTATATTATTGCAGTCATTCACTCACTCCCACTCGCGTTCTCAAACAAACACACACATTCATTCACACTTTATTATGCAGATCAGTCATGCACAATCGTTCATGTTATTCACATTCATTCAAACATAATTGCATTTTGGTCAACCATATCATTCATTATCTCTGCCGATTATATGCACTAATTATTGAAAACAAAGTACTATCCAAAAATCAATCAAGATAGTTATAATTTCATAATTATTCTACAGATATTTTCACAGCAATTGTTCCGAGGAACGTGCTTCAATTGTGCCGCCTCTCCACATCTTTCCCCGTAGAACTAGGGCAGCTGAGAGCGCCCATGAATTTACACTTTCTCCTCCACAATGCAGAACTTCTGCTTATCAGAATTCATTTATCCCCAGAGCTACTACTCTTTGGAATTCACTTCCCTCGAATTGCTTTCCACAAACTTACAATCTACAAATGTTTAAATCCAGTTGTTACAAACATTTTATGAATGGAGGATGCCTTTAGGCACATGGACCTTTTTGTTTTGTCTGTGTTTTTCCTTCCTCCGTTCATTGTCTCTTAAAAAAAAAAATAATAATAAATAAGATAAACAGAGGAGGCCCATAAATTCTTACGAGTGGGCTGGAGACTATGGTATTCGAGTGTACCAACAACGGAAGAAATAGTAACGGGAGGGTCGAGCGACATAATAGTAACGGGAGGGTCGAGCGACATAGAAATAGTAACGGGAGGCTCGAGCGACATAATAGTAACGGGAGGGTCGAGCGACATAATAGTAACGGGAGGGTCGAGCGACATAATAGTAACGGGAGGCTCGAGCGACATAGAAATAGTAACGGGAGGGTCGAGCGACATGATAGTAATGGGAGGGTCGAGCGACATAATAGTAACGGGAGGGTCGAGCGACATAATAGTAACGGGAGGGTCGAGCGACATAGAAATAGTAACGGGAGGGTCGAGCGACATAATAGTAACGGGAGGCTCGAGCGACATAATAGTAACGGGAGGGTTGAGCGACATAGAAATAGTAACGGGAGGGTCGAGCGACATAGAAATAGTAACGGGAGGGTCGAGCGACATAATAGTAATGGGAGGGTCGAGCGACATAGAAATAGTAACGGGAGGGTCGAGCGACATAGAAATAGTAACGGGAGGGTCGAGCGACATAATAGTAACGGGAGGGTCGAGCGACATAATAGTAACGGGAGGGTCGAGCGACATAGAAATAGTAACGGGAGGGTCGAGCGACATAATAGTAACGGGAGGGTCGAGCGACATAGAAATAGTAACGGGAGGGTCGAGCGACATAGAAATAGTAACGGGAGGGTCGAGCGACATAGAAATAGTAACGGGAGGGTCGAGCGACATAGAAATAGTAACGGGAGGGTCGAGCGACATAGAAATAGTAACGGGAGGGTCGAGCGACATAGAAATAGTAACGGGAGGGTCGAGCGACATAATAGTAACGGGAGGGTCGAGCGACATAATAGTAACGGGAGGGTCGAGCGACATATTAGTAACGGGAGGGTCGAGCGACATATTAGTAACGGGAGGGTCGAGCGACATAATAGTAACGGGAGGGTCGAGCGACATAGAAATAGTAACGGGAGGGTCGAGCGACATAGAAATAGTAACGGGAGGGTCGAGCGACATAATAGTAACGGGAGGGTCGCGCGACATAATAGTAACGGGAGGGTCGAGCGACATAATAGTAACGGGAGGGTCGAGCGACATAATAGTAACGGGAGGGTCGAGCGACATAATAGTAACGGGAGGGTCGAGCGACATAATAGTAACGGGAGGGTCGAGCGACATAAACTGCGACAAAAGTGGGCCTCTGGCAGTTTAACCCCGTATAATTAGCACTGACAAGACCATGCTGGATGAAGTTGATTAAAGCCCTTCCCTCTGGCAGTGATAATACTCTCTGATGTCTGGCTAACCATTCCCGGGGCATCGTTAAACGCAAGCTTAACGAGACTCCTGGAACACTCAAACAACGTCTTTAAACGCCAACACGAAGGGATTAACGCGCCGAGCATCATCATAATGTGAGAACAGAAGCTGGCAGGAGGATAAAGGGTGAATGTGTATTTAGACAGATTCACAACACAGACGACAAACTTAACGAGAAACTTTGTAAAACAGAGAAAAACGCAAGATTCAGAAGTCAGACGACAAACTTGATGGCAAGCTTTGTAAAACAGAGAGAAATATATGTATGTATGTATAAATGTATAAATGTATATACTCAGGCACATACCCCATAACTGGGGACGGCCGACTCGAGACAGAGTCCGAACAAAAACAACGAAACATAACAAAAATAAAAAACAAAACCAAATAAAACTCACTCACATCTAGATTGCCAAGGAGAAGACTCAAAGACCAAAGAGCCTCCAGCAATCCCCCAAGTCCCAGACCTCCTGGAGAGGTTTCGGTCTCACCAGGCAGACACGCTGCGGAACCATACCACAATGGCCGTCCACCTTACTTACAGGCATGACCCTTCACAATATACACTGGCTCCCGGAGCCAGGCGCCTGACGGACTATTATCTAGTGACTATTCGAACTGGCGCCTAACCCCTCTCCCTGCGACCGTCCGCGTTATCACTCATCTATTTACAAGCATTCTCTATCCATTCCTATTCATTACCACTTCTTGCCTGTTCTTCAGTCATCTCTTAATTTTCCAACGCTCCTCCAACGCTCCTCCTCCTCCTCCTCCTCCTCCTCCTCCTCCTGTTCCAGCTCTGAGTCAACAGCTACAATAACAGGGGTATGATGGTGGGACAACATTTAGAGAGTCTTCCTCATGTCATCCCTCCCTCCTGCTGCCCCACATCCCTACCTTACTCACTTAACCCTTTCAAGACCCAATACGCATTTCTGTTCTGTTGTCCAGCTACTATACCCTCTTGCTATTAATAACACACACACACACACACACACACACACACACACACACACACACACACACACACACACACACACACACACGCACACGCACACACGCACACACACACACACACACACACCTTGAGTATATTATGTGTTTTCAAATCTGGGGACGAGGGATTTATCGCTTTCCAACTATTACCGGTCGATTTAATTTGATAAAAAAAAGCCTCTCCGAATTAAAAGGATTATCCCCCATCACATACCGCCCCCACCACTTACTCTGATTTGCTTCATGGCCACCCAGAAGCAACACCCAATGTACAGTCGCGATCAGTAATTTGCTTTTAAGTTTGTAATCTATGCTTGATGTTGATTCAAAGGGGTGCGTTGGAATCCAAATGGCTGTCCCTTATTTCGAACCCATACACCATGATTTCTTTGTAATTTAGGTTTTATATTGATTCAAAGGGGTGCAATGCTATGAATCCAGATGACTAACTTATTTCCAACCCATACCCCAAACCAATATCCCTTGTGTATTATCGTTATCAATTGTTCCCGGTCTGCACATTGCACATCAACATTCCTCCTTACTAGCCATGCCCAGCCCTCCTCCTTCAACCCATGTCTCCCATCAAAACCGATAGCCATTACCTCTAGTAATGTCCCGAGTCTCAACACATGTCCCCAATTTCTGTTCCCTATCGCTATCAATTTCCTCCAGCTATATCCATGTCCCAATCTTGTCCCCTATCGTTACCAAGAGAGGAATCCAGCTAACTCTCACAAACACCTCCTCCTATTCATTTTACTACACTTTACAAGCACACCATACTTCTTTCCCACAAACCTAAATTACCTCTAATGTACCTTGATGTTTGCTCTCTACCAATCTTTCAACCTTGGAGGAGGGGGGCCTTGTTGCATGCAGCTTTGCCTTTTGTCTCTTTCATAAAAAAAAATCCTCCAAAAACTTCCATGTCCCATTCTGTCCCCCATTCCAACCCTACCCCCTCCCTTACCACGCGTCCCTTCTACCCCCATTCCACCCTCCCCACCCCACCTCCAAGTCTCTAGATCAATATTATGAGTGTGCTCGCGGCTCATCAAGGGCGCTTATCACGTCACTGACTTAAACCCCACAAGTTATGAGTAAAAATAGAGAGGGGATTTCTTGGGCCGGAGATGTACAGGGTCGACGGTGCAGCTCCTCCCAGACATTCGGGAGTGGCTTGGTTGAATGGTTGGTTGAATAGTTGGTTGAATGGTTGGTTGAATGGTTGGTTGAATGGTTGGTTGAATGGTTGGTTGAATGGTTGGTTGAAAGGTTCGTAGAAGGGTTGTTTGGTTGATGGGTTAATTGAATGAATGGTTGGTAGGTTACTAGAAAGGTTGGTAGAAGGGTTGATAATTAATCGACCTTTATTTCTGGAGAGCTTCATAGGCTGAAGGTAGAAATGGTGGCTCCCTCCTGAGTAAGGTGGATTGGTAGTGGCTACACATACTATCACTCATTCAATTTGGGAGGTGGGGGAACAGTCGTTATAGGCAGTTTTGCCTTTTGTCTCCTTCTTATCACTAACACCAACCACATTCACCACCATTACAAAAAATAGTATCATCACCCCTACCACCCCTCCCCTCCACTCAACGTCTTAGAAATCATCAGAAGTCACCACCAATGCAATCGTCCACCGAGCACCCTTGCACCTGCCCCCCCCCCCAACCCCCCCCCCCCTCCTCGTCCCCCTACGACAGGTGAAAAAGTGTCTCTCTCGTCATTATCCGACTGTAAATATTTCGCCCCTCTGATTGTTCACGGTCATCCGGAAAGGCTGACGGCTCCATTACTGTTTTTTTACCGTCTTGTGATATTATATTCTCCGCTGAGTGGCAGGGTGGGGAAGAGTGAGAGGGGAGAGAATTGAAGGGGTGGGAGGAGGGAGGGGAGAATTGAAGGGGTGGGGAGGGGAGAGGATAGGTTGGCAATGGGTGGCGATAATTTGGGAAGCATTAAGAGGAGTGGATGGGGTGAGGATGAGTGGCATTGGGTGGGGAGGAAATGGTTGAGATAGGGGAGATCGGAAGACGAGTGGGAATGGGGATATTGAGACAGCTTAACGAGATATTGGAGAGGAGTAAAAGGAAGTGGTGAGAGATGGGAATAAAAGACAGGAGTTGAGCAAGGGAAATGGAAGAACCGCGAGGAATGGAATGGCATGGTAAGGTGTAGAATGTGGGAGGAGGCAGTGGGGAGGAGTGCTGGGGAATGGGGAAGAGATAAATGGGAAACAAGAGGGTAGAAAGGGAGGAGATTATGGAAGGAGTCGTGAGGAATGGAATGGAATGGTAAGGTATATAATGTGGGAGGAGGAGGGGGGGAGGATGGGGGAGAGAGAAGTGGGAAAAAATGGGACGGAAGGAGGGAAATGGGGAATGAGTCGCGAGGAAGGGAGAGAGGAAGTAAGAAAAAGGAAGTGTGAAAATATTCTTCTATTTTTTCCCTGTTCTTCTGTAAGTCAGGATGAGTTATGTGGTGTTCGTAAGGGACCGTGATAGATGATGATGATGATGACTTCTTTTGTGAGAGGTGTTTGAGGTGATCAGTGTTTACGAGGAGACCTGTGAGCAATGATAACTATTTCAGGTTGGTATAATTTACTGTATAGTGGTCTTAAGGGGGGAGAGTTTATTTATTGGCTGATTTATATATTTATATTTTGTTATGGTTGATGGTGCCCTTGTTGTTGTCGTCGTCCCCGTGTGTTTTATGTACCGTGTCCACCCTCCAGAGTCAGGGGGGTGGCTTAGTGGTGTCGGCCCTCGTCCCCCTCTTGGGCCTCTCGGTGCCCGAGACTTGAACAGGAGACATTGTATACTGGAAAGATTTAGCTTTTCTATTATATTTTTTCTTATTTATTTATTTATTTATTTTATTATATTTGAGTTTCTTTTTATCAATATATTTATTTGTATAATTATCTTCTGTTTATTATTTAGATTATTATGTCTACCGCCGTATCTGGGGAATGCAAGGTCTTAATGTGCAAGAATGTGTTACTCGGTTATCACAGTATTAATAAAGATGAGTACACATGTGAATTTACTCTCACACTATAATTAATACCTTGAACGCATTAAATCCTAGCACCAAATTCCTACCCGTGTACCAGGTTCATGTATTGGTAACTATGCGATCTCTCCCAAAACTATCCTTTCCATTTTTGTCATTTACATTATGAAAACGGTGTCATTTGAGAAAAAATATCAATGTCTTCCTCGGTTTCTCTTTAAACATATTATGCTCAAAATAAAATACAAATATTGCAGTTAACGAATCTGCTAACGATAAGTAATTATCCGTCTTACATCGTCATACAAAACGATCCACTACAACGAAAAGAGAATCTATCAACATTATTAACAAATGTAAATGGAAGCTCCTTTTGATACAAAACTATTTGGCAGTGATGTTCTACCACAATTCCAGCAGCTCGTGATTGATGCCTTGCAAAGTTGTTGATGTTGTTGTTTTTCCCCAAGCTGCCTGGCCGAACAGCCCCAAGGCCCCGAGCAAGGCCAAGGCCATAACCGAGCGCCCCCACAGAACCCTCCCTGCCGACCACAATAAAGCCTGGGTGACCGAAGCCACTCCATGGCGGGGAGCTGAGGAGGGCGCGGAAACGCCCGGGAAACCAAAGCCCCACCCAGGGCCCTGTGCCCCTCAGCAATTATGAAGAGAAAGTTGAAGGGCAAAGGAAAGATGTGACGCTTTGGCTTCCAATCTTGGTAGATTAGGAGGTCAATCCACGCAAGAGACGCAAAGTATTAATGATCACTTTAGGATAAGCTTCCCCACAACGAAACCCCAGAGTATACGTAATATATCAGTTTGACCTTACCTAAAACAAAACTAGTCTATAACATAATGTAATTCGTAAGAAAGTCTATCATAATCCATTGATCAAAAACATGTGACAATATTTCAGTGACACAGTGTGATACCCAATTTAACAGTGGCAGTTCATTGTCTACACCAGACTTAAGGCCAGTAAGATAAGGTTAATCAGGTCAGGTCAGGTGAAGGTATTGAGGGATAAACCTTTACAACGGCACCTATCTATTTTCCGAAGTGTTGAGAGAGGAGAAGGGGTGTTGGAGAGAGAGGAATATGTTGGAGTGGCTTTGTTGCGTGTGTTAGTCTGTATACGTCGTCGAGGTGTACCCTGACTGAGTGCGAGCATGAGAAACATGCTAGGACGTACTACCACTAAATATGTCCGCCTCGGATGGTATCGAACCCAGGTCGGGCAGATTCACAAGTGAGCGTGCTCTCCGCTCGGCCGCCGCGGCTATTATTAAGCGTGGATGTTACTTAGAAGAACTGGCGAGCATATTAGAGAAGGTTGAGCAGTGAGGGGGTGGTAGGAGAGTGGAGGGTGGTGGTGAATATTACATGAGGGGTGACAGAAGCGTGATATGTTGGCCGCCTCTGTATAATGTCACAGAACCGTCATCAGTGATCTCTGCCCCGAGGATCACTAATACTGTATGAACGTCCACCACCACTCATCATCTTGTCTCTTGGGTCTTTTGGTCATAGTCTGTTGGTTAGTTTATATGCCTCTTCCTCCTATCCACTCTCCCCCCCCCCCCCCCACACACACACCTCCTCCTCCCATCCACTCCTCCCGTTTGTACTGCTCACATTTTTCATCGCCGTGTGTGATTTCGTGTCGGTTTTTGCATATGGTGGGAGTGAGACGCACGAATTGGTAGCGTTGTGTGACTCCGGGGTTCGTCTTGGAGTTTGTTTCGTAAAGTGAAGAGCTTCTTGGGATATTAGTCAGACTCAAGTGAACCCGTGAGTAGAATTCATCGTAAGAGTGACAATTGGGTAACAGCATCACCTTCAGAGAGACTAACACTGAGGATCGATGATGCACTTCTTTTCTGTTTTCTGGCTATCATTAGACGACTTTATTCAGATTAGGAAGAGTATATGGAATTCAGAGGGTTGATTGAGATAGTCTTTACCCATTTAATTCCCACAGATCCTTCCTAAGCTGTATATAATCGTCTAATAAACGCGTCATATCCTACGGGGTTAACCTTTTGCGTCTGGTTACCATACTTCGATTCTATGCAGAAAAGGCAGGACCTGTTTAAGTCAAAAGGTTGATGAGGAATTTTTACTCTTAAGTTTTGAGTTATGTGATTCGTGTTACTCAGAACATAATATTTTACGTGGCACAATATTGCGGAAAATTAATATAAATTATCTGAAAAGGATCAACATATATCTCTTATTGCATAATTCGTATTTTCTAAGGTGATAACATAACTATAACTAAATTATGCCGGTAATAACGATTTCAAACTTGAAAGAAGACTCAATAATACTCAATAATTTGGTATGGTATGTATATAATAAAATACTTAAAACATATATGACATTGAGCAACAATTAATTGTACCTTGTTTAACTCATTAAGCTTTCCATGCCTGTTATGCTATCTGCTCTACTCAGTCACAACACTTTCTCACAAAGGTATATTTCATATTTTTTTAGCTAATTCCATAACTTGCGAGAGGGATAAATATTAAAATTTTAATTTAATGTAATCCATAGAAATATTGTTGTCACTATTATATGGACAAGTTTGCTTATTTTCCTATTATATGGACAAGTTTGCTTATTTTCCTATTATATGGACAAGTTTGTTTATTTTCCTATTTTCTATGTATATAAATGTGAACGAGATCCTGTATGCATGAGTGCGTTTATGTAAGAGCTTATCCGGCCGTGTGCGTGTGTGTGTACGTGTGTGCGCATTCCAACCCGGACTCCGGAGCAGGTGTGAGGAAAGCCAAACACACCGAATTAAAATGTATATACTTTTGCTTCTTTAATTACCGAATCAAAATAGTATATGATGAAGTCCTCGCTAATACCGGGAACACTCTAAAAGATAAAGTGTGTACCAAATGAAACGTAACAATTGAATACTGATTTCTAAGGAGGAAATGACCTTGATGGATTTATGCATTAACTGTTAATGCAATTTGATTAAAAAAATGAATAGAGTATGTTATTTCAATTATATATATATATATATATATATATATATATATATATATATATATATATATATATATATATATATATATACTGTATATTATATATATATACTGTTTAAGTCGGGAGAGTTGGCTACAACTTTTGAGCGTGACTATGAATCACTAAACCTTATTATATTCCCTATGTTATGTGTATGAGAGAGACAAACAAGGGTCTCCCCCAAAGTTGAAAGAATGACAGAGCCAAATAATTAAGGGTGGTTGGTGGTCATCTTCGTGTGTGTGTGTGTGTGTGTGTGTGTGTGTGTGTGTGTGTGTGGGGGTGTGGGTGGGTGGGTGTGGGTGTGGGTGGGTGTGTGTGGGTGGGTGGGTGGGTGGGTGGGTGGGTGGGTGGGTGGGTGGGTGGGTGGGTGGGGGGGTGGGTGGGTGGGTGGGTGGGTGGGTGGGTGGTCGTGTGTGTGTGTGTGGACGAGCGGTTGTAGGTTTATTGGTACAAATCTCTGGATATTTGTAGGTTTACAGGTACATGAGGTTTGGGGCGACAGTTAATCGGTACACACCTCTTTAAAATACGTTGAAATGGAGTGTTTTCGGTTAGGTTAGGTAAGTTAGGTTAGGTTAGGTTAGGTTAGGTTAGGTTAGGTTAGGTTAGGTTAGGTTAGTGTAATTTAGGTTTAAAAATCGAAAAATGTACTCTTAAGCATGCACCAAATTGATATGTACCGATAAACACACAACCGCTCGGGTGTGTGTGTGTGTGTGTGTGTGTGTGTGTGTGTGTGTGTCTGTGTTGGACAGAAGTGTGGTGGACTTATGTAGTCTAGTGAAATAAATAGGAGGTGTTTGTGAGAGCTAGCTGGATTACTCTCTGTGTAGATGAGACGCAAATACAAATAGTGAGGAAGACCAGATAAACAAAAACAGGGGTTCCAGCAACTCCTTATTAAGAGCCTATGAGGGCCTCCCCTGGGAAATGGCCCTGTGTCTGCAATCTCCCCCATGCAAGTACTTCCCTCCTCAAGTATAATCGCCCACACCAAGAAATTACTTAGCCCACACCCTCAGTCGATTATCATAGTTTGTGTTTTGTCATTCTATCATTTGCATGTTATGCTTTGCTATCATTAGGATAAGAATGTTTAAGTAGGAGAAGAAGAACCTCTTCTTTCATCCACTCCACCACCACTACCATTCAAGCAGTCTCCCTCTCCTCCAATCCAAGACCCTAACTCCACCACCATCACTAGCATCACCACCACCCAAGCAGCCTCACTCGTCCTCCACTCCATCACTAACTCCACCACCACCACCCAAGCAGCCTATCTCTCCTCCACCCCACCACCACCATCCAAGCAGCCTCTCTCTCCACCACCCTAACTCCAACCCCACTACCACCACCCAAGCAGCCTTCCTTTCCTCCACCCCAACTCCGCCACCACCACCACCCAAACAGTCTCCTTCTCCACTCCACTCCACTCCGCCACCACCAACCAAGCAGCATCCCTCACCCTCCACTCCATCACTCTAACTCCACCACCACCCAAGCAGTTTCCCTCCACTCCATCATCACCACCACCACCACCAATCAAGCAGTTTCCCTCATCCTCCACTCCACCACCACCACCACCCAAACAGCCTCTCTCCTCCACCCCACCACCCTAACACCACCACCACCACCACCAACCAGTCACCGCGTTGATCAATTCGTATTTGCATATAAACACACATTATTCACCATTTTCCTCTCCCGCATATTTCTCTCTTTATTAGGGTGCCCCGTCCCCTGGACCACACCCATGTTACACGAGCATACATTAATGTGAACCCCAGCCAAACCTGACCTGACCTACTAGGGCTGCTGACATCCCCGGAATGACACTTTCCCCTTATTTCTGTACATGGAGATACATTCCTTGCCTTTGACATTTTGCCCTTCCCCCCCTTAAATTAAATAGGGAATAGTTGGAAATCCTTACGCTTCCTTTGCTAGCTTGAATTTCCTCTTGCTGAGAATCCTGTTACTTTTCGGTTTTAGGGATCTGATTTGATGATGTACAAGGATATTGTTTTCTTTTTAACCCCTTGACGATCTAAGACGCATTTCTAAGTTATATTTTGGTAATCGTCAAAAGATTTTAAGCAACTTAGGAAGGATAGCTTGGAATCAAAGGAGTAAATACTATCTCAATTAACTCTTCAGCTCCCACAAGTTCACCCTAAGCTGAATAAAATCGTCTAAAGATAGCCAGAATAAGCCGTCAAAACATATCCTATTGTTTCTGATGGTTGGTACGGGAGAGATTTGCTTTCGGAAATTTTCTCCGATGAACCGCTGAATGGTTCGTTTGTGTTTTGAGTCGTTCTCCATTGGTAGTTGGCATTTTTTTTTGTTATCTCACAACATATTAATGACAATCTGTCGCTGATACTTGATACTTCGGAATGTCCAGTTATAGAGCGCTACGTGCTTCTATTAATTATACCGTTAATTATATACATTTCTTAAATTGGATTGGGAGTTATCTTCATTGTAAAAACGATATACTTTCCGCCGGATTAGCTGCCAATTATCTCCACTTACATACTTGACCGCCTGGATGCAAAGATGATCTATTATATTATGTTGGTAATGTTGTATTTGATAGTCGATACTTAAACATTATTTAGCAATATTTACATTGTGGCATTGTTTGTCTTACGGCACCGAGAGACGTTACGTTCCTCTTTTATTACGGCACCGAGAGACGTTACGTTCCTCTTTTATTTAGTATTACTTTTTGTATTGGAAGTTGTATTGTCAAGTTCGATATTATTATAGCCAATTTGTTCTTACTTCTTACTTTCTGTACACATTGAGCTATACAAAAATGACATACTATTTATAATTCGTGTAATACCTTCGCTAAAGTGTTGGGTACCTTGAAATTTGTTAAGATGAAAGTTTGTGCAATCAGTAATCACCCTGGAGAATCTAAAGTAATGGCCTCGCTTGTAACTGGCATGCTAATGTTCCGACATGCCAGGGGATATTTAATTATCTTTCCACTCTGTCGGTAGAATTAAGATTCCCTAAATCATCTCTTGCGAAATCCCGCTGTGTCGCTCTTTCTCTTGGGTTTCTCAGCAGCCACGATTTACAGCTTTTGTTCTGCTGGCCCTCATTTCCTTCCATCTCCCTCTACTTCTTCTTCTTCTTCCGTCTTCTCACTTTTCTTCCTTCACTTTCTCCTTTGTTCTGTTTTGCTCTTCTTCTTCTTATTGTCTTCCTCCTCTAATCTCCTCCTCATTTTCACTTTCCCCTCCTTCGCCTTCTTTTTACCTCTTCTTCCTCCTCCTCACCTCTTCCTCCTCCTCGCTTCATTTCACTTTTCCCTCCTTCTCACCTCTTCTTTTTCTTCCTCCTCCTCCTCACCTCTTCATCCTCCTCCTCGCCTCCTTTCACTTTGTTATCCTTCTCACCTATTCCGCCTCCTTCTTCTTCTTCTCACTTTACCCACCTCCTTCTCACCTCTTGCTCCTCCTCCTCACCTCTTTCTCATCTCTGGCTCTTCCTCCTCACCTCTTTCTCACCTTTTCCTCTTCCTCCTCCTCCTCTTCACCTCTTCCTCCTCCTCCTCACCTCTTCCTCCTCACCTCTTCCTTCTCTTCCTCACCTCTTCCTCCTCATCCTCACCTCTTCCTTCTCTTCCTCACCTCTTCCTCCTCCTCCTCCTTTCACTTTCCCCTCTTCACCCGCCTGCCCACCACCTCACTCTGACCCTGCATCCTGTTATCTGACTTGTAATGACTTTAATAGTTATTCATACTTGAAGAAGAGGCTCCCCCGACTTTCATTGTAAAGACATCAACAGCGTCGTTTTGCATGGAGCGAGCGAGCGAGCGAGGGAGGGAGGGAGGGAGGGGGGGGGGGGTGCTATTAGAAAAGTGGAACAGCTTTGAGAACAGGCGAAACGATTGATTAGCTTGATCTCTCGGTTTTCCACGCACACGCACACGCACACACACACACACACACAGTTCCCCTAACCTAGACATAACTAACGAGTGGCCTTGGTAGTTATTGTAGCTACTTAACCCTATAACTACAGGGATTATTAGTCCCATGAGTAATGTGACCGTTTCAGTATCGTACAGTACTATCATTTTGTTTTTGACCAGTTTTTCTGGAGCTGAAGCCCTTCAGTT
Organism: Paralithodes platypus; assembly: GCA_032716605.1. NCBI lineage: Eukaryota > Metazoa > Arthropoda > Malacostraca > Decapoda > Lithodidae > Paralithodes > Paralithodes platypus. The sequence continues at coordinate 8,645,727 of CM064529.1, forward strand.
GATGATTGTGGATTTGTTTTATTTATTTTTTACAAACAGCCTAGTAAGGAACATTACGTCTACTCTTGCTTGCCTTCCTTTGTATTCCTTTGTATAATAATGATTACATTGAATTATCTGCAGTAGGTTAATAGGTTAAATACAAGAGAACAACGGTAATACACTGTTTAAAAATCTTTTATAAGCTGAATAATGCTGTATTGCAATAAGCTAATAACTTTACTAAAATAGTGCTGGGCAGTTATTCCAATGGGAGACGTGATTGAACCAAGTTTTTAATTATTTATTATATCGACATATTATTTTCTTTAGAACAATTACGGCGTGTTCGTATAATGGAGAATGCTTTTTTGGAACACAAACTGTGCGTTCAAAGTATATTATTAAAATTGAATAAGTATATTTGGAGTTGTCTCGGTATGATGTTCACTAATGTTAAAATGTTCAAGAAATTACTATGACATCATTAGGTATTAATGGCCAATTGGATAGTTCAGTGATCAAAGGAAACATTTCCGTTGTGAAGATCTCCACAGAGGCTTAATTGCCTTGCCCTACATCGGTAATCAATTTAACCCGTTTTCTACCAGCGATTTCTTTTTAATTTTACTCTAGCTATATTTAAAAGATTGTGTGCAGCTTAAGGGGAGATGTCCACTTGAGGGATTTTTTTTCTTGACGCCTTTCTCCCTCATGTTTATCCCCATTGTTTTTCTAATTTTAAGACGTTTGCCCCGTTATTTTGACGATTTTAAGAACTTTCAACCCATTTCTGTCAATTTTAAGACCTTTCGTGTTATTTAGGTGTCGATTTTATCCTGGCGAGCGATAGCGAGCCTGTAATTTAAGAGGAACCGGCTTTCAGCCGGGACATTTTTCTACCGAAAAATGTAAAAATTGATCTTGAAAGAGGCTCAAGGGGGTGTAATCTTAAGCTTGAAGGATATCTAGGGACCAAACTAAAAACCTGCCCTTAAGAAGAATCTGTGGTAGTAAGAAGGGTTCGATAGGTCGAAGCCTGTTCATTACTGGAGGCCTTTTTTAAGCTGAATAAAATCCTCTAATAGCAGCCAGAATATAGCTAAAAGAACGGCACCGGTACTGAAAGGGTTAACCTAATTATTGTACAGTTGTTTTTCCTACCCTTCAAGCAATTAACCTTTTGATTGGCTTTTCCTAGCTATCATTAGCCTATCTTACTTAGCATAGTTATGGAAACTTGGAGATAATGGAGTAATGTAATTTGATAGGAAAAGCTAAATATATATTATGTGTAAATGTAAAGGGAAACTACCAACATTTCTTCATATTCATACATTTTCCATAAATATAGCTTAACGAAATTATAAGAAAATTAGCATTTAAAGCTAACCCTAATTAATATAGCATTATGAGGAGATTGTCGTATTTAGGAAAGTAAGAATAGATACTGAAGTAATTTATTTAGTCCGTCACTGCAAGACAAGACCGGGACATGATATTGAAATAAATGGCAACGTAATTTAATCGCGCACTAAAGCCAAAAACAGATTGAATATGTGCAACGTAACTACTCAAGGTATACTCTGAATAAAAGCCAAAATACTATTATGATGAAATATATGCCACGTAACTACTTATGCCATACTCCGAATTAAACCAAAAATACTATTATGATTTTAAGGTCCGCCTGGAGAAACCGAGTGAGACCAAAATCAAACACTAGAGTCGCGGGCATATCAAAGATCAGTCTACAGGGAGAGTTGGGGCGTCTTAACCCTTTCGGCCCGATGACGCCTACCGTACTTACTTTTGAGTGTGGCTAAACTTAGACGAGATTATGCGGTTTCAGAAAGGCCTGTGTTACTTAGAGGATTTTTTTGAGATCATACGTATTTACCCCTTTGAGTCCTAGAGCTAAATGAAAAGCTAAAGAAAAAATCACCTAATTGTAAGCAGACTATGAGGAAAATTATGCCATCTTGCTGAAGGGGTTAAACGTAACTACCATGTTGTTTACTGGGTGATGTGGGTTGTCGAGTGTTGTGTATTTTATGCTGGGAGTAAGCAGTGTTTCATGAGACATACTACATAATAACGTAAATAGAATCAAATTTAATAGTTCCCAAATATATTCATAAATATTCACAAATAAAAAAGCTAATGGTCAATTTCACAATCTTTTGGAAGAAAACGTGCCACTGGTCTTAATGAAAACAACTACGAATTGCCAAGATAAAGTGTTTCATCTTGATATCACTTAACTTTTAATTTATGCTGTCAATGAGCATTTACATTCGGATGTAGTGTATCATATAACAGTGGAAGACGGACAGAACAGGTAAGCAATATAGATCCTAAAAAACACGATTGATGTCTTAACCCTCTGAGGATTGATGACACACTTATTATATGGTTTGTTCTGGCTATTATCAGACGATTTTAATCAGACTAGGAAGGGTATATGAAAGTCAAAGGGTTGAGATAGTCTTTACCCTTTAATTCCCACAGATACTTTCTAAGCTATATAAAATCGTCTAATGATAGCCGGAATAAACTGCTATAACGCGTCATATCCTCAAGGAGTTGAAGTGTACAGTACAATAGTGAGAAACATGGAGAACAGAGGAGAGTTAGGTGAACAACATGGCCTCCAGAACACCGACTCAATGTACAGGAAGATCAGAGAACTAAGTGAACAACATGGCCCCCAGAAGACCGACTCAGTTTACAGGAAGAACTGAGAGCCAGGTGAACAACATGGCCCCAAAAAGACCGCCTCAGTATTGTCCAGCATGTTCCACCGCGAAGACTCTGTGGCATATGAAACCCGTCTGCCCAGAGCGACTTGGAACGAGAGGAGGCCAATATGTAAATGGAAGGAGGGTGAATGATGAGTTATTGGCCATGCAGACACACGCCCCTCCACTCATACCAGCTCCCTCTGTCCACACTCAACTCACAATACACACACTCACACTTACATACGCAAAACACACATTACACATACTTTCACGAGATAATGGTGGGGTTGACTCTCCTTGTTCTTGTTCTTCTTCTTCGTCCCGGGCTGGATGATACACAAATTCATACGCACAGCACACATTACACACACTTTCACAACGATGACGAGGACAATACGATGGTGGGGAGGTGGGGAGATTCTTCTTCTTCTTCGTCTAGGGCTGGAAGATACACAAGCTCATACGCATACACATGTACACGCTCACGAATGTATACATTACCACAGACAATAGGATAAACTGATATAACTATTATCTTGCCTGTCTTTATTTATCCTAATTTTCCCACTTACTGTAGCCAGACACTAGAAATCCTCCTTTCCTTTATAGATGTTTCAAAGCCTCACGTCTTGAAAAAATCTTAATTACAGTAGGATAAACTGGCATAATCGTATTCTCTTCTACCTATCTATCTATGGCCGGACGCCTTACTCCCCTTAAAAAGGGTGGCCATACACAAAATGCCCCCAAGCGGACCTATCACCTGTAAGAGGGACAACCCATGCCAGTTTACTGAAGGATTTACAGGGTTGACCACTCATTTTAGGGTCCATCCGACTCCGAGGCCTTCTATGTATCTTATCAGCACTATTTTTCTAGTGGTGTGCAGCTAATCCATTCACTAACCTGCTCCACCCTTAGGTGAGCAGTACGAATTTGTATAAGGCTTACTCCCCTAGACAGGTTGCCAACCGGATTTTTATAAAGTTGTCTCCCTTAGATGGGTTGCCGACCAAGGCTAACGAGTCCCATCTTGCCTCTCTTTATTTATCCTCATTGTCCCACTTACTTTAGCCAGGCACTAGTATTCTCCTTTCCTTTATAGATGTTTCAAAGCCTCACGTCTTTAGAAAATCCTAATTAAAGTAGGAAAAACTGGCATAATTGCATTCTCTTGTCTCTCTTCATCCTCATTTTCCCACTTACATTAGCCCGGCACTAGACCTCCTCGTTTCCTTTCTAGATCCTCTGTGGCCTCACGTTCTGTCTGTGTTATTCACCAACTCTCCACCACCTTCACGCTGAGTCAACACCCGCCGCATTGTGACAGAGAGAGATTTTGTAACTAACCAAATTAAGAATTCAAAATGCATACAGCCATTGTAGCGTCCCCGGCCTGAGCACACAACATCCATCACGACCACTGGGGGTAGTGAATCATATAGACCTCCTGCCAACACGGGCTTTAAGCTCAGGCCACCGGGAAAACATTAAATTTTTAAATGTTACCATTTGTTTTTCTATAATTACGCTACGGGGATTAGAGCCTTATATTTTGAGTATTATCATTTTGTTTGCTTTTATAAGGGGGTTAGAGGAGATGGAAGGGGTTAGATGGAGGAATGAAAAGGGTTTAATAAGGGGGTGAGAGGAGAGGGAAGGGTTTAGATAGGTGATGGAGGAGTTTAATAAAGGGGTGAGAGGAGAAGGAAAGGGTTAGATAGGTGGTGTAGGTGTTTAACCCTCTCACGTCCTGACACAATTTTTGAGCATATTAGGGATACTTTAAAGCCTTTGTTACCGTCAGGGGTATTTATAAACCTTTAGTTTATTTTCTTCAACCTCTGCAGTTGTCTTTGAGTTAGCTGTGGGCAGAAAACTAATTTTGGAGAGGTAATTATAAGAGTGAGAGTAATCTATTTCTTATTGCTAATCTAGTTATGTGAGAGGGTTAATAAAGGAGTGAGAGGAGAAGGAAAGGGTTAGATAGGTGGTGTAGGTGTTTAATAAAGGGTTAACATTAAAGGAAGGGGTTAGATAGGTGGTGTAGGTGTTTAATAAAGGGTTAACATTAAAGGAAGGAGTTAGATAGGTGGTGTAGGTGTTTAATAAAGTGTTAACATAAAAGGAAGGAGTTAGATAGGAGAAAAAGGTTTAATAACTCTTCTTACTACCTCAGATCCTTCTTAAGCTGCACGAAATCCCCTAAATATAGCTAGAATAAAATATAATAGACGGCACCAGTACAGAAGGGGTTAACATCATCTATACCTGCGATATCACTTTCAACATTTGTATTGTCATTATTATCACTAATGAGATAAGATGCAGTTACGAAGAGTTACAAGGAATACTTAGTATCTCAATGACCTTGCGGTAATCTAGGTGGAAAGAGAGATTGTGAAATGCTCTACACTCATTGCAGTGTATTTTGTATGTGAATGAATGAGACGCAAGGTAAACTGTAACGAGTGTCTATCTACTCTACTGACGAGCTATTTACAACTTCTGAGGAAAGATTGTTCCAATCAGTACAGAGAGATGGGGGAAGGTGCAAGGGGGGTAGGGGAGGGGATGCAAGGTAAGGTGCGTTGAATACGAGGGGTGCAGTGAAGGGAAGGGGGAGATGACAAGAGTGCTAGGGGTGGCAGGGAGGGATGGGGGAGTAGAGAGAGAGAAGGTGGAGGTTTGGATTAGCCCACTCCACAGTCCGCCTCGTCACCACTCGTTCCCTGCTTGTGATAACACCCTCAAGGAGACCACCACAGTTTAACCCCGCCCACCGATCTGGCTAATCTACTAGAGCCCTCTCCCCAAGACCTCCTACTCCTCCACACCACCACCTAGCCTCTCGTGTCTCTACATACAAGCTTGACAGTTCAGCCTCCTGTGGTCCCGAGTCTCAGTACTATGCCAATTTGAGTGTGTGGGTGGGTGGTCTACTGGTTTGTGTAAGTCTTCCAGGTTTCAAGTTTACCAGGATTTGGGCCTGACATATTAAATTGAACGTGTATTATGGCCTTACTACTACTACTACTAACCACCCACAACGAGGGGCGACGCGCTCGTCGGTGCTGCTAGGAGAGTGGCGAACACAACCTAAGGTAAATGCCAATCATAATAATAATAATAATAATAATATCTATCTATCTATCTATTTGCTTAGGCCCATTCCCCATTTTTTTCTATTTTTGCTTTGTCTTTTACTGGAGGTGGCCGACTCAAGACAGAGCCCGAATAGGGACAACACAACACAACATAAAAAAAATAAAAAATAAAATAAAAAAACACACACACACACAAATTCACACACATCTAGGTCACCCAGGAGAAGACCCAGAGACCAGGGATCACCAAGGACACTCCAGCACTCCCGCGGCCCTCAACCTCCCGGAGAAGTTCAGGTCTCAGCAGGCAGACATGCAGCGAAGACCTACCACCACAAGCCCGCACACCACACTTCCAGGCGCACCCTTCATATATACTGGCTCCCCAGGCCAGGAGCCTGATGGACTATTCTCTAGTCCAACTGGCGCCCGACCCCTTCTCCCAAATGACCGCGTTTTCACTCATCTATTCACAATCATTCTCCATTCATTCCTGTTTATAACCACTTCCCTAGCCTGACCTATTGTTATTCCTCTATCTTTCAAAGCTTCTCCTACACAGTCTCTCCCGAAATTGGAACTTCTACAATAAAGATAGTTAAAACATTTACAACATCGCATCTTCCTATGACGGATTTATCTTGAAAATTGACATAGCAGTTCTAGTTCAGCTAATAGTTCAGCTAATACTCAAGTTTCGTAGAAATTGGCCATGGTACTTAAGACTGCCTCGTTAATTATATAGTAAGTAACAAAATGATGCATAAAAAGTGAGTGGTTTACGACTCTCACCCCATCATAACTTACGAGTACTTTTGAGCGTCCAGGTCCTGGTTCCTCGCCTCTTAACACCGTCTTTCTTACCTGGAACAGGAAATAAATAAAGGTTAGAATGAACTACCTCAAACTGCACACAATCGTCTAAATATAGTTAGAATAAAATGAAAAAGACGTCGCCGGTACAAAAAGGGTTAAGACGTGAACTGTCAAGATACATCAGTCATCGGGAGTACAAAGGAAATCAAGCAACAACAGATCTAGTGACCTTTCTAGGTTGCTTGTCCTCCAAAACACTGAGGATCAAGTGTCCAAACAGTGGTTTAGAGTGGGTAAGGGAACATTGGAAAGGGAATTACTGCCCTGGAACTAATGTCCGTGTCAGAATTAGGAAGTTAGTAGGGGACATATGGGTTAGTAACTGAGGGGGGGGGGGGATAAAATAAAGTTATTCATTTACAAACGCAGTCAGTCGCGGGTTTGATGCGAGATATTTGTCTAGGCGGAGTTTAAATGAATCAACGGTGATGATGGGAAGTGCTATGTCGGTAACCCCTTGCAGATCTATGACGCAATTTGTTTCCTAACTATTTCTAGCTATTCTTGGACGATTATATTCAGATTACGAAAGGTATATGGAAGTCAGAGGGTTAGATCAGATAGTCTTTACCCATATAACTCCCACAAATCCTTCGCAAAACTGTCTAATATCGTCAAATGATAGCCGGAATAAACACTCAATATGCGTCAAAATCTGGAAAGGAGTTAATGGTTAAAGTCTCCGGGCCCAGGTGAGCGTAACCCTGCCAGGAGCCTACGAGCCCGATATTGTTTATATTTGGTCCTGATGGGAAGCGATTTCATTAAGGGGAGATGGGCGTATGTATTTACTTATATATTTATCTCATGTTTAGCCCCATTAGCTTGAAGTTTTTATGATGTTCACCCCAATATTTTGTCAATTTTAAGACCTTTCGTCGCATTTATTTATCAATATCCATACCTTTCGTGCCATTCATGCTATCGATATTATCCTGGCGAGCGATAGCGAGCCTGTAATTTCAAGAGGAACCGGCCTTCGGCAGTGACATTGTTTCTACCGAAGAATGTACACATTTATCTTGAAGGGGTTGTTTTTTTCTTTTAAGCTTGATGAAAGTCGAGCGAGGAAACTAAAATATGAATGAATAAATATATATAAATAGACCAAGAAATAACCTCTGCCCCTTAACCCGTTCAGTCCGGTGGTAACTTTAGGGGGTGTGACCTGCTTTTGTTTCGCTCCTTTTCTCTCTTTCTCTGGCTTGTATCAATTCGGCCCCATTCAGCCAACTGTTTTAAGACGTTTATCCCCATCCGGGTGTTAATTTCTACCTGGCGAACGATAGCGAGCCAACATTGTACTGAGAAATCCGGCTTCGCCAGAGACATTTTTCTATCGAAAACTGTACAAATTCAATCTGCTGTCAAAAACAGTATTCAAAATATACTGGCTCGCTACCGCTCGCCAACACTTCAATGGCGATAAAAATCTTAAAACAGTAGGTTGAATGGGGCCGAATGGATACAACCCAAAGAGAGGGGAGAGAGAAACAAAAAACGAGGTGGGCCCCCTTAAGGGGAGATGTCCACTTGAAGAACTTTTTTCTTGACCCCTTTCTCCCTCATGTCTAGCCCCATTGCTTTTGAGATTTTAAGACGTTTGCCCGATTAGTTTGGCTATTTTAAAACATTTCGCCCCATTTCTGTCAATTTTAAGACCTTTCGTGCCATTTAGGTGTCGATTTTTTCCTGGCGAGCGAAAGCGAGCCTGTAATTTAAGAGGAATCGGCCTTCGGCCGGGACATTTTTCTATCGAAAAATGTACAAATTTATCTTGAAAGGAGGTCAAGGGGGTGTAATTCTAAGTTTGATGGAGGTCTAGGGAATAAACTAAATACCTCCCCTTAGCTCTTTTACCAAAGCTACTGACAAGCAATACAATTCATTTTATGGGGAACCTCTCGATGTGAAAAGGTTAAACATTGACTATATTATCAGGGAAAAAGTCAAGTGTCGGAGTGTGTTATTCTAATTAGGTCCTCGGGCAAGAACCAACACGGACATTATTTTACCAGTATTCGGAATTCATTAAGATGAAAAAGGACTCTGTAGTTGTTTTATAAATCTAATATGTTATATCGAGCCCTATTGAGATCTATTAAATCCCATCGCAGCGTAAACTCTTCGATATTTGCTTTATATTATGTCAAAATATTCGACCATGTTATGGAACAATAGGGTGAAGTTGGATGTCATTTGTTCTGACAAGGTCAACTCCAGGGTGGGACTCGAGCCAGACACGGGTTTATGGGAAGCAGCCTACCTCACTCAAACAGACGTTGAATGGCACATTAATAGAGTTTGCGCAAAAAATAAAACCACCGATTCATCTTGCAAATGCGACTCATCATCGTCATCTGCCGTGCGCTTCTTGCCTTCTTCCTCCTCCATCCTCCCTTCTTCCTCCTCCATCCTCCCTTCCTCCTCCCTTCCTCCTTACTCCTCCTCTCCTTCCTTCCTCCTTACTCCTTCTCTCCTCCCTTCCTCCTCTTCTCTTCCTCCTTTCCTCCTTCTCCTCTCTTCCTCCTTCTCCTCCCTTTCTCCTTCTGCACCTCCCTTCCCCCTCTCCTCCCTTCCTTCTCCTCCTCCTCTCCTCCCTACCTGTGTTACAATATCATCCCCTCCATTTTCACCCTATATATATATATATATTATTAAAGAGCTATTAGAGAAAGTAAATAACTACACCTGACCAAATGTAGGTAAGGATTGGCTAGGTTTCGGTAGGGTATTATTATGTTACTCTAGCTAGGGTTCACGATAACTGGACTACCTATGTGGAACCTATTTGGTAGCGTAGTGGTGAAATAGCGAGACGTGTGAGATAGCGAGATGTGTAGCACCCACTTAGAAACACTCTTGCCTCTGGCTGACCACATTCAGCCAGTTTGCCTCCCCTTTCACGGTTTGTGCCACACGCTTCATTCCCATGCATCTGTTATTCTATTCTATCCAAGCTTTTTGTTTTACGCTTGAATTTGTCCTATCGCCAATTATATATATATATATCCCACTAAATTCTCCTCTAGTTTCCTAACCTACGTTTGTTCCCCATATGTTCGATATATCTATTGTGTTTACATTTTTGACTTTCATTTTTAGTTTACATTTTATTTATTCTCCAAGTATATTCTCCAAGTATATTCTCCAAGTATATTCTTATATTATCATATATGAATAGTTTCTTCTCTTAAAGCATTTTTTCTTTTTTCTTGTTTGTATTGATTTACGTTCCCGGTACTTCCACTTTCCCTTCTCCTTACACCTACTGTCTTTACTTTCCCTGATTCCTTTCTTGACTTTTTTTTTCTTCTACTCACTCTCGTTTCCCTCTTCAACTTTCCATTTAAATTACCTTCATCGTTTCCTCCCACGTTTCCATAACTTCGTTCCTTTCTTGAGAGCGTTTTTATTTTATTTGCAACTGATCTGTTCACCTTTCCTCGTGTATTTTTCTTTCTGCTGTCTATTCCAATACATGTGCACTTCCTATTCACAAACCTTCTACCCGCTCCCACTGTTCTCCTATTTATTCACTCGATTGCTCCAACATTATCTCTAGTTATCAATTCTTACCCTTGTTCATTCATCTATTTTCATTTCCTTTCTATCATTATTTCATCATTCAAATTCGCCACCTCTTTCTATTTCTTCAACACCCCCCCATCCTTTTCTTCCACTCTCTAACTCCTCCACTGCTCCCTCTCCTTCCTTCCCTCCCCTCCTTTCCTCCACTACCCCACCGCCTTCTCTCCTCCCCTTCCACCTTCCTCTGCTCCCTCTCTTTCCCTCCCCCTCTCCTCCACTACCACCACCGCCTTCTCTCCTCTCCACTCCACCCATCACTCCTCCCTCTTCTTCCCGCCTCCCCCCTCTCCTCCACTACCCCGCCGCCTTCTCTCCTCTCCCCTCCACCTCCCTCTGCTCTCTCTCCTTCCCTCCCCCCTCTCCTCCCCTTCCCCCCCCCCCTTCTCTCTTCCCTCCTCCCTCTCCTTTCCTCCCCCCTCTCCCCACCGCCTTCTCTCCCCCTCTCCCCCTAGCACTCCTACCCTCTCCAAGGACCTGAACAGGTCGACTTTGGGCAAACAGCAGCAGTTTACAGAGGCTTCGGGAGACAGTCCACCGCCACCACCACCTCAATACCAGTTTTTGCCTCTGTGTCTGCTGTTGCTGTCCCTGTTGCTCTTACTACTCTTGCTCTCTCTCTCTCGTTCTCTCTCCCTCTCTCCCTCTTTCATTTTTTTCTTTGCTCTTATTCTTGTACTATAAACTGTTTGTCTAGTAGTATTAAACCGCAAGGTCTGTATGGTCTGAGATTCTATGTACTCTCTCTCTCTCTCTCTCTCTCTCTCTCTCTCTCTCTCTCTCTCTCTCTCTCTCTCTGTTGATTATAATGCTCTTTTAATTGTTGTCAATAAATGTTCTCCTTTTAATGTTGATGCTGGTGCCCACATTGTTGTTGCTGTTCCGCACTCCCATTGTTGTTGTTGTTCCGCACTCCCATTGTTGTTGCTGTTCCGCACTCCCATTGTTGTTGCTGTTCCGCACTCCCATTGTTGTTGTTGTTCCGCACTCCCATTGTTGTTGTTGTTCCGCACTCCCATTTCTTGGTGTATGTGTGTGTTGCGTCTTTGCCGTTGTCATTGCATTGCAAACTGTTGTCGGGTTGAGAAGGTAAAACTGACAGCCGAAACCTCTCTCCTGTTTCTCCGTCCATTCCTGCTGTCTCTACCTGATAGATTCATATTAAGGGGGGATGATTGCCTTATCTGGCCTCCCTTCTCTCTAATGTTTAGTCCCATTAGTTTTCAGATTTTAAGATGTTCGCCCCATTAGTTTTGGCGATTTTAAGACCTTAATTTCACTATTTCTTAGTCAATATTAAGAACCTTTGTGCCATTTAGGTGTCGATTTTCTTCCTGCTGAGCGATAGCGAGCCTGTAGTTTTAAGAGGAACCGGCCTTCGGCCGGACAATTTTCTACCAATTTTTTTTTACAAATTTATCTAGAAGGGGTCTTGGGGATGTTTTCAAGCTTGATGGAGGTCTAGGGATACAAGTGAAAAAAATAATAAATTCATAAATAATCTTAATTTGAAGATAGGACACTGCTTCTGACCCGGGGGGTGTACACCTAGACTAACACAAAAACTGCTGTCGGATTGAGAGGGTAAAACTGACAGCCTTAACCTCTCTCCTGTTTCTCCGTCCACTCCACCTGTCTCCACCTGTCGTATTCATATTTAACCCACTCAGCACCATGACGCCTTTTTCACTTTGATTCTGGCTAAAATTAGATGATATTATGAAGCTTAAGAAGGACCTATGTTACTAAGAGAGTTTATGGAGATCGTATTTACCCATATTTAGAATAACCTACCGAAAAGTGTGATTCCCATGTCCAGTAACGAGTATGAGTTCAGCATTATCAGCGTAGGATTCCGATAGATCAGGTTAGCCAGAGCAGAATCAAGTACAGTTACACTTTTCCTTGCATTAATATTGTGTGTTGACACTTTTGCAATATCGGTCACTGGAAATGTATGTGGATATAAAATTGTTTCACCTCAAATAGTAACTCCTGATCTTGAATGCAAATATGAAACAATTTATCTATCAATCTATGTTAATGTATATAGAGACACAATTGTTTCACCCATAATAGTAACTCCTGATTTTGCCTTGCCAAAATGTATCCACTCCTCTTTACTATTGATCAAACGTACACATGTAGACTGCATGTAAGGTACACTCGGATACCATAGTCTCTAGCACACTCATAAAAAAAAAGGGTGGACTTCCGCCTGTTTGTAATTATGGAAGTATATCTCTGGAATGAATCTATGAATTTAACTTGCTATACATCAACTACAAAACTATATAAACTATTTATTGAAAAGCAAGATCTATCCAAAAATCAATCCGGATAAACATAGTTGCATAAAGTATAACATAGAGTGTCCACGAAATCTTATGGGTGGGTTAGAGACTATGGTATCCGAGTGTACATTTGTCTCAGGTCTCATAAGCCCCTATAAAGCCCCCCACTGCCATAACTCACAGACGATTCGGCACCCGGAGACGCCCATCTCACTCACGGGATCTTAACTGCCACCAACATCCCATGCTTCAAGAATCAGATTAGCTCCCCACTTTTTCCCCGCCCGCATCAACGGCTTCAGTAACTACCAACATATCACACACACGAACGACACTGACGACCCCAACCCTTTCATCAGACAAGCGTGGTGAGAGAGGTTCTATCTTATAATTTCATCATTAAGGGGAAGTTTTTAGTTGATTCCCTAGACTTCCATCAAACTTAAAATTACTCCCCCTAGACCCCCTTTCAATATAAATTTGTACATTTTTCGGTAGAAAAATGTCCCGGCCGAAGGCCGATTCCCCTTAAATTACAGGCTCGCTATCGCTCGCCAGGAATAAATAGACACCTAAATGGCACGAATGGTCTTAAAATTGACTGAAATGGGGCGAGGGTTCTTAAAATCGCCAAACTAATGGGGCGAACGTCTTAAAAGCTCAAAAGCAATGGGGCTAAACATGAGGGAGAAAGGGGTCCAGAAAAAAATCCTCCAGGTGGAAATCTCCCCTTAACGAGGGCAGAGAGGGTCTAGATTATAATTTCATCATTAACGAAGTGGGATTGGTTCTAGCTTATACAGTATTTTGTCAGCACATCAACACGTTATTAACCCCTTCAGACTCATATGACGCAGAGGTTGCCAGATTAGCAATAATAAATAGAGTTCTCTCACTCTTATAATTACCTCTCCAAAATTAGTTTTCTGCACACAGCTAACTCAAAGACAACTGCAGAGGTTGAAGTAACTAAACTAAAGGTTTCTAAATACCCCTGATGGTAACAAAGGCTTTAAAAAAAAAAAAAAAAAATTTTTTTTTTTTTTTTTTTTTAGTATCCCTAATAGGCTCAAAATTGCGTCATATGTCGGAGGGTTAATTGCATTAATCACTAAACTAAGCTGTGTATAATCTACTAACAAGGGCCAGAGGTTCAGTCGTTGGTTACCAAACGAAGCTTCCCTGTAGTTCAACCCTTTCACTACCATTACCGGTACGTCATTTTCATTATATTCTGGTTGGCATTGGCAGCTTTTCTTTAGTTAGTAATCTACCTATACGGCTCAAATGGGTAAAATAATATCTCCATAAACCTTCTTAGTAACATAGGTCCTTCTTAAATTGCACAAAATCATCCAGTTTTAGCCAACATCAAAGGTAAAAAGCCATCATGGTGCTGAAGGGGTTAATACACAGAATTAGTGCACTGTTGGTGAATTAGTGCACTGTTGGTGTATTAGGCTACAACATGAGTGCTTTATGTGGAGTGGGGGGCCTTGTGGAAGAGTGGTATAGCCTACTAAATTAAACTTGGAGCTTCTCCTGGATTCAAAGAGATCAACACACCAACTCTTGGTTAAGGGGGGTGACCTGCTTTATTCTCTCCTTTTCTCTGGCTTATATCCATTCGGCGCCATTCAGCCAACTGTTTTAAGACTTTTATCCAAATCCTGGTGTCGATTTCTTCCTGGCGAGCGATGGCGAGCCAGCATGGTATGGAGAAATCCGGCTTCGCCGGAGAAATTTTTCCATCGAAAAATTTACAAATTTAACCTGCTATCAAAAACATTTACAAAAATATTCTGGCTCGCTACCGCTCGTCAGGTAAAATAATCGAGACCTGGATGGGGATAAACGTATTAAAACAGTAGGCTGGATGGGGCCGAATGGATACAACCCAGAGAAAGAGAAAAAAAAAAAAAAGAGGTGGGCCCCTTTTTAATCCAATGCTAAAAACACTATTTCAACCTCTTCAGCACTATGACGACTTTTTACCTTTGATTCTGGCTAAAATTATATAATTTTATACAGTTTAAGAAGGACCTATGTTGCAAGGAGGGTTGATCGAGATCGTCTAAAACGTGAAAAATCGTCTAATGGTAACCAGAAAATGGTGAGAACTGCATAATGGTGGTGAAGGGGTTAAGAAGCTTCAAGATCAGAATTGTAGGAAAAAGTTTAGGGAAGATGTTTGTGTGTGATATGGGAAAAGAGAGCTCGCATAAAAAGACGTACCGGGTACAGGTACTCTGAATCGTCCATAACTGCAATGTTCGAGCCGACAGGAGGGCTGGATGTTTATGATACTGTGGGAGTGGGTAGCACAACACACTAATGAATCACAAAGGGAGGGATAGAGTAAGAGGTAAAGAGGAAAGACGGATGGAGGAAGAGAGAGAGAAAGGAGAGTGATAAGAGGAGGGATGGGGAAGACGTTGGGATAGAATAGGGAAGGAGATGGAGGAAGCGAGTGGGGATGGGAGGGGGAAGAGGGAAGGATAGAGGGGGAAATGGGAGGGAATTGATGGAGGGGATGCAAAAGTAGTAAAGGGAGAAAGAATGAAGGAAGGAAGTGAAAGAAGGAGTGGAGATTGATAGAGAAAGGGGAGAGAAGGTGGGATAGGGTAGGGAATGGCGGTGGAAGAGAGGGAGAGGAAGAAATGATAAGAGAGAAGGGGAAGGTTTGAGGAAGAAAGTAAAAGTAAAATGGGGGTGGGAGGATCGGGAGTGTAGATGGGAAGGGTAGGGGGAGAGGTAAGAGAGGTGAGAAAGATGGGAAGGGTAGGGGGAGAGGTAAGAGAGGTGAGAAAGATGGGAAGGGTAGGGGGAGAGGTGAGAAAGATGGGAAGGGTAGGGGGAGAGGTAAGAGAGGTGAGAAAATGGGAAGGGTAGGGGGAGAGGTAAGAGCGGTGAGAAAGATGGGGGTGGGTAGAGGGAGAGGTAAGAGAGGTGAAAAGATGGGGGTGGGTAGAGGAGGTAAGAGCGGTGAGAAAGATGGGGGTGGGTAGGGGGAGAGGTAAGAGCGGTGAGAAAGATGGGGGTGGGTAGGGGAGAGGTAAGAGCGGTGAGAAAGATGGGGGTGGGTAGGGGGAGAGGTAAGAGCGGTGAGAAAGATGGGGGTGGGTAGAGGGAGAGGTAAGAGCGGTGAGAAAGATGGGGGTGGGTAGAGGGAGAGGTAAGAGCGGTGAGAAAGATGGGGGTGGGTAGAGGGAGAGGTAAGAGCGGTGAGAAAGATGGGGGTGGGTAGAGGAGAGGTAAGAGCGGTGAGAAGGAGGGGGGTGGGAAGAGGGAGAGGAAAGAGGGGTGAGAAAGAGGGGGGGGGGTAGAGGGAGAGGTAAGAGCGGTGAGAAAGATGGGGGTGGGTAGAGGGAGAGGTAAGAGCGGTGAGAAAGATGGGGTGGGTAGAGGAGAGGTAAGAGCGGAGAGAAAGGGGGGGGTGGGTAGAGGGAGAGGTAAGAGCGGTGAGAAAGATGGGGTGGGTAGAGGGAGAGGTAAGAGCGGTGAGAAGATGGGGGTGGGTAGAGGGAGATGTAAGAGCGGTGAGAAAGATGGGGGTGGGTAGAGGGAGAGGTAAGAGCTGTGAGAAAGATGGGGGTGGGTAGAGGGAGGTAAGAGAGGTGAGAAAGATGGGGGTGGGTAGAGGGAGAGGTAAGAGCGGTGAGAAAGATGGGGGTGGGTAGGGGGAGAGGTAAGAGCGGTGAGAAAGATGGGGGTGGGTAGAGGGAGAGGTAAGTGCGTGAGAAAGATGGGGGTGGGTAGAGGGAGAGGTAAGAGCGTGAGAAAGATGGGGGTGGGTAGAGGAGAGGTAAGAGCGGTGAGAAAGATGGGGTGGGTAGAGGAGAGGTAAGAGCGGTGAGAAAGATGGGGGTGGGTAGGGGAGAGGTAAGACGGTGAGAAAGATGGGGTGGGTTTAGAGGGAGAGGTAAGAGCGGTGAGAAAGATGGGTTTGGTAGAGGGAGAGGTAAGAGCGGTGAGAAAGATGGGGTGGGTAGAGGAGAGGTAGAGCGGTGAGAAGATGTGGGTAGAGGGAGAGGTAAGAGCGGTGAGAAAGATGGGGTGGGTAGAGTGAGAGGTAAGAGCGGTGAGAAATATGGGGGTGGGTAGAGGGAGAGGTAAGAGCGGTGAGAAAGATGGGGGTGGGTATAGCGAGAGGTAAGAGCGGTGAGAAAGATGGGGGTGGGTAGAGGGAGAGGTAAGAGCGGTGAGAAAGATGGGGGTGGGGTAGAGGGAGAGGTAAGAGCGGAGAGAAAGATGGGGGTGAGGAGAGGCAGACATAAGAGGGGAGAGAAAGAAGGGGGTGGGTAGAGGGAGAGGTAAGAACGGTGAGAAAGATGGGGTGGGTAGAGGGAGAGGTAAGAGAGGTGAGAAAGATGGGGGTGGTAGAGGGAAAGGTAAGAGCGGTGAGAAAGATGAGGGTGGGTAGAGGGAGAGGTAAGAGCGGTGGAAAGAATGGGGGTGGGTAGAGGGAGAGGTAAGAGCGGTGAGAAAGATGGGGGTGGGTAGAGGGAGAGGTAAGAGCGGTGAGAAAGATGGGGGTGGGTAGAGGGAGAGGTAAGAGCGGTGAGAAAGATGGGTGGGTAGAGGGATGAGGTAAGAGCGGTGAGAAAGATGGGGGTGGGTAGAGGGAGAGGTAAGAGCGGTGAGAAAGATGGGGGTGGGTAGAGGGAGAGGTAAGAGCGGTGAGAAAGATGGGGGTGGGTAGAGGGAGAGGTAAGAGCGGTGAGAAAGATTTATGGTAGTCGGAGGAAGTGATAAACTGCAATTAAAATGGAAATACAGATAATGTTACTGATAATGAGGAGGATATTTAGTACGTCCTGTTAACTATATTATAATACAAAATGATAATCAACTATTATTAAATGGAGGTGATAAAGATGATCATATATTTGCTGCATATGATAATGCTTAGAATATGTAACTTTTTTCTAGCAACTTGATTACCCCCCCTCCCCCCCCCCCCCCCACACACACACACACGCACACACACTCACATATGGGAGAGCACAAATAGGTCTAAGTTAAGAGTTAGGGAAACAGAGGAGGGACTGTAACAGATGACTGCTCCGCCACATTCATGTAAAAATACGGCAGGAACCCATGTATCATTCTCACACGCCATCAATTACACACTTTATTACGAGGGCACACAATAAACAAGGGAACGGAAAGAAGAAGTAGAGGGTGACGAATTTCTTTACTATTAAAGTGGGAAAAACAAATATATTTACATCGCATACTCTTGACAGATATTAAACTTTATTAAGGCAAACAAAAGCATTATCAGAATATACAATACATGAGTGAAAAGCACCCTTAGCACTTAGAAGATACAATACGCATATATTGTTGGTTATCTGGCTATTGTTAGACGATGTTATTCAAATTAGAAAAGGTATATGGAAGTCAGAGGGTTAATTGAGACATTTTTTACCCATATAATTCCCAGATTCTTCCTAAACTGTATAAAATCGTCTAATGAGTCAGAATAAACAGTCAAAATGCCTCACGATCTTCAGAGGGTTAAAACGAACACCAATGCAAATAATGACAAGAGGCAGAGAAAAAGGAGACCATCCAAAGATATTAGATATACATTATGTTTCAAAATAATTCATAGGCGTGTCATATGCCATAGATGAATGTTGCGCTACTTATCACACCAGCCGATTGTACAGTCGCCCACATAATTTATGTTCATCGTTGTGATTTTATGTAAGTAAACTTACTATGAAATGCGAGTGTGGTTTCTTTTAACTACCAGTTGGCTAATCAGATAAGCTAACCGCTGCCCAAGACACTACACACGTAATTCAACTTATGTGCCCGACTGTACATTTACGAAAGAATACCACACCCCTCCTTTATACAATAGTACATTATAATAATATATTAACCCTTTCAGGATCCGATACGCATGTTTTTTATTTGTTCTGATTACTATTAGACGATTTTATTTAGAATAGAAAAGGTATTCGAGAGAGAGAGCGAGAGCGAGCGAGCGAGCGAGCGAGCGAGAGAGAGAGAGAGAGAGAGAGAGAGAGAGAGAGAGAGAGAGAGAGAGAGAGAGAGAGAGAGAGAGCGAGAGCGAGCGAGAGAGAGAGAGAAAGAGAAAGAGAGAGAGAGAGAGAGAGAGAGAGAAAAACCAAGGGAAGAGACGAGGTGCAAAAGAAATAAAGAAGGTGTTAGACTGGTAAAAAGTGACCATTTTAATTATTCAGCGCTAACAAATTGTAGTTTTATGGGTTAAGGGGAGATGGGTCGTTTTTCTGGTCCCCTTTCTCCCTCATGTTAAGCCCCATTTGTTTTAGACACTATAAGACGTTTGGCCTATTAGTTTGGCGATTTTAACACTTTTTGCCCCATTTCGTTGTCAATTTTAAGACCTTTCATGCCATTTAGGTGTCGATTTATTCCTGGCGAGCGATAGCGAGCCTGAAATTTTAAGAGGAACCGGCCTTCGGCCTGGACATTTTTCTACCGAACAATGTACTAATTAATCTTGAAGGGGGATCTAGGGGATGTTTTTCTAAGCTTGATGGAGGTCTAGCGAGGAAACTAAGAAATAAAGGAATACATGAAGTAATGGACCAAAAATCCGGCCCATCTCCCCTTAAATGAGTTACGGGCGCACTGAGGGATGATTGAAAGCAGGAAAAGAGAGTAAGGGAGAAAAAATGGTTGCAATAATTTATCTCGATTTTGATAGATTGCGAGTTTTTAGCGAAGTTGGGGATTAATGAAATGAAAATGCTGCCTTACTCATTCATATATATATATACAGTATATACAGGTATATATATATATATATATATATATATATATATATATATATATATATATATATATATATATATATATATATATATATACACGGTATATATATATATATAGAGTATATATCACAAATACACGTGAGCCACTAAATGTTTCTAATCTCTCAGTGGGGTTCGAACCGCCGACCGTCAGGACGATAGCCGACGCTTTAATCAACTACACCACTACCGGTGTATATATATATATATATATATATATATATATATATATATATATATGGGAGATAGGGAGGGTCGAAATATAAATGTGCACATGATTATTATGTTACCTCCACCAACCGACTTTACTCCTAAACTCAATTAATGAAATCAACAAATTTAGACAGATATGCAATGCTGGACTTGGAGTTCGAAGACACACACACACAGACAGAACAGACATGAATACACACACACAGAACAGACATGAATACACACACACAGACAGAACAACAGCCAGGAACCCAGGCTCACGCACGGATGGACAAACGGACAGACATGACTTGGGGACAGACAGAGCTAGAGATAACTAGATACTGTATATAGGCTAGATAGAGATAGATATGAGAGGGAGGGAGGGAGGGAGGGAGGGAGAGGATAGGGGGGTGGACCATGGGCGACACTGTTTGGCAGCACCTATCCTATATTTAGAACAACAATAGCATGGGGGAGGAGGGTACTCACTCACTCACTCTCACTCTCTCTCTCGTACTGTGTGTGTGTGTGTGTGTGTGTGTGTGGTGTGGTATATTTTAATCGCCATTCCCATAAAAGGTTTATTCCTCTGTTACTGATTATAGTGGTCATTAAACAAGTCAGCCAAGCCTATATATATAACTATCTCAACCTAGGTACAGTACAGTACAGTACTATACTCTCTCTCTCTCTCTCTCTCTCTCTCTCTCTCTCTCTCTCTCTCTCTCTCTCTCTCTAATAAATGTGTACATTTTTCGGTAGAAAAATTTCCAGCCAGGACAAAATCGACACCTAAATGACAAGAAAGATCTTAATATTGACAAAGAAATAGGCAAGAAATGGGCAGAAATGTCTTTAAATCGCCAAACTAACGGGCCGTATGTTTTACAATCGGAAAAATAATGGGCTTAAGCATGAGGGAGAAGGGGGGTTCAGAAAATCATCCAGCGCCCCTTAACTTTATTATCCCCTTCAATATCGACCTCTACTTCAAAAAGGGGATAGAGGGAGGGGGGGGGGGGAGATATGGTGTAATAGAACAATCTGGTCTCGGAAGTTAATGTAAAATGTCCTCTATTCCTCCCCAAACGTACTTCTTCCCCACTCACAAATACCTGTACAGTCGGCCTAATAAGTTATGTCTCGGCACCAAGTATATTATGATGAATAATTGGTATCAGCACTATCTAAACTTGATATAATAATTTCGAGTGAGATATACAAACATGTTCCTACACTTACCCACCCTATAGAACATCTGACAGACATTAATACGGTACAGAGAGAGCCAAACGTAATGACAGCTGAAACGTGACTTATAAGCGTTACCGTATACGGTACTCAACACCTACTAGTTCGACCCAATCTTTCAAGTGACCTTTCCCCCTTACCGCCCATTTTCTTATCACCCAATCTCAAAAACTACCACCCACGCCCCCACGAGTACTACAATCCCACCTCCTCCTCCCTTCCCCTTCCCCATATGCCCCCTTCCCTCCCCCGTACACCCCCCCCCCCTCGTATTCACCCTCTCCCATACACCCCCTTCCCCCCCTATTCCCTCTCTCTCTTCCCCTCCCATACGCCCCCCCCCCTGATTCACCCCCTTCCCCTCTCCCATACGCCCCCTCTCCCCTTAATTCCCCCTCCCCATGCATCATACGTCTCGTCTCGTTAGCTCCACGACTCCCCGGCAACGAGGGAAACACAAGACTCAGGTTCATTGCTAATTCTGGCATGATAAATCCTCCTCAGTCTCCCCCGAGCGCCAAGAAAATGACGCTCCCTCTCCAACCATTATCACCGCCCCCTCCCTAGGACTCTTTTTGTGGAGAGAGAGAGAGAGAGAGAGAGAGAGAGAGAGAGAGAGAGAGAGAGAGAGAGAGAGAGAGAGAGAGAGAGAGAGAGAGAAGATAAATAGAAGTTCCGATACGTATTAATTTCTGTTTTTTGGCTATTATTAGACGATTGTATTCAGGTTAGGAAGGGTGTATGGAATGCAGAGGGTTAATTGTGAGATACATCCTAAATTGTGTAAAATCCTTATGGTAGCCAGAATAATTTGTCAAAATGCGTCAAAGGGTTAAATAGTTGAACATTAATACTAACGTGATTGCCATAAGATATATTTCAGATCATATAAACCTAGTCAAAGCTATACCCTGTTCCAAATGAGTAGGCAAAGACTATTGAACATTAACCTCTATAACTCACAAACGATTAAAGCAATCCAGATAATATTGCTACCATTTGGGAACGGTCAGCCAGGGAACAGATATGAAAATCTACAGCTCATTTGCTCTAGCCCTTTCCGAGTTACAGAGGTTAGAGTTCACGATATGTGGTCTACATATTTGGGCTGTAAATTTCACACCTATTCCCTGGCTGATCCTTCCCAAATGTTAGAAATATTGGGTTGATTACTATAGTCGTTTGTAAGTTATAGAGGTTAGTGTTCAAGAGTATTGGTCTACTTGGAATAAGGTATAGAAATCGGATACCGATACTGCCTGATATTAGTCCGCCAGACACTATTCCAAAAATATATGTTTTTGTTCAAATGTAGGACAGAAATGTAATCAGGGAGGAATAGGCATAATTAGGGGCCATGCATAGAGAATGGTAGGGGGAACCAAATGAGAGAGAGAGAGAGAGAGAGAGAGAGAGAGAGAGAGAGAGAGAGAGAGAGAGATAGAGAGAGAGAGAGAGAGAGAGAGAGAGAGAGAGAGAGATAGAGAGAGAGAGAGAGAGAGAGAGAGAGAGAGAGAGAGAGAGAGAGAGAGAGAGAGAGAGAGAGAGAGAGAGAGAGAGAGAGAGAGAGAGAGAGAGAGAGAGAATGGTAGAGGTGCTTGAGGGAATTATCAAGAGTGATATACTGTATATGACACATGTAATCGGAGTTAATATTTGTGATTGGAGCACCGATTACATATTAGTTAATCTGCGCTAATGTGGGTGGTGGACGTAAATGAAGGAGACGGGAATTTGAGGGGAAAAAACAAGCTACTTCATCAGTCCAAATCACCTCCACCTCATCTAGAATCTACCAAATTGTCTTGCTGCGTCTTGTCTTGAAGGGCTGTGTAGGGTGACATCCAATGAACCCCGTCACGCACAATCTACAGAACCGAGAGACCACAGGAAGGAAGGGGGACCATTGGGAAGTGTGAGACATTAAGGAGATGATGCGAGACATTTCTTTGTCAATATTAAGAACTTTCGTGCCATTAAAGTGTCAATTTTTTCCTAGCGTCGCTCGCCTGTAACCTGTCTTTGGCCGGTTCCTCCTAACTTACAGGCTCGTTATCGCTTGCCTGGAAAAAATGAACACCTTAATAGCACAAAAGTTCTTAATATTGACAAATAAATGGGGCGAAAGGTCTTAAAATCTGAAAACTAATGGGGCTAAACTAGAGGGAGAAGGAGGGGCCAGAAGAACCTAGCATCCCCACTTAAAAACTCGGGCCATAAGGGGCGGGGACACAAGGGGCCATAGATTACCCACAAGACACAGGCAGGAAGAGGGACCATGGGAAGTGTGAGACAATACAATAAGGACATGGTGTGAGACAGAAGCAAGAGAGTAGGCGGGGACATAAAGGGGCCATAGATTACCCACAAGACATCTATCACCATCACTGACGGCCATTGAAGATCGTATCAAAGTCCAGTCGCGACAATGCTACCTAAATTAATGGCTGCCTCCCCCCTTTCCTCCTCACCCCCCCTTCTCTCCACCGCCCTCCCCCCTTTCCCTCCTTCTCTCCACCGCCCTTTCCCT
This sequence comes from Paralithodes platypus, assembly GCA_032716605.1. NCBI lineage: Eukaryota > Metazoa > Arthropoda > Malacostraca > Decapoda > Lithodidae > Paralithodes > Paralithodes platypus. The sequence goes on from CM064529.1 coordinate 8,669,106, forward strand.
CCTTCTCTCCACCCCCACCCCCCCCCCCCCCCCTTTCCCTCCTCTCCACCGCCTTTGACATCTTCTCTACTTTCTGCCAAAAATGTGCCTCGTTTTTCCCTCATGTTTCAAGTGGGCCCGGGGAAAGTACAGAACCTCTAGAACACAGGGATCGGACAACTGACGCCATTTTGACGACTCAGGTACATGATCTAAGTAATACCAAGTACCGTATATAATATTTTAAGTATGAGGTTCTTATGGTTAGCCTATATAGTGGGGGTGGGAGGCTTGGAATCCTCCTCCCCTTGTATAATTCACCTACTAGACGAGACCTATATACAGGGGAGAGGGAACGCGAAAGTGGCTTCGAACCCCAAGAATTGGAACTTTAAATATTATTTCTGTTCGGGCTCTGTCCCGAGTCGGCCACCCCCAGCTATGGGGTAAGTGCCTGAGTAAATACATACATAACGACAACGGCCCCCAAAATATAGCCTGTCCCCCCGTGCCTATGCCCTACAGAGTCTCTAAGGGGAAGCATCAAAAGGCGGGCGACAATATAAAGTGTGCGAGCGATGGTGATAAAAAGTTGTGAGTCAACACCTATTATTTGGTTCCTCGGATCCCACTGTTGAGGTCACAGTTTATGGTGGTGAAGGGGGTAGGGGGTATGTAGTGGTAGATTTTATTATAAATTTAATATAGTTTTAGTTTCCTCTCTAGACCTCCACCAAGCTTAATTAAACACACCATGATCCTCCCTTCAAGATCAATTTATACATTTTTCGATAGAATGATTTACCGGCCGGAGGCTGGTTACTACTCGCTATCATTCGCCAGAAGCTATCATTCGCCCGAAAAAATATAATTGACACTTAAATTACGCGATAGGTCTAAAGTACATATTGCCAAAGAAATTGGGTGAAATGTTATACAATCACCAAACTAATGGGGCGAACGTCTTCGAATCAGAAAACAAATGGGGCTAAACATGAGGGAGATGGGTCGCCAGAAAAACCAACCATCCCCTTTCACACACACACACACACACACACACACACACACACACACACACACACACACACACACACACACACACACACACACACACACACACACACACACACACACACACACACACACACCATGCACGCGTTCATACACGCGCACGTACACAAACATAGCGCGTGTCCACCACGTACACATATAGATAAATGCACTCACTCACTCACTCACTCACTCACTCTCTCTCTCTCTCGCACGCACGCACGCACGCGAGATGAAAGAGTACCGACACTGACTCTTGTGCAACACTAAGACTGTTGGCAGAGGGAGGGGCCGCGGAGAGGGGGGGGGGGAGGAAGAGGGGTATAGGAAGGGGGGGAGGAGGAGGGGAGGGAGTACAAAGGAGTACAAAGGAAATCAAGCAACAACAGGTCGTGACTCTTCTAGGCTGCTTGTCCTCCAAAACACTGAGGATCAAGTGTCCAAACAGTGGTTTAGAGTGGGTAAGGGAACATTGGAAAGGGAACTACTGCCCTGGAACTAATGTCCGTGGCAGGATTAGGAAGTTAGTAGGGGACAGATGGGTTAGTAACTGAGGGGGGGATAAAATAAAGTTATTAATTTACAAACGCAGTCCGTTGCGGGTTTGATGCGAGATATTTGTCTAAGCGGAGTTTAAATGAATCAACGGTGCTGCAGTCTATAACTTCTCGGGGAAGCCCCATTCCACAAGTTGACAACTCGATTGAAGAAGAAATTCTTAGATTCGTGTGAGTTAAAAGATTTACCAATAATTTTGCAACCGTTTCCCCGCATGTAATTAGATTGGTCGATAGTGAAGTACTTACTACAGTTCATATTGTTGATGCCTTTGATGATTTTGAACACTTGAATTAAGTCACCTCTTAATCTGCGCTGGGTTAAAGGAAATAGATTTAATTCTCTAAGACGCTCTTCGTATGGTTTGTTCTTTAGGCTAGGTATCATTTTGGTAACTACGTTGAACTCGTTCTAGCTTGTTTATATCTTTTTGGTAATAAGGGCACCAGGATTGAACGCAGTATTCCAGAAGAGGGCGGACTAAGGAATTGTACAGGGTTAGGATAACTTCTTTGGATTTATGCTCAAATGACCTGCCTACAAAGCCAATTATTTTGTTTGCCTTCTTAACAACTTCTGAACATTGTTGACTCGGTTTTAGGTTACTCGATATTGTTACTCCCAGATCGGTTTCTCTGTTTACACTCTTAAGCTGAGTGCCATTCATCGAATAGTTTTCTTTCTCATTTAGGTATCCGATATGTAGTACTTTACATTTATCCGCATTGAAACTCATTTGCCAAATTTGGGCCCAACATGACAATTTATCTAGATTGTGTTGCATATCGTCAACTTGTTCTTTTGAGAGTACGCTATTTGCAATTTTTGTATCGTCAGCAAATTTTGAGATTGTACAGGTGAGACCCTCATCTATGTTGTTGATGTAAATTAGAAAGAGAATTGGTCCTAGTACAGATCCCTGGGGTACCCCGCTACTTACATTGGTCCATTTAGATGCCTTACCGTTTATGACTACTCTTTGCTTTCTGTCGCTGAGCCAATTTTCTATCCATTTCAACACACCGTCTTGTATTCCATGCGCTTTTAGTTTTAGCAGTAAACGTTTGTGGGGAACTTTGTCAAAGGCCTTTTGAAAATCAAGGTATATAATATCTACAGCTTTACTCTCATCGTAGAGATTGAGGATATCGTGGAAGAAGTCTAAGAGGCTTGTTAAACAGAAACGTTTTTTACGAAAGCCGTGTTGAGTATCTTTAAGTAAGTTATTTGCCTCTAAGTGATTTACGAGTCTGTCGCTTATGCCCGTTTCTAGCATTTTACATACAATTGAGGTTAAACTAATTGGACGATAGTTACTGGGTAGGGATTTGCTGCCTTTTTTGAATATCGGTGTTACGTTGGCTAGCTTCCACTGATCAGGCATAGTCCCAGACTGCAAGGATTCATTGAATAGCAATGTCAGTGGTTTGGAGAGCTCATCCTTAGCTTCCTTTAGAACTCTAGGCGAGATTGTATCAGGTCCAGGCGTTTTATTTACCTTGAGTTTATCTAAACAATTCAATACTTCTCTCTCTGTAACGGTGATATTGCTTAGAACATCTGAATTATCAATCTGAATCGGCGATGGTGTAGGGATATCACGGAGGTCTTCGGTTGTAAAACTGATGCAAAGAAGGTATTGAGGGCATTACTCATTTGTACTTCGTCGTTGGTGTATTCTCCATTTTCATCGACTAACGGTCCGACAGTTGAAGTAACTACTTTTTTCTTTCTGATATAACTAGGCCTATATAACTATTGGAAGCCAAAGCGTCACATTTTTTCCTTTGCCCCTCAGCTTTCTCTTCATAATTGCTGAGGGGCACAAGGCCCTGGGTGGGGCTTTGGTTTCCCGGGCGTTTCTGTCGCCCTCCTCAGCTCCCCGCCATGGAGTGGCTTCGGTCACCCATGCTTTATTGTGGTCGGCTGGGAGGCTTCTGTGGGGGTGCTCAGTTATGGCCTTGGTCTTGCTCGGGGCCTTGGGGCTGTTCGGCCAGGCAGCTTGGGGAACAACAACAACAACAACAACAACAACTATAGAATTCTTTCGAGTTTGTTTTACTTTGATTCGCAACATGTAACTCCAGGGTCTTTTTACTTTGCTTAATTCACTTTTTGGCTTTGCGTTGTAGCTCTACAAATTTCACCCTTCTTCGTCATTTTGTGAGGATTTTAATCTATCATTAGCAAATTTTTTAGCAAGCAGACAGTCTGAAATATCTTTATTCCACCATTTGGGCTTATCATAATGGCGAGGGAGGAGGAGGGGAGGGAGAGGAAGGGGGGTCAGGAGGGGGAGAGCTGATTTGGAGTTGAAGATGAAGCTTTTGGATGAAGGTGGAGGGAGGGAGGGGGGAGAGGAAGGGAGGGAAGGAGGGGGAGAACTGATTTGGAGTTGAAGATGGAGCTTTTGGATGGAGCTAACTTAGGATAGGCCTAGATACATAATACTACCTAGCTAAAGTTACATACTGGTATATATTTAAAACCATACATACAAACATAGATATATACTGTACATACATACATACATAATTAAAAATATACATACATACATTGTAATGAATGAGTGGTCCATAAGGGGTACGGGTTTAGTCTTATAGCCTACCCTAATTCATGTATACATTAACAAAAATAAAAAATAAACAAAATAAAAATCAGAGCTCTTATGATTTTAATATATGCAAATGTAGGCATTGCGATTATTTTGTCATGGAAATTTGTAAAAAAATTAATAAGTTATATGCTCTAATACTTAATATATTCTTAATAACTTATACAAATAATGTTCTATGTTTATATTTGTGTTCTGGAAAATATAAAATATCCACATATATTTATAAACGATTGTAATTAGGGCTAGAGGTACTTTAGAACAGAGGTTGTTGGTGATGGAGGTGATTTGGGATAGAGGTTATTTTGATAGAGGTTCTTGGTGATATAGGTTGGTTAGGATAGATATTATTTGCTATTATATATACCGGTACTTTTAATCATACAAACTTTGCAAAATGTCATATAGGAAAGAAATAGGCCTTCTTTCACAGGGCGTTTTTATTGGTCAGTATATTTATTTATATAGGCTATTATTATATTAGCTTCCTCCCTAGACCTCCATCAAGCTTAATTAACCCATTCAGTACTGGTGCCGTCCTTTTATTTATATTCTGGCTACTATTATACGATGTCAATTAGTCTAATAATGGCCTCCAGCAATTAACAGGCTTCGAATTATCTCACTTAACCCTTTTACTACCACAGATGCTTCTTAAACTGCACGAAATCGTCTAAATATGGGTAGAATAAAATTAAAAAGACGTCGCCGGTACAGAAGGGGTTAATAAAATACCCCGTACAACCAAGACCATGGATAGCAAATGGCCGTGGTAATGCAATATACAAGGTGGTAAAGTAATGTTCAAGGTGATGTAATGTACAAGGTGGTGAAGTAATGTTCAAGGTGATGTAATGTGTAATGTACAAGGTGGTGAAGTAATGTTCAAGGTGATGTAATGTACAAGGTGGTGAAGTAATGTTCAAGGTGATGTAATGTACAAGGTGGTGAAGTAATGTTCAAGGTGATGTAAAGTGTAATATACAAGGTGGTGAAGTAATGTTCAAGGTGATGTAATGTGTAATGTACAAGGTGGTGAAGTAATGTTCAAGGTGATGTAATGTGTAATGTACAAGGTGGTGAAGTAATGTTCAAGGTGATGTAAAGTGTAATATACAAGGTGGTGAAGTAATGTTCAAGGTGATGTAATGTGTAATGTACAAGGTGGTGAAGTAATGTTCAAGGTGATGTAATGTGTAATGTACAAGGTGGTGAAGTAATGTTCAAGGTGATGTAAAGTGTAATATACAAGGTGGTGAAGTAATGTTCAAGGTGATGTAATGTGTAATGTACAAGGTGGTGAAGTAATGTTCAAGGTGATGTAATGTACAAGGTGGTGAAGTAATGTTCAAGGTGATGTAATGTACAAGGTGGTGAAGTAATGTTCAAGGTGATGTAATGTGTAATGTACAAGGTGGTGAAGTAATGTTCAAGGTGGTAAAAAAATAAGTGATGAGTTAAGGGGAGGGTTTTAGTTTGTTCCCTAGACCTCCATCAAGCTTTAAATTACACCCCCTAGACCCCCTTTCAAGATAAATTAGTACATTTTTCGGTAGACAAATTCGGCCGAGTTTCTCTTAAATTACAGGCTGGCTATCGCTCGCTAGGAGAAAATATCGACACCTGAATTGTACGAAAGATCTAGAAATTGAGATAAATGGGGCGAAAGGTATTACAATTGCCAAACTAATGGGGCGAACGTCTTAAAATCTCAAAAAACAAAAGCAAAACATGAGGGAGAAAGAGGTCAAGAAAAAAATAATCCCTCAAGTGGAAAGCTCCCCTTAATGTCCCCGAGTGATGAAGCGTCCACCACCTCGTCCCTACTCCCTTGCGACTCCTACTGAGCGGGGTACGGACATTCAGGACGCTATAAACCTATCCTTGGACCCAACCAATAAAAGCTTCCCTTGCTCTTCATAACCCCGCTGAAATGACGGCACGTGTCTGACCCTTCTGACCCCGCCTCTGACCTCGTCCGCGTGACTGGAAAGACGAATGGATAAACCCTACGGACCTCGGCAGCAAGGTTGGAACACTATTTTATTTATTTATTCATGTATTTATTTATTTTCTGCATAGTACAGTAATTGACTTAAATAAACCGATTATTACCGATAATTATTTACTTTGCACTCCACCGAAAGTGTTTGATATGTAGAGCAGCGACATCACAACCACTCCTGCACGTATGAATTGTGTCGGTGTGTCTGGCTGTGGTTTTGCATTGTCTTGAAAATAATTGAAGGTTTGATGACGATGGTTTGTCAGTATCTTTATATGGTACCCACATATAAAATATGAACTTTAGGTAAATACTGTATGGAACACCCCACTCACTTTCCATTCTTGGACCCTACTAAAACACGTCCTTATGACGTTCTTGTTGGAGATGTATAATATTCAAACTACCGGTACTACTTTATAGCTTTGTACGTTAACTTGTACGCTAAGTGGTGATGGGCTGGTCTATCAGAGTGAGAGCTGAGCAATCTCTGCCATACCCATAGCTTACTCTGACTGTTCCTTTAACTTATATATTTTCTAGATCTCAAGTGACGGCGTCTCTTCCGTGGATTGACCTCCCAATCTACCAAGATTGGAAGCCAAAGCGTCACATTTTTCCCTTGCCCCTCAACTTTCTCTTCATAATTGCTGAGGGGCACAGGGCCCTGGGTGGGGCTTTGGTTTCCCGGGCGTTTCCGCACCCTCCTCGGCTCCCCGCCATGAGTGGCTTCGGTCACCCAGGCTTTGTTGTGGTCGGCGGGGAGGGTTCTGTGGGGGCACTCGGTTATGGCGAATTGCTCGGGGCCTTGGGGCTGTTCGGCCAGGCAGCTTGGGGAACAACAACAACAACTTGTACGCTAATGTTTACATGCAGGGTGTCAAACTGGAACAATTTAGTTTGAAGACTTGAATGAATAAAAGAAGGAATACAAGAAAAGCAACATGAAATAACATTATTTGATCTAGTTTATCACTTTCAAAGACATACTGTATTATGAACTATAAACCACAAGTTTATCTTTGTATATATATATTAACAAAGGCTAAAAGGAATGGATTCAGCTTTGATTTCGTTTGACACTCTGTTTACATGCACTCAATGAAGAGTGTTGGGGCTTGATCCAATTATTCAAAAAGGGGATTATCTCCTACAATTACAAGCAGAATAACACATTTGGTGATTGTTATTACTTTGGCGATACACAAACATAATAAACTATATAATCAATATTTCCCGTGCGTCTGTTCATATGTCTGAATGCCTGTCTGTGAATCTGTCTGTTTTCAAGATGGTTCATATTCTTGCCAACGATATACTATATATCTTGGCCAGTACCTTCCATAGTGTCACTAGCAGGTCTGATTCAATATCGATTGAAAATATATATTCCCGTCGTGCTTAACCCTTTCTGTACCGGCGACGTCTTTAAAAAAATATTCTAGGTCCATTTCAACTATTCTATGCAGCTTAAGAAGGATCTGTGGTAGTAAAGTGTTAAATGAGATAGTTCGAAGCCTGGCAATTGCTGGACGCTCTTTTTAAACTGAATAAAATAATCTAATAATAGCCAGAATTAAGTTAAAATGACGGCATCGGTACAGAAAGGGTAAACTACTCCCGTTACGGACCCGCGCAAGCCTAATCACATGACAGCTCGACTTCAAACCACAAAATACAAACATGCTTGCCCATCCTATCCAACAATCAACCGATTCATATCGATCTTCCCGTACAAGCACACAATCAATAAATGTTCATTTTCCCTAGACACTCACTTCTACTGAGCCTTTCCACGATTTCAGCCACTCTTACCAATCTTTCCCATACATACACCATCACTACCCAATCTTCCTCCCAAGAAACCCATTCACCTTATCTATCCTCCTTCATACGCCCATCCATCCAATGATCCACCTACCGGTAATCCCTTCCTCCCGTGATTTCATTCGCTTTTGCCCGTCCTAGCCACAAATTCACCCACTCTTAAACATCTTCCCTCACAATCACATTATTATTGCTCGTCCGCTTTCTTAATCCTCCTACATCTGCCCACCCTGTACTCATATCCACCTATTCCAACTCATCCTTCCCACAAGCACCTCATCTTTACGTATTCATCCTCCATAGAAACCCACTCACTCCTATCCACCCTCCCTCACACAAGCCCACCCAACCACTGACCCACCAACCCCAGCTAATAAAAGACCCTTTCCCACCGGTCCTCTCCCCTCGGCCCTCTCCCTTAGACCTTCTCCCTTCGGCCCTCTCCCATCAGCCCTTTGCCCTCAGCCCTCTCCCCTTCGGCCCTCTCCTTTCAGCCCTCTCCCCTCGACCATCTCCCCACGGCTCTCTCCCCTCGGCCTTCTTCCCCACAGCCCTCTCCTCCGCAGCCCTCTCCCCCACGGCCTTCTCTCCACATCCCTCTCCCCCACGGTCCTCTCCCCCACAACCCTCTCCCCCACGGCCCTCTCCCCTTCGGCCCTCTCCCTTCGACCCTCTCCCCACAGCTCTCTCCCCTCGGCCTTCTTCCCCACAGCCCTCTCCCCCACGGCCCTCTCCCCCTCGGCCCTCTCCCCCACGGCCCTCTCCCCCACGGCCCTCTCCCCCTCGGCCCTCTCCCCCACGGCCCTCTCCCCCTCGGCCCTCTCCCCCCGGCCATCTCCGTCATAAGACATGATCCCTGGGTGTAGGTGTCACGGGCTGTTTATCCACGTCCTCCGGCACCCTGACAGCTTATTCTAGTGTATTTGTCTTGGGGCGGGGGAGCTTCTGATGACGGGCCGTGGTGGGGTTACCAGAACCAGGGATAGGAGGGATGGGGGGCGGGGGGGGGGGGGACAGGAAGAGGAATACTGAGTGAGTTAATTGGTGGAGTTATGAGCATGGGTTTGAGGAGAGAGAGGGAAGGGTAGAAAAATGTCCTGGCCGAGGGCCGCTCCCTCCTCAATTGCAGATTCGCTATTCGCTCGCCAGGAAAAAATCGACACCTAAATGACACGAAAAATCTTAACATTGACAAATAAATGGGGCGAAAGGTCGTAAAATCGCCAATTTGATAGGCCGACCGTCTGAAAATAGGAAACGTAATGGGGCTAAACATGAGGGAGAAGGGGGGCCAGAAAAAGGTATCAGGCCATCTTACCACACAAACAATACGAGTCACCTCAACACCATGCTATCTCATGACCAGACCTATTCTTCACCAGTCGTTTTCATCACCATACCAGCTCAATACCAAGCCAATTCAATACCAAGGCATATCAAAACCACACGTTGCCACATCTACTGTCCTGTACAGCGATTACGGGTACCCCCCCCCCCCCCTCCCCTCTCTCTCTCTCTCTCTCATCTTTTATTTTTTTTTATTTTTTTTCCATCTATGCAGTAAAGATAGGGATAACAATTGCTCACTACAGGAAAAAGTTTTAGTTTATTTTGATACACACAGGCCTACATGTATTCTATATACACTATAAAAGATATATACCGGTATATATTATATATATATATATATATATATATATATATATATATATATATATATATATATATATATATTGCAGTACCGGTAATGTGTGTTTTATATTTCAAATATAATATTATTTAGACGGCTTTGTACTGCTTAGGAAGGATCATGTTAGCTAAGGTTCATTGAGATGGTTTGTAGCACTATAACTGATAGACGTCCTTCCTAATTTGAATAAGATCGGTACCGTATATTAAATAATTTAAGATATGATAGGGGTTTACGGTCTATTCGCCCACGTATTTTTCGCCAACACTAGGAATTTGTTAGGCCAAACAATGAAGTTCGTTCATCCACACCTTGAAGTCTTTTCGCCCACACTTTGAAGTTTGTTAGCCTCCCACACTCTAAACTGGCTTCGAAAGGATGCAAATTGTGTGTATTATGTTGACATGTTGTCCATTCATAATAAAATAATGCTATGAATTATTTCGGTTATCTCATTTCCAGACTTAACTTTAATTTAAATATCTTCAGATTAATTGGTTAACTTTTCATCATATTCATATTACTAACTCTGTGTAATGTTGAGGCTAAGCATTTTGTTTTAATCCACATTGTCTGACCCATTCAGTATATATAAGACTTCCATGAGAGAGAGAGAGAGAGAGAGAGAGAGAGAGAGAGAGAGAGAGAGAGAGAGAGAGAGAGAGAGAGAGAGAGAGAGAGAGAGAGAGAGAGAGAGAGAGAGACAGTATATATAGCTCATATTCAAAAAGCAAATCATAAAAATATATAACAATACTATTGAAGCATTGTACAACTAACTAGGACTGTCCCGTGTTTTAGTGTGTGAGGAGGCTAATGACGTGACCGATTAGAAGGATTAGAGTAGGAGGAGAAGGTATAATAATTATATAGGATTAACTCGGTCACCTTTCCCCGGCCACTTTTCTGGGCAACTATATTCTGGAATATCTAATGTTAATTTTGGAAGCTTCTAAATATATGTTATTATTAGAATGTAGATCATAGTCATTATTCAAATTCAGTATAGTTGTCAATTATATACATAATAGCGCCTCATAGTGCTGCCACAAACATAACTGTCGATCGAAAATTTCCGGAAATAGCCTGTACCTGTGCACTGATTCCTGTATACATTTTATGTCAAATACTCTAACCTCAAAAGTCCTACATAATTATTATCAATCGTAATTTATTGAAATAATCTCAAGAACATTGCTTATTCTCTTTATTGGATTTGAATGCTCAGTAATCTTTCAATGTATGCATTTTAGTTATCACGGTCATTTTAGTTATGTGTTGACCAGTTGACAAGCAAAGTTTGTGAAATGTTTCACTCTTCTATCAGTATTACAACAATCAGTGTTCTTCAGAGCACTCTCAGTGCATACCCCCTCTCCTGCGGCGAGTGTGAGGCACCCGCCTTTCAACACTCCTATTCTGTCCAGCTCTCCAACCCATGAATTAGCAAATTTTCTCGGTCTTTCTTCTCTCCCTTAATTAATCTTTCCTTCATACTATGACTTAGACTACTTCATAGTCCGTGTGTCCAGGCATTATGATCCCAACGACCATTGAGTTTGGCTCTGTCACTCTTTTGGCTTTGGGGGAGACACTCGTTACAGGCAGCCTGCCGTTTGTCTCCTCCATACACACATAAGACAACATACTTATTGAAACGTGTTGCTGTCTTTCAAGTGTTATTGATCTGTAGTATGAAAGAAAAAAATCGTGATAGGTTGGTTGTCCTGTCATATACTGTAATTATTTCATATGAATTGTTGTATATCATAAATGTCGTGTTTCTAATATCGGTGTATGTATTGTAGATGTATACTTTCCATTTATTTACAGTCAACTTCAAATCGCTTAATAATCAGATAAGTTTGAAGTTCGAGTTAGATGCACTGTATAAGAATGTGTACATTACAGTTGTAACTTGTAAGGAAACAAGGCAATCTAGTAAATGCCGTTCAATGTTGGTGTCCTTATCACAGAATGAACATAGATTCATTGGAGAGCGTGCAACGTAGAATGGCAAAACTTATCCATATTAAAAATCATCCGTATGAAGAAAGGTTGAAGAAATTAGGCTTACATTCGTTAGAGAGACGCAGAGTTAGAGGGGATATGATAGGTGTTCAAGTGGGTTAGTGGGATTAATAAAGGGGACATGAAAAATGTACTAAAGCTCAGTGAGAGCTAACAAACTCAAACTAATGGTTTCAAATTAGATAAATTTCGTTTCAGAAAAGATATAGGCAATTATTGGTTTGGTAACAGAGTTGTAGATAGGTGGAATAGGCTACCGAGTGACATGGTAGGATCGAGAACGATAGGGAGCTTTAAGATAAAATTAGATAGGCATATGACAAAATGGGTTGGGTATGAGGGGGGATCTGCCGGTTGTAGATCCCCGTAATCTTGTTACGTTTTTGTGGGGTCGGTCACCACCACCACAATAACTACCACAACCACCACCACAATACCTACCACCACCACCACACACCACCACCACCACAATAACTACCACCACCACCACCACACAATAACTACCACCAACAACCACCCAACCCCATCACAATAACACCACCACCACAATAACAACCACCACCACAATAACTACCACAACCACCACCACAATAACTACCACAACCACCACCACAATAACTACCACAACCACCACAATAACTAACAACCACCACACCACAATAACTACAACAACCACCACCACAATAACTACCACAACCACCACAATAACTACCACAACCACCACCACAATAACTACCACAACCACCACCACAATAACTACCACAACCACCACCACAATAACTACCACAACCACCACCACAATAACTACCACAACCACCACCACAATAACTACCACAACCACCACCACCACAATAACTACCACAACCACCACCACCACCACCACAACCACCACCACAACCACCACCACAATAACTACCACCACCACCACCACCACCACCACCACCACAATAACTACCACAACCACCACCACCACAATAACTACCACAACCACCACCACCACAATAACTACCACAACCACCACCACAATAACTACCACAACCACCACCACAATAACTACCACAACCACCACCACAATAACTACCACCACCACCACAATAACTACCACAACCACCACAATAACTACCACAACCACCACCACAATAACTACCACAACCACCACCACAATAACTACCACAACCACCACCACAATAACTACCACACCACCACCACCACCACAATAACTACCACAACCACCACCACAATAACTACCACACCACCACAATAACTACCACCACCACCACCACCACCACAATAGCTACCACAACCACCACCACAATAACTACACACAACACCACCACCACCCCCACCACAACAACTACCACTACCACCACCACCACAATAACTACCACTACCAACACCACCACAATAACTACCACCACCACCACCACCACAATAACTACCACAACCACCACCACAATAACTACCACAACCACCACCACAATAACTACCACAACCACAACCACAGGCACCATACCACCAAACCACCATTAAAATAAAGTCGTCTATTAGTAGCCAGAATAAACTGTCAAAACTGGTCATAATCCTCTCAATGGGTTATTAAAGATAGTTATTATGTATTTCCTTCCTAGACGTCCTTACTAAACTGCATAAAATCGTCTAATAATAGCCAGAACATAATGAAGGAACGCGTCATAGTATCCTGAAGAGGTTACTTTTATCACCCATATTTTCTCACCTTATTGCAGCCTATTTCCTTCACATCTCCTCTCAGCCCGTCCGCTATTCGTCAAATAACACCTCCAGTCTCTTTTCCGCACTTCTGGCACTCGAATATCGCGCCACAAATAACACCAATAACGACGGGAGGAGCAACGCGTCTTTACCGAGCGTCACCGTCTCTGGGAAT